>JACBWV010000223.1:8401592-8451592 GCA_013435795.1 Chlamydomonas sp. ICE-L
AGAGAGAGAGAGAGAGAGAGGAGAGAGAGAAAGAGAGAGAGAGAAGAGAGAGAGAGAGAGAGAGAGAGAGAGAGAGAGAGAGAGAGAGAGAGAGTAGAGTGTGCGTGTGTGTGGTGTGTGTGTAGGGGGGGTAGGGTGGTGGGTGGGTGGGTGGGTGGGTGGGATGGGGTGTGAGGTGAATGTAAAATGCACCGATGAATGAGGACAAACGTGGTGAGCAGATACCATCCTCCTTATTGCAGCACAAGATACATGATCCATGGGATATGACATGACATAGACTGGGACACCCCAAGAACCAAAAACCCTCTTGAGACCGCCACTTCACCATGCCAAAAACTGAATGTAGTGCCATTGGATATATGATATGGACATAGGGGACGGAAAAAACAACAAGAACCCTCGAGACCACACCTCACCATTGCAAAATTTGAATGTACGTTCCATGGGATATGACATGACATAGACTGGGAAACAGCAAGAACCCTCGAGACTGTACTTCACCATTGCAAAACTTGGATGAATGTTCCATGGGATATGACATGACATTGACTGGGAAACCCCAAGAACCCTTGAGACCGTACTTCACCAGTGCAAACTTTGGATGCATGTTCCGTGGGGTATGACATGATAGAGACTGAGATGCCGGTACAACCTTTCAAAGCGTACTTCATCAGTGCAAATCTTGGATACACCTGTAAGATCTACCTGATTGAGACTGGGAAACCCCAAGAACCCTTGAAACCGTACTTCGAAACCATTGCAAACTTTGAATATACGTTCTGTGGGATATTACATGATAGAGGCTGAGAAACCCGTACAACCCTTGAAACCGTACTCCACCAGTGCAAACTTTGGATGTGTTCCATGGGATATTACATGACGTAGACTAGGAAACCCCAAGAACCCTTGAAAGCATACTTCACCAGTGCAAACTTTGGATATACGTTCTGTGGGATATTACATGACATAGACTGAGAAACCCGTACAACCTTCGAGATTGTACTCCACCAGAGCAGACCTTGGATTCACCTCCTGTGAGATTTTACCTGATTGAGACTGGGAAACCCCAAGAACCTTTGAAACTGTTCTTCACCAGAGCAAAACTTTGATACACCTTCTGTGAGATTCTACCCGATTGAGACTGGGAAACCCCAAGAACCTTTGAAACTGTTCTTCACCAGAGCAAAACTTTGATACACCTTCTGTGAGATTCTACCCGATTGAGACTGGGAAACCCCAAGAACCTTTGAAACTGTACTTCACCAGGGCAAACCTTTGATACACCTTCTGTGAGATTCTACCTGATTGAGACTCGGAAACCCCAAGAACCTTTGAAACTGTACTTCACCAGGGCAAACCTTTGATACACCTTCTGTGAGATTCTACCTGATTGAGACTCGGAAACCCCAAGAGCCCTTGAAACTGAGCTTCACCAGTACAAACTTTGGATACATGTTCCGTGGGGTATGACATGATAGAGACTAGGATACCGGTACAACCCTTGAAAGTGTACTTCGCCATCGCAACCTTGTATAAACCTCATGTTCGTAGTTCACAAGAATACTTCATGCAGAGCAAGGAAAATACAAGGGTTTTCCCAGTCTCAATTGTGTAAAATCCCCAGGCAGAATAACTGATCCTATCTTGTTGGGTGAGGCACGTGTGCGTGTTGTTTGTATTCGTGTGTGTTAGTATGCGTGTGTGTTTGTATGCGTGTGTGTTTGTATGCGTGTTTGCGTGCAAATGCAGGGGTGAGCGGATTAAGGTTGGCAAATAGAAGGTTGCATACTATATCAAAAGTACAAGGCTACTCAGCAGCCATAGGAGGTTGCATCATCCTACTGGCTTGGCCTCTATGGCTAAATAAAGCACCCTAGGGTGAAGTCTCTAGAGGGTCTAACCATGATCGCCCTGCTATCTGAAATGTACGCCAATACACAGCAACAGCAAACGACAAAAAAGTGATTTCGTAGATCGGGTCATGAAGGCGCACCTTCTCATCCACAGCGGTCTCAGAGGGTGGCATGGCTACCTTGGCCGAGACGTGCCTGATAGTCAGAAAAGTACAGCCTGCTTAGAGCTTTGAACAGACGATGAGGCGATCGATGCAACACTTGCGACACGAATGGACTGCCCCACCTCGGTGGTGTCGCAACTCGAGGGAGCAGAGCAGGGTTCAAAGCTGGCTTCCGAAGCAATATAGAACTGGAGGATACTGTGCTACCGATATGTTTGGCCTTGATCATTTCGAGCAAGATGGGGGAGCTTTGAATCGAACTTGAAGCCCAACGCTGTTCTTGTCACCGATCGCGATCGACCGATCGGAATCAGGAACCGCTCAGCTGGAACCAAAAAGCCTGAACCTGGATATAGTCGGGTTTAGCCTGGACATTCATGGCCGAAACTTGACAGGAGGGAAGTACACGTGGCATAGGGCCGTTGGGCGCGCCGTTTCACCTGTCCGAGAGTTCAGGCCAGAGTTCCCCAATGGTCCCCTCATCCGCCCGTCGTCGGGTAGTGCGGTTCGGAGAGATTTCGACCTCCATGAAATAAGTCATATGCAGCGTCGCAAGCGATGCGGAAAATTGGCGAAGTGTGTTGGCAGCGGAACGACAGGGCGACAGGTGGCAAGGATGGAGCTGACCGAAGCCAGTAAGTTCTGAGACAGTTGGCTGACGTGTCAGGCTTCAATTTTTCGGACGGACGGACGCGGACGGTCGGTCGGTCGGTCGGTCGGTCGGTCGGACGAACGGTCGGTCGGTCGGTCGGTCGGACAAACGGACAAGTGGGTAACCCTAGGGGCTCCCGCTCCCCAGGAGGGGGCTCAAAAAAAACAAGATTTAGAATGATGGAAGCGAATGCAAAAGAGAGTGCATACAACCTGCATACAACCTGTATGCACCCGTTTAATTTCTCGAGCATTGCAGATTTCGATGGGTTGGGTAGCTTTTGAGGTTGGTGTCGGTTGGGGCGGTTGAGCCTGGGCCTGCCTTTTGTTGATCCAAGGTTTGAACAACAAATAGGGTCGAGACGCGCGCATGCACAAACTTTTGCCTTGCTGCTGCGCATTCGGAATGGCTACTTGCTAGCATGCAAGGCAACATTTGTCAACCAGGTGTCTCTTAGAAGCTATATGAAGCCATTTGATGGCCGGTTTGCCTTGGGTCCCCCCAAACGTCTCCAGAATATGCATGGCTCTATGAAGCTATACGAGCACATGCCATGGCGCAAGTCTTGGGATAAACTTTTGGGCGGATCAAATTTTATCGGAGGCGGTTATTTTAAGTGAGGCGGTTTGGTGCGAAACTGCATGTAACCTCTATATGGATTTCAATCTAAGTGTTTTACAACGGCAGAGACTCGATAGGAGAAGATGGCTATTATTAGTCGTAATAGAGCGATATATAGAAAGATCGGTGGCGTACTGCAGGGGACTGCAGGTACGTGCAGGTCATAGGTAGCCTATGACCTTGCGGCAGGCAACACGGGTCCAGGAGGGAACGGCTCAACGGAGACCATCCAGTGTGCACTTTGCCTACTCAGTAGTCGACTATAAGTCGGGCAATAACAATGGCATTCCACTTCTTTTACTTCAAAAAAAACTTAAAATCCTACCAAGACATTGATGATTATGGACCATGGCATTTCCCTTTTTTACTTTAAAAATCCTTGTTTACTCGAAAAATCCTATCAAGACTTTTTAGATTATGGGCCCTTCAGAAACTTTGCAAAGCGATTGTGGGGGTCGGCCCAAAATTAGAGGCATTGTTGGCCCCCCAAAAGACGGCACAAAGTAGATGTGGGTCCAAAGTAAAAATATAATTTCAAAAAAGGTGTCTATCACAACTAACATTCCAAATAATTTGGTTCCAATCAGAGAAAGTTGATTTTCCCTCTATACAACACTAACAGGGGAATGGCGAGGGTGGTTTCGAGGCTCGATGCCAAAGGTAAGTGACAAAGAAAAACGCCTTTCCAAAGTGTATTATGAGGATGCGCCTTGTAATAACAAACCTGCCGCATCAGAGAAACAAGATGACATCAGGGTATTATGAAGCGCGCGCGGCAGCGCGATTTCACGCTCACTTTATGAGCCCCAGTGCCCGTTTCGCGCAGTTTTTCCAACCCCAATTTAACAAAATGTAGTACCCTGGATGACATCCTGCTCGGTCGCGTATTTTTGTCTGCTACGAGGAATTTGTCAGCGTGAACTAAGCCGCAGTCCTAAGCCGAACTGAGCTGCATTCCTCAACCCGTAACCTCAACTCATAGTTGACCGGAGGCTGGACTTAGTTCAGCCCACGCTTTAAATATTGCCTTGAGAATCCATAGCCCCATTTGTCTATCCACCATCCGGTGTTATTCCGTCAGAAATCGAGTCTGGGCAGCCTTTTCAGGGTAGTTAACTGCCCTAAAACAACACATAAGTGCCTGCGCGTCAACACGCACATTCCAGAGGAGTAAATGCGTGTTTTCACGCACACTTTCACTTGGATGTTAACACGCAAATTGTGGCATACTCTTCATATTTTTACTGACGTGCGTGTTTTCACTGTTCTTCGCAGTTTTCATGCACATTTTGACTGGGTCGTGTGTGTTTACAAGCACACTTGGAGGAGGGGGGGAGGGCTCTGCGTGTGCCACGCAAACTATCAGAGGGCTTTGAACAACCCTGATCATAACCCTCTAACCGAGCCTGTTACTTGTGCTACATCCTCGAGGACAGGACCTGGGCACGGACCAGTGGGTCTAAGTGCGCAAGACGGCGAGCAATTAAATTGCTGGCTGACGCTATGAAACCAAGTTCAAGTTCATGTTGGCTGAAAAACCATGTAACAATGTATGTATGTTACAATCCAGGGGTAGGCCAAATAGGCTGAAGGGACTTGACCAACCGTGATAAGAAGGGCTTCAAAAAAAGGCATTGTTGAACTGACCCCCAAACAATCGTTTTACCGAAGGAGGCCGTGAGTTCGTGCTACAGTGATCATTTAATCCTACAATATAATTAAATCATCATCTCATCTACAATATAATTAAATCATCATCTCCTTTCCATCCCTTGTAGGAGTTAAACAAGGAGACCCCCTATCCCCACTCCTATTCGGTCTGTTCATTGATAGAATTGAATCGTTCCTCCAATCCAAGCTCCCAAATGTAGGGGCTGAGCTTAGGGGAAAGATTCTGCAACTGTTACTTTATGCTGATGACCTAGCTATAATGGCAGAATCCCCGGCAGATATGCAAGCGATGCTTGACTGCCTGAGAGATTTCTGCGAGGCTACTAAGATGGCTGTGAATATAAAGAAAACTGAGATTGTCGTTTTCAACAAACAATTCTGTGATGAGGCCCCGCATGGATCCTGATTACAAATTTGTCTATGATGGAGCACAACTTTCTACAAAGTTATCTTTTATCTACTTGGGATCCCTCTTTGTGGATGGTGACTCAAGCAATCGTGCAAAAGCTGCTTTTTCTAGGATGCTCACTAAGGCCCAAAAGGCACACCACATGCTTCGTAGGCGATGCCATACTATGGAGATATACAATATTGATATTCTCACCCACCTGTTTGATTCTCTTGTACAACCTATCCTGAATTTTGGCTGTGAGGTGTGGGCTCCTTCTATTCTGAACAACACACTTATCTCAAATGACCATGCTTGTGAGAAATGGCATAGAGGTATACTTAAACAAATGTTGGGTGTTTGCCAATCTACTACATCTAATATTATCATGGAAGAGCTGGGTAGAACCCCGTTGTGTTTTGCTTGGCTTAAACAAGCTTTGCGCTTCTGGAACAAGACCATACATAAAGAACCTGAGGATCTCATTAGAATGGCTCTTGAGGAATCTTTTGACTCCAACACTGGCTGGGTTCATGACTTGCGTTGTGCTCTCCACAAGCTAGGATCCAGTAAAAACATCAACATTTTGGAGGCTGTCGATGTCGAAGGTATTATGTCTGAAGTTTTTGAGTCATGGAGGTTTAAGTACCCAAGTGACACCAATGCAGTTAGAGACATCCCTGATGAGAGAAGGGTTGGCTTTAAACGCCTCCGATACCAAAAATGGTTCGCAGCCAACAGCAATGATGAGAATGGCTTGATTCCCTTTACATCCGCCTTACATAAGCAGGATCAGATTCGTTCTATAGCACAGTTTAGAATGGGTTCCCATTGGCTGAACACAGAAAGAATGAGGGTGGTGGATAGAGCACACATCCCTCGCTCAATGAGACACTGTCAAATGTGTGGGTTCCAAAAAACTGAGGATGAAATGCATATGTTTGAGTGCCCTTTTTATAATGATATTCGCCTCCGCTACCAGAATCTGTTTACAGATATTTATAGGCATGTCCATGAGGATACCGACTTAACCGTATGGAATGTGGAATTCTGCGATTCCACATTCAGAACCTTTATGAATGGAAATGGCACTAAGTCTTTTTGGAGCAACCTAGCCGACTATCTTTCTACTTGTAGAAGAGCAAGACAGGAAGCCCTGGACTGCTTAGTGGCACCGTAATTTATTATCCCTTTTTTTTCTTCTTGAGACTTCTCATTTGTTAGCTTCTTACCTCCGCCACTGTAAGTGGTTGAGATCTGGGTCCTGCTCTAAGGGGTTTAATACCTACGCCACCAAAACGGTGGTTGGGAGTTTGGTTTGTTTGTCCTCGACACACCCCTGATGTAATGGGGTTTTTTGCTTTGTGGGTGCTTTTTCTTTTTGTTTAAAGCACAGAGTCTCATACACCCTCGCGGTGTCAAGTAGACTTTAACATGTAATGTAATGTAATGTAATGTAATCTAGGATGATTATTTAATTGTTTAGGGGAAGAGAAGCGGCCAGCCTGTTACGAGCTCAGTGATAAATTCCTATTCCTATTGGATATTCCAGGGACCATACCCATCAAAGCACTTCCCAACCTCAGCCGCCTAGGGATCTCCAGAGTAGCCGCCCTCAAGCTCTGCACCAAACTTCACACCCTTGCCACTGTCTCCATATATACCATCCCAGCCAGGGCCCCCCTTATCAAAGGTCAATGATCTCCCCATTGCTAGCCTTCCTCTTCCCTTTAAATTTAGTTGGCAGCTTCTTACCAGCTGCCTCATGCACATGGCTTGGTTGCACAGATACATCCAGGGTACTACGTAGCGCGCGCGGCAGCGCGCTGCCTTTTTGAGCCCTTCTGCGTGTTTCGCACAGTTTTTCAACCACCCGTGGGCGCAGCGCTCAGTTTTGCGCTTTTTGCAATAAAAAGCGCTGACCAATTCGGGAAGAAGTAGTACCCTGGATACATCTCCCTGCGGACACCCATCCTGCCCCTCGTCGCTACTCATGTCTGAACTTTCATCATCGGAGGTCGAGCTGTGCTCTGCTGCCAAGCTGCCCTCAAGAGCCGCCCGCTCTGCAGCTTGATTGATTTCTTCATTTTTCAGATCAAGAACGCCCATCACGCCCTTCGTGGCACTCATCATATTTACAGCTCAACGATTTTTCCAGTGCCAGCCCACCTATGCTCGCTTCCAACTCCGGCGTATCCACTTTCCACTTTCTACGGGTCAGCGCTTCATTTCCCGTTCAAATTTCAGTTCGTCTGATCAGGCTGATCAGACGTGCGTAGCATATCCTTCTTTCACCTCCAATTCCTTCATCACGCCTTCCAGTCGTGCATCCTTGCCACTCATCATCATATTTACAGCTCAACAATCTTTCCAGTGCCAGCCTTCCCCTTCCCCTTCCCCTTGAACCCAATCCTGGCAGTCTCTTTTTCCGCGACCTCCCTCCCCCGTTTAACAGGCAGCTTCTTACCAGCTGCCTCATGCACATGGCCTGGTTGTACAGACACATCCCCCTGTGAACACCCCTCCTTCCCCTCCTGCCCCTCATCCTCTTCCTCGTCGCTACTCATGTCCGAACTTTCATCATCGGAGGTCGAGCTGTGCTCTGCTGCCAAGCTGCCTTCAAGAGCCGCCCGCTCTGCTGCTCGAATGCTTTCTTCATTTTTCAGGTCAAGAAGGCCGCACATAAGGTCCTGTGCGATGAGCACAGGTGAAAGAAGAAGGATGAGCTGAAGAATGAGTCGTCATGATGAATGATGATGTTGATGATGATTACGACAATTACATTTTCAGAACATGAATGCCGCACTGAAGGTCCTGCGTAAGGAGCACAGTAGAAAGAAGAAGAATGAGTTCATGATGAATGATGATGTTGATGATTTGAATGATTACGACGATTTTGGTGAGTGTGACAATTGCATATTCAGATCAAGAAGGCCGCACATAAGGTCCTGTGCAATGGGCACAAGACAGACAAAGAATGAGGTGAAGAATGAGTTGTCATGATGAATGGTGATGTTGATGATGAATGATGATTTTAATGATTATGATGATCACAACAATTACATTTCCAGATCCTGAATGCCGCATATAAGGTCCTGAGCAAGGGGCACAGGAAGAAGACGAAGAATGAGTTCATGCCAATTCTGCTGATTTCGATGGTTATGATGATTCTGATGATGAATATGAATATGATGATTCTGATGATTATGATGGCGATTGTGAATAGGAATATGATGATTATAATGACGATTATGATGAATATGAATACGATGATAATGATGAAGATTATGATCATGATGATTTTGCCGATTACGCTGATTATGACAATTACATTATACAGATCAAGAATGGTGGGGTTGGGTGGGTGGGTGGGTGGGTGGGAGAGGGTGGTGGGAGGTGGTGGGAGGTGGTGGGAGGTGGTTAGCGCCAAAAAGCATTCATAAGAGGACACCAGCGTCCATGACCTCGGCGCCAGTGGAGTCAGATCACAAGGTCCATTGGCTTTGGGGTTGTTGTTCTGGGTTGGCTTTGGTCATGCCAATCCAGAACCACAACCCCAGGATGAACACTCAGCGGCCACCCTTCTCCCTAGCCAACGAAAAAGTATCGACGAACCGTCAGCAGAATACAATTCGTCTCCCCATGCGAAACCCACAGAAACCATCAAACCAGTAACATGGACATTACAAACCTTCTTATTAAAATAAATTTGAGGCAATTTCTTCATACAATTGATACGCTACGGTAACTTCTCACGGACCTCACAACACAAGCTCAAAACACAGCCATCACTCGTGTTGACATATTCTTTGCTTTCTTGCTTTACACTCAGTGGCCACCCTTCCTGTTGAAGGCAGCTTCCGCTAAGCATGGCCTAGGAGGGGAGGACCCAGGGATTTCCCCCCGTTATACCGGTAGCGATCGCTACATATAGCGGGTGAAATATGCTTATTCTTCCCTTTCTTGCTTGTACCCTAAGCTAATTTAATAAATAATAATAATAATACATCATAAATAATTATAAATAAGTATTTGAGGATAAGTTGGAAGACCCCCCAGATGCTATATTAGATTTATTTTATAAATTATTAACCATTCAATTTTATGTTTTTCACCGCATATAAAAAAACAAATCTTAAAATAGAATAAAAAAAGGTATTAAAATAGCGGGGGGGGGGGGGGGGGGGGGGGGGGGGGGGGGGGGGGGGGGGCAAAAAAATAAAAAATCTTAAAATAGAATAAAAAATCTTAAAATAGAAGCAATCAAATATGCATATGACAGTGCAATGCAATATAAATTCAAGCGTACTATTTGTATCACAGACGTCTCCTTGTTTTCGAAGTTATTATTTACATAAGTGGTGTGGTGTGTTGTGTGGTGACAATGTAATGCAATATCAACTCAAGCGTACTATTTGTATCACAGACGTCTCCTTGTTTTCTAAGTTATTATTTACATAAGTGGTGTGGTGTGTTGTGTGGTGACAATGTAATGTAATATCGATTCAAGCTTACCATTTGTATCACAGGTGCCTGTTCATGTCAAATGTATTATTATATAAATTCTAGTTTTTTTTATTATCATTATTATTATCTCCAATGGTGCCTAATCCCCCAAATGCCCTAATTCGGGACAAGAGTGTGGGACAGAGCCGTACACACCCCAAAATGCTCCGAATCGATTTCTGAGTAGATAGCGTTTCTCATCAGTGTTTCAGCTAGACGCGCAGCTATTTTTTGTTCCGATGGGCATTCGGTTGCGAGCAGCCCAGGCCGGCAGGCAGTTGGCAGTACACGAGATGTACAAAATATTTTGGGACAAATCCAATTCGCGTCAAATACGAGGTCGCGCGAGATATCGCGAATCAAGTTTCCGCGGGACGAAAGGCATATCTAGCCCCTACCGCAAGGTCGGAGGCTGCGCTTCAGCCTCGGCGTCTGAGTGAACTGCAATAGCAATTCCATCTGCCATTTCGGCCGATACCAGCGTTCCACCAGCCAGTAAGGTCTATACCTGAAAATTTTCCAAATCAAAATCTAACTTCAGATGTGGATGTTTGATGAGAAAAGAAAACAAGTTTGTTTTTTAAATCTTTTTTGAAATTGGGATTTGAAATTTGAAATTCATTTTTTTTTCGAAAAGTGATTTCGGTCCCTTCGCTAAAAAGACTAAGACACAAAACGATGCAGTTGCGGCTGTGCAGCTTGTTACATAATTAGGGACTCCTAAATTGGCCCAAAATGTGCAAATACTCAGTGATTTTTGGCTTTGTACAGCCCATACTGCCTGCACAGTATCTTCCACAACCTGCTGTGACAACGACTTGAAAGGGAAGATGTGAAAAACAGGCCTACCTAATTCAATTTCAAAAAAAAAAAAAATTGACTGCGTTTGGCTCCGTCCCACATTTGTGTACAATCTGTCCTGAATTAGGGACCCCCATAGTGAAGGGAAAAAAAGGGTTTACTTCATCTGGTTCACAAACCCTGAGCATACCCAAATCCAAGTATTTATATGTTGAGGTGATGTGGTTAAGCAACTTTGTAGCATTTTTTGTTTTCACTGGACTGGAGTCCATGGGTCAAAACCGTCTGTCCCAAAAGGCCAATAATTAGGCACCATTGGAGATATTATTATTATTATTATTATTATTATTTCTATTATTATAAGTGGTGTGGTGTGGTGTGTGGGGACAATGTAACGTAATATCGATGCTTACCATTTGAATCACAGGCGCTTCCTCATTTTCCTGAGATGCGCTCACTGCTTCTATGTCAAACTCGGATGCGGGACGATCCTAGTTAAGGGAAAGAGAGACAAGCTGTGCTCAACAGGGATTTGGGTGTGTGTGTGTGGTCTGTTTGTCTGTTTGTCTGTCTTTGCTTCTGTAAAGGTCAAAATCCCTTCAATTATAAATAAATGTGGTGAGATTAGGGACACGGCACATCAGGGGGACTCGTTGTGCAGGGGACTACTGCACATGAAGTAAGCTGAGAATGAGATGCGCTCACTGCCTCTATGTCGAACTCGGATGCGGGACGATCCTAGTAAAGGGAAAGGGACAGGCTGCTTAACATGGATTGTTTTCAGTTCAGAAACTATGTCGAACTCGGATGCGGGACAATCCTAGTAAAGGGAAAGAGACAGGTTGCTTAAGATTTATTTTCAGTTCAGAAAGTATGTCGAACTCGGATGCGGGACAATCCTAGAAAAGGGAAAAAGAGACAGGCTGTGCTCAACAGGGATTTGTTTCCAGTTCAGGGAGTGGGAATTTGGGATCTTTTCCCACCAATCTTTCCAATCTTTTGGGATTTGTTTTTCAGTTCAGGGAGTGGGAAGTTTCGAATATTTCCCCCCAATCTTATGGGATTTGTTTTACAGTTCAGGGAGTGCGAATTTTGGGATCTTTCCCCCCAATATTGTGGGATTTATTTTCAGTTCAGGATCTAGATACAGATAGAGATAGCGGCATAGCCCCCCCCCCCCCCCCCCCCCCCCTCCCCCCCCCCCAACAGATCTCTATCTCTATCTCTATAGCCATTTTTCAGTTCAGGAAGTGGAGATCTGGTTACGTTCTAGTTTTAGGCCTCCTCCAGAGACAGCGTCCTAAATGATCACTGTAGCACAAACTCAGGGCCCCCGTCAGTAAAACGATTGTTTGGGATTCAGTTCATCAGTGCGTTTTCTTTTTAAGCCCTTCCTACACGGTTTGGCAAGTCCCTTTAGCTTATTTGGCCTACCCTTAGTCTGCAACAACATACATACAACCATCATCAAGAACAATGGAAAGGTAACCTGGCCTACCTTCATCTCTGCCTCAAGTTTCTGGTTGGCAGCAGCCAGACCTGGAAGGAAATCCTTCAGCCGGCCCAAAACTGCAGGGGGAAGAAAATGAGGGATAAATCAACAAAAAGAAATACATGTTCCGCCTGATGACAAGGCGTGAGGTTGACCGGGCCAGCCCGTTTGCTTGCGCTAGGGTCAACCACCAAGGGAGATGGACAGACGAGGTAGCGTTGACCTGGACAAGTCTTTAAAGTGTCTACTCTGCTTAGTATGTTTCCTGGCATGGTGTGCATGGTGTGTGCAATTTTAATCTCTTTCTCAAAGGTGTATGGGTGGCATCGGTGGCACATGCAAGAGGATATGTGTGTATGCAGTCCAGGGTTAGCCTACTAGGCTGAAGGAACTTTCCCAGCCTCAAAAAATCAAAATTGTTTATAGATTAGCCGGAGGGGCAGCCCCTTTCAGTGATATACAATGGTCTAGTGGTCGACCAGATTGCTTAAGGATGAAGAGTCGGGGGTTCGACTCGCCCTTTGGTCGCTCTTGGCGCTGCAGGTCGTTGTCAACCGCGATGGTAGCTTGTCCAATTGAGGTAGGAGACCGCTCCCCACCCGCGTACGACGGGCTCCCTTAACACCACGCCCCATCAGGCGTTATCGTTACCTGTTTCCTGCTTTCCTGGTTTCCTGGAAAATGAGGGATAAATCAACAAATAAAGAAATACATGTTCCGCCTGATGACATGGCGTGAGGTTGACCGGGCCAGCCCGTTTGCTTGCGCTAGGGTCAACCACCAAGGGAGATGGACAGACGAGGTAGCGTTGACCTGAACAAGTCTTTAAACCATCTACTCTGCTTAGTATGTTGCCTGGTAGCCCCTTGCAGTGATTTACAATGGTCTAGTGGTAGACCAGATCGCTGAAGGATGAAGAGTCGGGGGTTCGACTCCCCCTTCGGTCACTCTTGGCGCTGCAGGTCGTTGTCAACCGCGATGGTAGCTTGTCCAATTGAGGTAGGAGACCGTTCCCCACCTGCGTACGGCGGGCTCCCTTAACATTACGCCCCACCAGGCGTTATCATTTCCTGTTGCCTGGTTTCCGTGGGTATCGCATGGGAGGGCGTGGGAATGGAAGACGGTGAGCAGTCCAGAGTTGGCTGAAAACCCTGTCAGTCTTATACGACGGATTATATCTGACTCCATATTGCCACGAACACTTTGAAATCATTTTGTTGTGGGGATACTAAGTGCTAGAAACCGGCATATCATATGATGTTGACCAAATGAATGAAAAACCAATGATTCGGGTTCCAGAATCGGGTTCCAGAATCCTGATTCAGCTGATATGATACTACATGCGACAGGATGTGATGTAGCACATGGGGATATAACAGCACAAGTGAATGCCCAGTGAATGCCCAGTTGGCTCATTACTAGGGACCGGCATATCATGTGATGTTAACCAAAGGCGAGTATGATATCATACAAATTGCATCATATGATATTGTATATCAATGGTAACTTTGGCCTAGTCAGACTGCGGGCATCATATGGTATCATATTGCTGCTCCCTAGTCAAAACACATTGCAAATGGGGCCATGCAAGCACAAGCGAATGCTCAATTGGCTCATAACAATCAGCAGGGTGTTGGATCAGTTTTATTTTCAAATCTGAAAGTGGGTTTCTTCTAGCTTTATGGTTTTAGGCCTCCTCTAGGGACAGCGTTTTAGTGCTTTCTGTAGCTTTCTGTAGCTTTCTGTAGCTCTTTAGTGCCACCGAGGACAAAAAAACAAAACTTTTTTTTAAACCTTTTTTATAGCGATAATTTCGCTAAAACGGGGTCAAAACTAGCGATTGCTATAAATGGCGGTAATAAAAATCCCTGTGTTGGATGCATCAGCTTATGCAACAGCTCTAGCACCCTATTCCATATCATATTGGTTATCACTTAAGAGTTTCAAACTAAGCATTTTGGACACAAAGCTACTTGGGCAAGTTAGGTATCGCATATATTTTGCTGGCACCAATTATAGTACAGGCCACTCACAGCTGGTTGGCCCAATGCCCCTGCCTCTAGACTTGTCAGACATGACTACACAAGTTGGGAAGGAGGAAAACTGTACAAGCAAGTGGAGGGAAGGAGGCAAGTTTGCATCATTCCCAACGTGTGTAGTCTTGTCAGACAGGTCTATCTAGACTTGTCTGACAGGAATATACACGCTGGGCAAGAGGCAAACTTGTACAAGCAAGTGGTGGTAAGGAGGTAAGTGGTAAGGAGGCAAACTTAAACAGGCAAGTGGTGGAAAAGAGGTTAGTTTGCCTCCTTCCCAACGTGTGTAGTCCTGCCAGACAAGTCTTATCTAGACTTGTCTGACAGGAATACACACGATGGGCAAGAGGCAAACTTGTACAAGCAAGTGGAGGGAAGGAGGCAAGTTTGCATCCTTCCCAACGTGTGTAGTCCTGTCAGTCAGGTCTGTCTAGACTTGTCTGACAGGACTACACAAGTTGGGCAAGATGCAAACTCGCACAAGCAAGGGGTGGTCAAGAGGCAATTTTTCCTCCTTCCCAACGTGTGTAGTCCTGCCAGAAAATTCTGACAGGACTAGTCAGACAACACAGGACTACACACGTTTGGCAAAAGGGAAAACTTGTACAAGCAAGTGGTGTAATAGAGGCAAGTTTGCATCCCTTTCCAATGTGTGTAGACTTGCTTGACAGGACTACACACATTGAGCAAGGGGCGAACGTGTACAAGCAAGTGGTGTAATAGAGGCAAGTTTGCATCCTTGCCAGCGTGTGTAGTCCTTTTAGACAGGTCTGTCTAGACTTGTCTGACAGGAATAAACACGTGGGGCAAGAGGCAAACTTGTACGAGCAAGTGGTGGTAAGGAGGTAAGTGGTAAGGAGGCAAACTTGTACGAGCAAGTGGTGGTAAGGAGGTAAGTGGTAAGCAGGCAAACTTGTACAGGCAAGTGGTGGGAAAGAGGTAAGTTTGCCTCCTTCCCAACGTGTGTAGTCTTGTCAGACAAGTCTATCTAGACTTGTCTGACAGGAATAAACTCGTGGGGAAAGAGGCAAAAGTGTACAAGCAAGAGATGGTACAGAGGAAAGTTTGCATCCTTTCCAATGTGTTGTCCTGACCAGACTTGTCTGACAGGAAGAAGCACGTGGGGAAAGAGGCAAAAGTGTACAAGCAGGTGGTGGTAAGGAGGTAAGTTTCCTCCTTCCCAACGTGTGTAGTCCTGTCAGTCAGGTCTATCTAGACTTGTCTGACAGGAAAACACAAGTTGGGCAAGAGGCATAAGTGTACAAGCAAGTGGTGGTAAGGAGGTAAGTAGTAAGGAGGCAAACTTAAACAGGCAAGTGGTGGAAAAGAGGTTAGTTTGCCTCCTTCCCAACGTGTGTAGTCTTGTCAGACGAGTCTTATCTAGACTTGTCTTACAGGAATAAACACGTGGGGAAAGAGGCAAAAGTGTCCAAGCAAGTGGTGGGAAGGAAGTAAGTATGCATCCTTCCAAATGTGTGTAGACTTGTCAGACGAGTCTTATCTAGACTTGTCTGACAGGACTAAACACGTTGGGAAAGAGGCAAGCTTGTGCAAGCAAGTGGTGGCAAGGACGTAAGTGGTAAGGAGAGACAGACTTGTCTGAGAGGACTACACACATTGGGCAAGATGCAAACTTGTGCACGCAAGTGGTGCATCCGTCCCAATGTGTGTTGTCCTGTCAGACACGCCTGACAGGACTTGTCTTACAGGAATAAACACGTGGGGAAAGAGGCAAAAGTGTTCAAGCAAGTGGTGGGAAGTAAGTAAGTATGCATCCTTCCAAACGTGTGTAGTCTTGTCAGACGAGTCTTATCTAGACTTGTCTGACAGGACTAAACACGTTGGGAAAGAGGCAAGCTTGTGCAAGCAAGTGGTGGCAAGGAGATAAGTGGTAAAGAGAGACAGACTTGTCTGAGAGGACTACACACATTGGGCAAGATGCAAACTTGTGCACGCAAGTGGTGCATCCGTCCCAATGTGTGTTGTCCTGTCAGACACGTCTGACAGGACTTGTCTTACAGGAATAAGCACGTGGGGAAAGAGGCAAAAGTGTACAAGCAAGTGGTGGGAAGGAAGTAAGTATGCATCCTTCCAAACGTGTGTAGTCTTGTCAGACGAGTCTTATCTAGACTTGTCTGACAGGACTACACACAATGGGCAAGAGGCAAACTTGTATGAGCAAGTGGTGGCAAGGAGGTAAGTGCTAAGGAGAGACAGACTTGTCTGAGAGGACTACACACATTGGGCAAGATGCAAACTTGTGCACGCAAGTGGTGCATCCGTCCCAACGTGTGTTGTCCTGTCAGACACGTCTGACAGGACTTGTCTTACAGGAATAAACACGTGGGGAAAGAGGCAAAAGTGTACAAGCAAGTGGTGGGAAGGAGGTAAGTATGCATCCTTCCAATCGTGTGTAGTCTTGTCAGACGAGTCTGTCTAGACTTGTCTGACAGGACTAAACACGTTGGGAAAGAGGCAAGCTTGTGCAAGCAAGTGGTGGAAAAGAGGCATGATTGCGTCCTTCCCAACGTGTGTAGTCTTGTCAGACAAGTCTATCTAGACTTGTCTGACAGGAATAAACTCGTGGGGAAAGAGGCAAAAGTGTACAAGCAAGAGATGGTAAAGAGGAAAGTTTGCATCCTTTCCAATGTGTTGGCCTGACCAGACTTGTCTGACAGGAATAAACACGCGGGGAAAGAGGCAAACGTGTGCAAGCAAGCAAGTGGTGGAAAGTTGTTTTCATATGTCGACTTTATTATACACAAGGCCTTTGTCCAAGGCCAATGCTGAAGCCTTGTTGGTGTTGACCAGGCTATGCCTAAGGCCTTTGCCCAAGGCCAATGCTGAAGCCTTGTTGGTGTTGACCCCGGTATACCTAAGGCCTTTGTCCAAGGCCAATGCTGAAGCCTTGTTGGTGTTGACCAGGCTATACCTAGGGAACGGCAACTAATATTAGTGTTTGAAAACATTATATCAAGTAATATTATTATAGTGTCACAATAATATTAGTTTTGCAAATAAATTCGAATTTTTGGTGAGACGGCTTGTCCTACTAATATTATATAACATTGTAGAATATTGTTTATTCACTAATATTATATAACATTGCCGACCCCTAGCTATACCTGACGTCACTAGCTAAGTTGACTATGCTGACTTACATACACGACCATATAGTTTGTGTTGGGTGCAGCCTAAGAGCTTGTTCCCCTCGGTGATGGGATAATCGTGACCAAGCCCATGGTCGAGAGTAACTAACCCTTAGGCTGCTCCCAACACATACTATATGGACGTGAAGGTAAGCAGGCAAGGTAAATTCTAATATTGACACCATATATACCCCGGTCATCACCAACAAGTAGGAAACGTCAAAATGAGATCATATGATGCCGGCAGTCAGACTAGGCTAAAGTTACTACTTACATACAATATCATATGATATCATACTCGCCTTTGGTCAGCACCATATGTACCCCTGTCAGCACCATATGTACCCCTGTCAGCACTAACAAGGCATCAGCATTGGCCTAGGACAAGTGTCTTAGGTATGATGATGTCACCCTAGGATAACAGCAAGATATGTCACCCTAGGATGACAGCATGATGACAGCATGATGACAGCATGATGACAACAGCATGATGATGTCACCCTAGGATAACAGCAAGATATGTCACCCTAGGATGACAGCATGATGACAGCATGATGACAACAGCATGATGATGTCACCCTAGGATAACAGCAAGATATGTCACCCTAGGATGACAGCATGATGACAGCAAGATGACAGCATGATGACAACAGCATGATGATGTCACCCTAGGATAACAGCAAGATATGTCACCCTAGGATGACAGCATGATGACAGCATGATGACAACAGCATGATGATGTCACCCTAGGATAACAGCAAGATATGTCACCCTAGGATGACAGCATGATGACAGCATGATGACAACAGCATGATGATGTCACCCTAGGATGACAGCATGATGACAGCATGATGACAACAGCATGATGATGTCACCCTAGGATAACAGCAAGATATGTCACCCTAGGATGACAGCATGATGACAGCATGATGATGTCACCCTAGGATAACAACAAGATATGTCACCCTAGGATGACAGCATGATGACAGCATGATGACAGCACGATGACAGCATGATGATGTCACCCTAGGATAACAGCAAGATATGTCACCCTAGGATGACAGCATGATGACAGCATGATGACAACAGCATGATGATGTCACCCTAGGATAACAGCAAGATATGTCACCCTAGAATGACAGCATGATGACAGCATGATGACAGCATGATGATGTCACCCTAGGATAACAGCAAGATATGTCACCCTAGGATGACAGCATGATGACAGCATGATGAAAACAGCATGATGATGTCACCCTAGGATAACAGCAAGATAACAAATATTGTAAGAAGCATAAACATACTATGTATGCTTGGTCAACTTCACCGACTCAACCAGATTCTGTGTGCTGCCACAGTGTACATCGTGCAGGTACATCATGCCCCAATCTGCACACACTGAATCTGAGTGAGTCTAATATATGAAGAATAGAGGCTTACAGATTATGAAGTCGTCATATGATATTCTTCAACCTCAATCAGTAATGAATTCATTGATACAATTAGATTATTTATTAAGTTGATCAGCTATGAGTGTGCTTCAGGTCATTATTAAGCACTGAGCTAAGGTAATGATAACACCTGGTGGGGCGTGGTGTTAAGGGAGCCCGTCGTACGCGGGTGGGGAGCAGTCTCCTACCTCAACTGGACAAGCTGCCATCGCCGTTGACGACGACCTGCAACGCCAAGAGCGACCAAAGGGGGAGTCGAACCCCCGACTCTTCATCCTCAAGCAATCTGGTCTACCACTATATATCACTGAAAGGGGCATGGTAGCACTGAGCTAAACACACATGCTTCTGATGGCTTCTTCATCCTGGAGAGGATGATGCTCTCTCTTGTACTGCACTATAAGAAAGACCCGTACACTGTCTTCTTTCCGTGCGACGCGTCGCAAATTGAGCGATTCGGTGCTACCCCAGTGCGACGCTCTGCCCCACGAAAATAAAACAGTGTAAGCGACTTCTTGATATTGCGGTGCAACAGAGAGCATCGTCCTGTCCAGATTGAAGAAGCGTCAGAAGCCTACGCGTTTAGCTCAGTGCTTAATATTTACATGACGCACACTCATAGCTGATCAAATAAATTAAATAAACCAAAGTCCGTGCTGACTGACAACATGAAGCACAATTAGAGCTGATCAAAAAACTTAAATCAACCACAGTCCGTGCTGACTGATAACATGAAGCACACATAATTAGGGAACGGCAATATGATATCAAATGATATCTTGTCATTTTATTATATCATATACTGCTGGCAGTCTGACTAGGCTAAAGCTACCGATTATATACATTATCATATGATGCAGTTTGCATGAGATCATATGATATCATACTCGACTACGGTCAACATCATATAATATGCCGGTCCATACACATAATGCATACATGCAGGCAACTTCAAGGACTCACTTATACGAGTTTCTTGCACTAACCTGCAGACACTGAATTTGAGTGAGTCCATGTACTGCTACACAATGAAGTACAAGTCTTATACATAATGCATACATGTGGTCAACCTCCGGGACCTACCCAGATTCAGTGTCGGCAGGTTGGTGCAAGGTTCTTGCACTAACTTGCAGACACTGAATTTGAGTGAGTCCATGGGCTGCTGCACAATGTAGTGCTCATGAAGTACAAGTCTTGTACATAATGTGTACATGCGGGCAACTTCAAGGACTCACTTAGATTCAGTGTCTGCAGGTTGGTGCAAGGTTCTTGCACTAACCTGCAGACACTGAATCTGAGCGAGTCCAATGCAGTGTACCATACCGCTGCTACGCATACATTCATGCATTAATTTCTCCACCTTTCTTTCTGATTCTATGTGTTTATGAGCGTATGTGTGTATGTGTGTGTGCAGAGAATCTGGGTGAGTATAATGGAGTCTACCATATAACTGAAACTCATACACTCATGCATGAATTTCTCCGCCTTTCTATCTAAATTCTTTGTGTGTATGAGTGCATGTGTGTATGCAGAGAATCTGAGTGATTCTAATGCAGTCCACCATATCGCTGCTACGCATACACTTATGCATGAATTTATCCGCCTTTCTTTCTGGTTCTGTGTGTGTATGAGTGTACGTGTGTATGCAGAGAATCTGAGTGAGTCTAATGCAGTCTACCGTAGCGCTGCTACGCATACACTCATGCATGAATTTCTCCACCTTTCTGTCTGATTCTTTGTGTGCATGAGTGTATGTGTGTATGCAGAATATCAGAGTGAGTCTAATGCAGTCTACCATATCTCTGCTTCGCACACACTAATGCATGAATTTATCCACCTTTCTTTCTGATTCTTTGTGTGTATGAGTGCATGTATGTATGTGTGCATGCAGAGAATATGAGTGAGTCTAATGCAGTCTACCACATTGCTGCTTCGCATACACTCATGCATGAATTTCTCTGCCTTTCTATCTGATTCTTTGTGTGTATGAGTGCATGGGTGTATGTGTGTGTGCAGAGAATATGAGTGAGTCTAAAGCATTATACCCTATCACTGAAACTCATACACTCATGCATGACTTTCTCCGCCTTTCTTTCTGATTCCATCGAGCCATTCGTCGTAACGGGAACCCCCCAAGTAACTTAGTCTTAATGAGCGCAATCAACCCCTTGCGAAGGTCCTTTCTTTTCGGCTTTTCTGGCAGCTTCTAGGCAGCTCCTTAAGCCAGCCACTGTGCTACACCCAAATATTTCAGCACTTCTGGACAGCTGATTGTGTCGGCTTCTTGGTGAACTATGCCGCAATAGGTTTGGCTGAATAGCAAGTCAGGCAAGTTGCTTAGAAGCTGCTGCTCATAGCGGAAAAGAACAAGTCTTATGCAGAGTCGCAAGCGACGCGGAAAATTGGCGGAGCATGTTGGCAACGGAACGAAGGTGGCAACGGACTGGAGCTGGCCGAAGCCAGTTAGTTGGCTGACGTGTCAGGCTTTAAATTTTCGGTCGTCGGCCAGTCAGTCGCATGGACAGAAAAACAGGTAAACATGGGGGCTCCTGCCCCCTTGAAGAGGAGTCTCCGCCGAAAACTATGCCCTTGCTGTCATGAAGTATAATATCTCTTCACATGGTTGTGTGTAGTAGCATATATATTGCTGATTGAAATTGTTTACATGCATGTGAAAGGCACCGGCTCGTGTGCTTCAGAAATGGAGGCTGTAATTCTGTTCAAGGCTTTCCTCCATGAAAATTCTCTGAACATAGAAAAATTAACTCCAAATGTACGTGCGCTAGCTGAATCTGGTCCGATGTGATTTAGTTGTGGGCATTTGAGCCATGGTGTGTAAGTTAACATCACATAAACTTACCTGAGCTTGCTGGGACTGGTCCGATGTCTGGTCTACTTGAGGATGACGGCTTCTGCAGTTTCCTCATGCTCCTCTCTGCGAAGAGAGGTTAAACCCACTTCTATCAGCTCATGCAGCCCATACCATAAGTTCGAGCTTTCATGCGTTTCATTACCAAGCGGCGTCAATCCATCGGGCTCCAATTTCTCCCTCTTATTAGGCTCGCTCATGTCGGCTGTGCGCACAACTTCTGCCGCTTGGATACTTCGACACCGAAATGTACTGCAAAAGCGTAAGGGGCAAAGGGGTTTACTGAAGCTGGCCGCCAGATTTGTTGGGAGTTCGTTACACAGTAGCAACCCGTTCGAGATGAGCTTACTGTGAGCCGGCTCACTTCTACTTAATGGAAAGAAGATAGCGACACGCCAAGTTGGCGTGGCGTAAGAAAGCTGACTGGAGGCGGAGGGGGTCCTCGGACAGCACCGGGGGCCGGGGGGCGCGGGCCCTGCCAGGAGATGAACAGTTGGCTCCAGAATTGGCTCCGAGTTGGCTCGTCGAAACCGTTCGGGTCCGGGAGCGGGAGGGTCCCCCCAAGGGTCCCCCGGGAGCGGGTGGGTCCCCCGGGGTCCCCTGGGCCCACCAGAGGCAGAGGTCTACCCACTCTACCACCGCCTCTCTACCTGATTGAGTTACGAAGCCAAGCCAAAACCCGCTGTTTCTGTTGCAGCGCGACGCCGACTTGTGAAGTAACCCCCGCGTTAACATCTGCCGGCTGCGAAATCGTGATTTCTGATTCTCTTACCTTCACTACTTCTGCATCAGTAACTCGCTCAGAGTTTTCGCAACAGCACCTCCCAAATTTGTTGACCATCAAACATCAGACGTAGTAACTATGCTTTCGCATCATCAAGCGCTGCTGAAGAAGCCATCTATGGCTGGCAACGTCGGAGCCGTACCCAGGGCCATCCATGCCAAGATCTTGAGCGTACCCCGCTGCATTCCAGTCGGTTCACAACCGGCAGTGCGCTGCCCTACAAGGCATTTTTTGGCGCCTTCTCTGCGCCCCGTACTGAAGGTTTCGGCAGCTGCCAGCGATGGCTTCCCAGAGGAGGCTAAGGCTATGCCAGCAGTCGAAGATGCCAACTGCACTTTCTCCCAGGCTGTCTTCAACGTGAGTTTCAGCCCATGGTGCCATAGCAGTCCTGTTTTCATTACATGGTCTATCAGCCATCAGGCTGTCCCACTACTGCTGGCGGAGTCAACATGGGCAGTATGTACACTACCACACCACACCCCCGATGACATGCTGTACTGGCATGGCTGAAGGTGCTATTGAAGAATGCTAGACCCTACTTCACCCCAGGTGCTGACACATGGTGATGTCACCAGGGAGCCTTGCAGTGTGATTCATAATATGTAGTGATGCTCTCTCATGCAGAGATTTTTTCCCCCGCTACCAGTAGCGATCGCTACCTGAGACCCTGTTGTGGCCAAAATGTCCGCTGCCACGAGACTCAAATTCCGGCCCTGAATTGTATTCCGGCCCTTCAGATTGCCTACCCAAATCACTACCAGGAGGCCCACCGCAAGAAGAAACCGAATTCCTGATTGCTCCAAAATGACCACCTTGCTGAAAAACAAATTTACTCTAATGAAGATTAGGATTGATTCCATGGCCTATCAGCCTTCATGCTGATCACCATCCGCAGGCAGACTACGCATGAGTAGCATGAACACTACTACTCCACACTCCTGAATACAGACTCACACATGGATCGGATTGTTTTCTCAGACAATTCTGGGCTGCTCAGCGTCTTCCAAAAATCCTCCCCAGTGCAGTACCCACGGAAACTAGGGAGCATACTAAGCCTATTAGACTGTTTAAAGTCTTGGTCAAGTCGATATCAGCCTTCTAGCTGGGTAAGGGGAAGCTAGCCCCCAATTAACCTAGCCCCACTTACTTAAACCCTAAACCCACCTAGACCCTAAACCCTAAAAACACCTAAACCCTGAACCCCCTCAAAACTATACACTCAATTGGGGGCTAGCTTCCCCACACCTTCTGGCTGCTCACCGTCTGCGAGCAGAGTTCTCATGATCAGCGCTACTAGACCACACTCTTGGGCGCATAATGCAGTCACTTAGATTTAGACTGTTAACAAAAAATGTCCAGTCAATGAGATCAATGTAATTCAATGTTACTGACTGTGGGACTCGTCTGAGCCTGAACTGTGGCCATTGTATGAGCCTTTGTATACTTGAACTTGAGCGTTGTTACATGACTCCGAAGTGCTTGATGTGGAAGTGGGCTCCGCTGATCTGGATAATGTTTTCTTCTTGCCCCCCTTGGCCTTCTTGATCAGGGGCGTGCCCCCCCCCCCCCCCCCCCCCCCCTTCCCCCCCCCATATGTCAGTCACATAAACAGGTCAACATAAACTAATATAGGGCAGTCACATAAACAGGTCAACATGAACTAATATATGTCAGTCACATAAACAGGTCAACATAAACTAATATGGGGCAGTCACAACTAAGGAAATGTTTGTTTCATCAGCCTAATCTACTCTTCTAATGCAACTGACCCCTCAAAATTCGCATTTGAGGCGTGAAGCGCAAGGTTTTGAAAACTCGCATTTGAGCCTCTCTCTTCGGGCTGTCTCCATCGGGGGGATTTATTGGTTTTCAAAATTCGCATTTGAGGCGTGAAGCGCAAGGTTTTGAAAACCCCCAGTTGAGCCTCTCACTTGAATTTGTTACAGGCAGCAATTTTGGCTGCTCATCATCTTTGGCAGTAAAATCAATAACCAGGAAAAATGTAAGCGTTAACAACTCACCCCAAAACCGAAGTATTCTTTTCAAAACCGAAGTATTCTTTTCAAAACCGAAGTATTCTTTTCAAAATATGCTTGAACCAATCTCTTCATACATTCATTGATACATAGAGGTAGATTCGCACGACTTGAGCCTCTTACACCCCCTGCAGCAACCCCCAAAAGCTGTAACGTAGATCCCCAGAAACGCGAAGACGCCTAATGTAACCCTATTGATATGCATAGCACCTTTCATATGTAAAGCACCAAAGAAAACCCTGCTTACACCTGCCAGTGTGCAAAATGGTATGATCCATGTTTTAAACACTGATTTTTGAGGGTCTGTTAAGTTGCTAACACAATTTTTGGCTCATGGGGCATTCAGTTTATTTTGGCGCTTGAGGCATTACATATTTTCTGGCGCATGGGGCATTTAATATATTTTGGTGCATGGGGCTTTTCACACATTTGGCGCATGACGGCATGAGGCATTCCATATATTTTGGTGTATAACGCGTTACTTATATTTTGGTGTATAAGGCATTGCATATATTGGTTCATGAGGCATTTAATATATTTTGGTCCATGAGGTTTTTCACATATTTTGGCGTATGAGGCCTCCATATATTTGGCTCGTGAGGCATATATTGGTTCATGAGGCATTTAATATATTTTTGTGCATGAGGCTTATAATATATTTTGGTCCATGAGGCTTTTCACATATTTTGGCGCATGAGGCATTAAATACATTTGGCTCGTGAGGCATATATTGGTTCATGAGGCATTTAATATATATTGGCGCATGAGGCATTTAATATATTTTTGCGCATGAGGCATTTAATATATTTGTCACATGAGGCTTTTCACATATTTTGGCGCATGTATTGTAGAAGTCGAAAAACGTTATATGTCCCATAACACAGATTTGGAGCACCTTTATATCTCCTGGAGCACACCTTTATCTTTTGTCATGGTGGTATCAAGATGGGTCAAGGGTTTTT
This sequence comes from Chlamydomonas sp. ICE-L, assembly GCA_013435795.1. NCBI lineage: Eukaryota > Viridiplantae > Chlorophyta > Chlorophyceae > Chlamydomonadales > Chlamydomonadaceae > Chlamydomonas > Chlamydomonas sp. ICE-L. Next base: position 8,427,031 of record JACBWV010000223.1, read on the forward strand.
CTCAATTTGTAGTACAATCGCTACCATCTTGAAAATGGGGGGGGGGGGGGGGGGGGGGGGGGGGGGGGACATTAATCAGTAAAACGTAAAAATCTGCTTGGCTTGATCACGCAGAAGACTTATTTCCGTTCAAAGAATTGCTAGAAATACATGAAGGTGTCCCCCATAATTCATTTTGATGTATTTGTAAGTACCTACTGGTGCACAATTCATTTTTAATACATTTGTATTACATTTATATACATTTATATACATGTATTTACATTTGTATTACATTTATATACATTTATATACATTTATATACATTTGTATTACATTTATATACATTTATTTACATTTATATTGTATCCATATATATAAACATATGGGGGGGTCGGGAAGACAGATTATGGACGGCATGTTCAAAACAGAGTCCGATTCAGATGGGAGTTGGAATTGTCGAAGTTCAGACAAAAGGAGGGGGGAAGCAAAGTTGGGTTACCCCCCCCCCCCCCCCCCCCCCCCCCCCCCCCCTAAAAACCCCTTACCTCACTCTACCCCAGTAAAAATGGGGGTCATTCAAAAGATCTTTTCGTGCCCTATCCATTTATGCTCTTACATCTTTCATAGGGTTGCCCAAACATGACTTCTGGCGAAGATGAGATTTGGGTCTCTTTGGGTCAAAAAAACTTTGGACCCCTCAAACTTCCTGTGCAACTTTATTTGGGGTAAAAATGTAATCGTATCCTGAGGATAAGCTCTACATAAAACCGCATGTCCCAGTTCTTGCAAGAAATGTACGTGTCTTCTGTTGTCAGGTGGTAAATGTCGTCAAGAATTTTGAAAATCGTTATAAATACAACCCTGCTTAAACCTGCTGGCGCAAACCTTTTTAATATTTGGTTTGAGAATTAAAAACGCATCTTCTGTTTTTTGTAAGAAATGTACTTATATTTTGTTGTCAGGTGGTAAATGTTGTCAAGGATGTTAAAAATCGTTATAAATACAACAATTTTTTATATTTGGTTTGAGAAGTAAAAACGCATCTTCTGTTTTTTGTAATCAATTTACCCGAGGCGGGGGGGGGGGGGGGGGGGGTGGGGCAAAAATAAAATTGCCGTACCTCATCTTCGCTTTAAATATAGCTCATCTTCAGGATACGATTACAACTCTTTTTTAAACCCAAAATAAAGTTTAACAGGAAGTTTGTAAGGTCCTAAGTTGTTTTGACCCAATGAGGCCCAAATCTTAACTTTAGTTCGTGATAAATCACGTTTGGGCAACCCCATGAAAGATGTAAGAGCATAACTTGAATGGGCAATTCTTTTTTTAATGACCCCCATTTAAGGAGGGCGGGGTGGGGTAAGGGGTCTTAAAAGGGGGGAGGGGGGGGGTAAAAACTTGTTCCCAACTTTATTTCCCCCCTCCTTTTGTTTGCAACGTTCACGATTCTAACTCCCATCTGAATCAGACACCATTTTGAACATGCGGTCCAAATTCTGTCTTCCTACCCCCCCCCCCCCCCCCCACACACACACACACACACACAAACACACACACACCTGAATTTACTTGTCTTCTGTTTTCAGGTGGTTAACGTCGTCATGGGTGTTGGACTGCTGTCCCTGCCCTACGCGCTCAAGTCCTCTGGATGGGTGGGAATTGCTTTGCTTTTGCTCATGGGATTCATCGCTACTTACACAGGGTGTGGTGGTGTATGACTGTGGTGTGGTGGCGGGGGTGGAGCTTATGACTGTGGCTGTTGGGGCTGGGTGGGGGGACACGGGTAGGACGGGTGAGGCGAGAGGGGGTGGGGAGGGGGGAGGAAGGGGGTGGGGGGCCCGGGTGGGGGGGGGGCGGGATGTGAGGGGAATGGGGTATGCGACCCGGGCGGGGGGGGAGGGGGAGGGGGAAGGAAGGGGGGGGGGGGGGGAGGGGGGCGGAGCAGGAAGGGGGAGGGGGGGGGGGGGGGGAGGGAGGAAGGGGGGGGGAGGTGGGCCCGGGGTGAGGGGAGGGGGAGGCGAAGGGGGGTGGCGGCTGGGGGGAGCGGGGGGGGAAGGAAGGCGGGGGAAGGGGGGGGGCCGGGGAGGGAAGGGGGCAGGACCCTAAAGGAGGGGGGGGGGAGGTGGGGGGGTAGCGAACGGGGTGGGGGTGGGGACGACTAGGGCGGGGCGAGCGAAGCGTCTGGGGGGAGGGGGGGGGGGGGGGAGGAAGGGGGGGGGGGGGGGCCCTCCCGGGGGGGGGACGGAAGGAGGAGGGGGGGGGGCTTGACCAACACCATACCCCTTAACCGCGTCTGGCGGGGAGGGAAGGGGGGGGGGCGGGGGGGATGAACGGGGGAGAGGGCAGGCGGGGGGGGGGCGGGGAAGGAAGCGGGCGTTCCAGGTGGGGCTGGGAGGGTTGGGGGGCCGTGGGAGAAGGAGCGCGGAGGGGGGGGGGAGAAGGGGGGGGGGGGGGAGGGGGGAGGAAGGGGAGGGGAGGGAGGGGGCGCTTGGGGTGGGGGGCTAAAGGGCGGGAGCGAGGGGGCCGGGGGGCAGGAATACGGCCGGCGCGAGGTGGCGCGCGGTGGGGGGTAGCCCCCGGGGGGGTGGACTGGAAGGCGAGCGGCGGTGGGGGGGGAGGAAGGGGGCTGGGGGGTGGGGGGGGCACCGGGAGGATTATGAGCGGGCTGGTTGGGGGGGGGAGGGGGGGAGGTGGAACAGAAGGGGGGGGGGTCGACGGGGTGGGGGGACTCGCAAGGTGGGGGGGGCATCCCGGTGGGGGCGGGCGGGTTAGTGGTGGCGGGTGGGGATATGACTGGGGGTGGGGGTGGGGGTTGCTGGGGGGGGGGGTGAGGGGTGGGGGGGGGATGACAGAGGGGGGGGGGGGGGGCGGGGGGGAGTGAACTGGGGGGGGGGGGGGGGTGGGGAGGAGGGGTGGGGGGGGGGGGAGGGGAGGAGGGGTGTGTGGGGGGGATGATGTGGGTGGGGTGGGGGGTATGACTGTGGTGTGGGGGGTGGGGGTATGATGTGGGTGTGGGGTGGGGGTATGGGTGGTGTGGGGGTGTGGTGTGGGTGGGGGGGGGGAATGTGGTGTGGGGTGGTATGACTGTGGTGTGGGGGGGGGTGTGACTGTTGGGGTGTGGTTGGGGGGGTGGTGTTGTGGACCTGTTGGGTGTGGTTGGGGGTGGGGGTGTGACTGTTGGGTGTGGTTGGGGGTGGGGGTATGACTGTGGGGTGGGGGTGTGCTTTGCTTTTGCTCATGCGATTCATTGCTACTTACACTGGTGTGACTCAGCTAGTTACATGCAGGGTACTACTAAGCGCGCACGGCAGCACGATGCCGCTCTGCCTTTTCGAGGCCCTCTGCGCATTTTGTGCAGTTTTTTCAACCCCCTGTGGGCGCAGGCGCGCAGCGCACAGTTTTTGCGCTTTTTGCTCCACAAAGCGCTGACCACATTGGCGTTTGTGCGCCTTAAGCGCTGACCAATTTGGCGTTTGTGCGCCTTAAGTGTTGACCAATTTGGCAAGAAGTAGTGCCCTGGTTACATGTCATTGTCATAGCCGGGCCATAGTTGACCCAAGCTAGTTCCATTTCATTGTTAAAGACAGGCAATAGTTGAGCCAAGCCAAGCCAAGTCATTCATTTCAGTGCCATAGACAGGCCATAGTTGACCCAAGCCAAGTCATTCATTTCAGTGTCATAGAACCACTCCTCCTCTCACCACTCCTCACCACTCCTCACCTCACCACTCCCCACATCACTCCACCTCACCCCAACCCACCTCACTCCAGGAAAGACCCTGATTGCATGCTCCACCCCACCCCACCTCACCACTCCCCACCTCACTCCACCTCACCCCACCACTCCTCTTCTCACCCCACCTCACCCTAGGAAAGACCCTGGCTGCGTGCTCCAATCTACCCCACCTCCGCACACACCACCCCACAACACCACTCCCCACCTCACCCCACCCCACCTCACCACTCCCCACCTCACCACTCCCCACACCACCACTCCCCACACCACCTCACCACAGGAAAGACCTTGGTCGCATGCTCCAATGCTATCGTCAAGAAGAAGAACTTGGCTGTTAGGGCTGTTGGGTAAGTTCATGCCGAGTTATAATCTCCTAATCCAGGAGGAGGGGTGTGGGGGGGGTGAGGGGGGGCAGAGTAAAAAAACTCAATCCTCAACCATCACCCCCAGGCTGGCAAATCCTGGTGTAATTTTCCCCTACCGGGCCAGGCTTAAATCCAACCATAGCTAGCAGAATTCCTCAAGGCCGGCGGGTGATGGACAGGTGGGGGGGGGGGGCTTCAATCCTACCAGAGCAGAATTCTTTGTGGCAGGCAGGAATTGGACAGGTGGGGGGGGGGGGGGGCTTCAATCCTACCAGAGCAGAATTCTTTTGTGGCAGGCAGGAATGGACAGGTGGGGGGGGGGGGGGGGGGGGGGGGGGGCTTCAATCCTACCAGAGCAGAATTCTTCAAGGCAGGCAGGAATGGACAGGTGGGGGTGGGGGGGGGGTGGGGGGGGGCTTCAATCCTACCAGAGCAGAATTCTTTGTGGCAGACGGGAATGGACAGGTGGGGGGTGGGGGGGGCTTCAATCCTACCAGAGCAGAATTCTTCAAGGCAGGCAGGAATGGACAGGTGGGGGGGGGGGGGGGGGGGGGCTTCAATCCTACCAGAGCAGAATTCCTCAAGGCAGGCGGGAATGGACAGGGGGATCATGTAATGTAGGTATGATGACATTGGACAGGAGGAGGCCTTTGGCAAGATTGGGGGGGGGGGGGGGGGGGGGGGGGGGGGGCACTTCAAACCACCACCACAAACCCACCACCACACCATGCAATGCAGGTATGAAGACATTGGAGAGGAGGCCTTTGGCAAGATTGGACGATTCATTGTTAGCTCCATGATTTATGTTGAGCTCGGTGGATGCTGTGCAATGATGTTCATCCTTATGGTGAGAGTGGAAAAAAAATTAAATGTATGCAGTCCACTACACTTTGGGGGGGTTTTGCACTTCATCACCAGTTCGAACCTCGGTGGCGTACAACACAAGTACAATGCAGCAGAAGTACAATGCTAAGCTTGGTGAATGCTGCGCCATGATGCTCATCCTTATGGAGAGAGCGGAAAAGCAATTTAAATGTATGCAGGCCACTGGCAGGCCACTACATTTCTTTTTTGTTTTTCACTACGACACCAGTCCGAACCTCGGCGGCGTTCAATGCAACAAAGTACAATGTTGAGCTCAGTGGATGCTGTGCGATGCTGTCCATCCTCATGGTGAGAGTGGAAAAGTAATTTAAATGTATGCAGTCCACTACACTTTGTTTTGCACTATGTTACCAGTGAGAACCTCGGCGGCGTACAATGCCACAGAAGTACAATGCAGAAGAAGTACAATGTTGAGCTCAGTGGATGCTGTGCCATGATGATCATCCTCATGGTGAGAGTGGAAAAGTAATTTAAATGTATGCAGTCCTCTACTCTTCTTTGGGTTTTTGCACTTCATCACCAGTCCGAACCTCGGCGGCGTACAATGCAACACAATTACAATGTTAAGCTGGGTGGATGCTGTGCGATGATGTCCATCGTCATGGTGAGAGTGGAAAAGTAATTTAAATATATGCAGTCCACCACACGTTTTTGTTTCTTGCACTACGGCACCAGTTTGAATCTCGGCAGCGTACAATGCCACGGAAGTACAATGCAGCAGAAGTACAATGTTAAGCTCGGTGAATGATGTGCCCTGATGCTCATCCTTATGGTGAGAGTGGAAAAGTAATTTAAATGTATGCAGGCCACTACATTTGTTTTTTGTTTTTTACTACGTCACCAGTCCGAATCTCGGCGGCGTACAATGCCACAGAAGTACAATGTTGAGCTCGATGGATGCTGTGCAATGATGTTCATCGTCGTGGCGAGAGTGGAAAAGAAAATTAAATGTCTGCAGTCCTCTACACTTCTTTGTTTTGTTTTTGCACTACATCACCAGTCCGAATCTCGGCGGCGTACAATGCCACAGAAGTACAATGCATCAGAAGTACAATGTTGAGCTCGATGGATGCTGCGCCATGATGCTCATCCTTATGGTGAGAGCGGAAAAGTAATTTAAATGTATGCAGGCCACTGGCAGGCCACTACGTTTGTTTTTTGTTTTTCACTGTCACCAGTTTGAACCTCGGCGGCGTTCAATGCAACAAAGTACAATAATGAGCTCGGTGAATGCTGCGCCATGATGCCCATCCTTATGGTGAGAGTGGAAACGTAAATTTAATGTATGCAGCCAGATGCAGCCCCACTTTTTCTGTGCAACGCGTCGCAAATTGTTTGTTGTTATCCTTTGTCTAGGGAGACAGCACTCTCACCAACTCTCACACCCACGCTCACATGTCCTTTTGCCTGTTATCCTTTGTCTAATGAGGCAACACACTAACACGCTCACCAACTCTCACACCCACGCTCACATGTCCTTATGTCTCTCATTTTTCGTCGAAGGAAGCAATACCCTGACACTCTCACCAACTCTCACACCCTCGCTCACATGTCCTTTTGCCTGTTATCCTTTGTCTAATGAGGCAACACACTAACACGCCCACTAACTCTCACACCCACACTCACATATTTGTGTCTCATTTTTTTTCGAAGGAGGCAACACACTAACACTCTCACCAACTCTCACACCCACACTCACATATCATTTTTTCTTTTATCCTTTGTCTAAAAAGGCAACACACTAACACGCTCACTAACTCTCACACCCACACTCACATATCCTTGTGTCTGTTATCCTTTGTCTACGTCAAAACTCTCACCAATGCTCACACCCAAACTCACACATCCTTTTGTCTGTTATCCTTTGTCTAGGGCAACTTGTTTAACCGTCTGGGCTCTGCCCTAGGAAATACAATAATACAAAACTGTCACCAACTCTCACAGCCACAAGCACACGTACGCCAACCCACACACATGACATGTTTGACCTTATGGGCACAGCCTTTGGGTGACAATACTCTCTCCACCTCACACAAACACATGTACACCAACTCTCACACCCACAAGCACATGTACACCCACACTCAATCCACATGGTGGCACTGCCCTCGGGAGACAAAACTCTCACCACCTCACACACTCACACACACATGTACTCCAACTAGCACACCCACCCTTACACGTTCACCCCCACTCACTCTCAAACGGCTCTTCGTTCCAAATCCAGTGCGACAACATGTTCAACCTTCTGGGCACTGCCCTAGGAAATACAACAAAGTAATACTCTCACCAACACTCACACCCACACGCACATTGAAACGGCTCTTCGTTCCAAATCCAGTGCGACAACATGTTCAACCTTCTAGTTACTGCCCTGGGGATGCATCACTCTCACCACCTCACACACTCACACCCACACGTACACCATCCCAATCACACACACGATCACCAGCCCACATGTACGTACACCAAACCACACACACGCACGTACACCAACCCTCACACACTCTGAAACGGCTCTTTTGTTGAAAATTCAGGGTGGCAACATGTTTGACCTTCTGGGCACTGCCCTAGGAATGCAACACTCTTACCACCTTAAACACTCACACCCACCCGTTCACCAACCAAAACACACACTCGTACATCAACCCACATGCACGTACATCAACCCACATGCACGTACATCAACCCACTTGCACGTACATCAACCCACATGCACGTACATCAACCCACTTGCACGTACATCAACCCACATGCACGTACACAAACCCACTTGCACGTGCATCAACTCACATGCACGTACACAAACCCACTTGCACTCTGAAACGGCTCTTTTGTTCCAAATCCAGGTTGACAACCCTCTGGGCACTGCCCTGGGAAGTACAATAATGCAATACTTTCACCAACTCTCACCCCCACAAGCACACATACACCCACACAAACTATCAAACGGCTCTTTGTTCCAAATCCAGGGCGACAACATGTTTAGCCTTCTGGGCACTACCCTAGTACATACAATCATGCATTCATGCAAGCGTCTGACCAACTCTCACACCAACAAGCTCATGTACACCAACAAGCTCATGTACACCAACAAGCTCATGTATACCAACGCACACGCACTCTCAAACGGCTCTTTGTTCCAAATCCAGGGCGACAACATGTTCAACCTCCTGGGCACTGCCCTGGCCAAGACCCAAGCTGAGTACATGTTGCTAGGAGCCTTGTTGATGATTCCTACTGTGTGGCTGCCAGATCTTCGCGCCCTCTCCTTTCTAGGTGTCTTTGGCTTGGGGGCTACCCTCATTGTGGCCACTGCGGTGAGGAAACTGATCAGTTTGGTGTTGTTTGTGTGAGAAGCTTGGATTTTATGGCAGAGCCCCCCCCCTTGTGTGTGTGTGTGGGGGGGGGGGGGGGGGGGGGGGAGCCCCCAGGGTCACGCCGTTGTCCTTTTGTTTGTTTGTGCAACTGACGTGCGACCAAGGCGAAGCCTGGCACGTCAGCCAACGGTATCGTATCTAACTGGCTTCCGTCCGCTCAATTCCGTTGCCAACACTCTCCGCCTATTTTCAGCGTCGCTTGCCACTCTGCGTAGGACTTGTTCCTGTGTGTCGTGGGCTTGGGAGCTACACTCACTAATGCTGCTGCGGTGGGTGAACTGAGCAGTTTGGTGTTGGTTGTGTGAGAAGCTTGGAATGTGTCCTGGGTGACTTTGACTTGGGAGGTACCCTGACTATTGGTGCTGCGGTGGGTGAAATGAGCAGTTTGGTGTTGGTTGTATGAGAAGCTTGGAATGTGTCTTGGGTGTCATGGGCTTGGGGGCTACCCCTTGGGTCTACCCTGACTGTTGCTGCTGCGGTGGGTGAAATGAGCAGTTCCGCATCGCTTGCGACGCTGCCTAGGACTTGTTCCTGTGTGCTTGGGCTTGGGAGCTGGCCCCCGGAACTACCCGCACTATAGCCACTGCGGTGGGTGAACTTATCAGTTTGGTGTCGGTTGTGCAAGAAGCTTGGAATGTGTCCTGGGTGTCATGGGCTTGGGGGCTACCATACCCTCGTTGTTGCCACTGCAGTGGGCGAACTGAGCAGTTTGGTGTTGGTTGTGTGAGAAGCTTGGAATCTGTCTTGTGTGTCTTAGGCTTGGGAGCTACCCACACTATTGCTGCTGCGGTGAGGTAACTGAGCAGTTTGGTGTTGGTTGTGCAAGAAGCTTGGAATGTGTCCTGGGTGTCATGGGCTTGGGGGCTACCATACCCTCGTTGTTGCCGCTGCAGTGGGTGAACTGAGCAGTTTGGTGTTGGTTGTGTGAGAAGCTTAGAATGTGTCCTGGGTGTCTTGGGCTTGGGAGCTACTCCCCGGAGCTACCCACACTACTGCCGCTGCGGTGGGTGAACTGAGCAGTTTGGTGTTGGTTGTGCGAGAGAATTGGAATGGGTCATGGGTGTTGAGCACCAACCCAGCTCAACCGAACTTGTCTCAACCCTCCAGGTTGCCATCACACTACTGACTGGCTCCTTCACTGCTGGAGCTATTACTCGCCTGGCTGTGCAAAGCAACACAACCCAACTCAACTCTACACTCATGGTTGTAATCACCCAACTGACTGCCTCACTCACCGCCCCAAACCACACTAAACCCCAACCCAACCCAAAACAGGTTACCATCACCCTACTGACTGGCTCCTTCACCGCTGGAGCTATTACTCACCCAGCTGTGTGGAGCACCTTCCCCCTTGTGTTTGGCATCTTGACATTCTGCTACTCCGGTCATGGTGTGTTCCCATCCATCCAGGCATCAATGAAGGAGCCTGAGAGGTTCCCCGAGGTAAGGGTGTGGGGGGAGGGTGGTCGGGGTGTGGGGGGGATTGAAGAGCTGGACCAACTTGGTGGTCTTAGGAAATATCTTGACATTCTACTACTCCAGGCATCAATGAAGGAGCCTGAGAGGTTCCCTGAGGTGAGGCTGGGTGGGTAGGGGAGGGGGGGGGTAGGTAAGTGGGTAGGTTGAAGTTGGTTACATGTAAATGCGTAGGCGGGTGAGTGAACAGCTGGACCACCTTGGTGGTCTTAGGGAGTATCTTGACATTCTGATACTCCAGTCATGGTGAGTTCTCATCCATCAATGAAGGAACATGAGAGGTTCCCCGAGGTAAGGGAGGGGTAGGTAGGTAAGGGAGAGGGAGGGGGAGGTTGGTAAGGGAGGGGGGGAAGGGGGAGGTAGGTAAGTGGGGGTGCGTGTGTAAGTGGGTAGGTTGAACTTGGTTACATGTAAGTGCTTAAGGTGGGGGATTGGATAGCTGAACCACCTTGGAAATACGACATTCTACTACTCCTAGGATACTACATGTACATCCCCAATGCTGCTGATGTTGTTGTCTTCAACCTTACTTCCATGGCCCGCAGGTCTAGAACATGGCCTACTCCATCGTTGTCGCCATCTGCTTGCTCATCGGCTCTGCAGGCTACTACATGTACGGCCCCAATGCTTCCTGTGTCATCGTTTTCAACCTTGCTTTCATGGCCCGCAGTTCTAGATCATGGCCTATTCCATCGTTGTCGCCATCTGCTTGCTCATCGGCTGTGCAGGCTACTACATGTACAGCCCCAAATGCTACTGATGTTGTTCCCTTCAATCTCCCCGTAGGTCTTGAACATCGCCTACTCCATCGTTGTTGCCACCTGCTAGCTCATCGGCTCTGCAGGCTACTACATGTACGGTCCCAATGCTTCCTGTGTCATCGTTTTCAACCTTGCTTTCATGGCCCGCAGGTCTTGAACATTGCCTACTCCATCGTTGTCGCCATTTGCTTGCTCATCGGCTGTGCAGGCTACTACATGTACGGCCCCAACGCTGCCGATGTCATCGTGTTCAACCTCCCTGCTGGACTTCTGGTCACCTTGTGCTCTTGCGTTATCCTGATCAACCCCATCGCAAAGTTCGCAGTCACAATGGAGCCTGTTGCAGCTGCTCTGACTAGGAAGATTACTGGAGGCACCTCCCTTGTGGGCTTGCAGCGCATCGCCCTGCGAACCGGCCTGGCCATTGCCTTGCTCATGGCTGCGCGTTCCGTGCCCATGCTTGCGTTAGTCATGTCCCTCTTGGGATCCTTCTTGACGATTTCCATCTCGATCACCATGCCGGCGCTCTGCCATTTGGTAGGTGGATGGGGGTTCTCTTGATGGTGGTGGTGATGATCGTGAAGGCTAATCGTGATGATAGTGGTCATGATAAAAATAAATCCTGGCCATTGCCTTACTCATGGCTGCGCGCTCCGTGCACATGCTTGCGTTAGTCATGTCCCTCTTGGGATCCTTCTTGACTGTGACACACACACATGCTCATGGCTGCGCGCTCAGTGCCCTTGCTTGCGTTAGTCATGTCCCTCTTGGGATCCTTCTTGACTATTTCCATCTCGATCACCATGCCGGCGCTCTGCCATTTGGTAGGTGGATGGGGTTTCTCTTGATGGTGGTGGTGATGATCGTGAAGGCTAATCGTGATGATAGTGGTCATGATAAAAATAAATCCTGGCCATTGCCTTACTCATGGCTGCGCGCTCCGTGCCCATGCTTGCATTAGTCATGTCCCTCTTGGGATCCTTCTTGACTGTGACACACACACATGCTCATGGCTGCTCGCTCAGTGCCCATGCTTGCGTTGGTCATGTCCCTTGGGATCCTTCTTGACGATTTCCATCTCGATCACTATGCCGGCGCTCTGCCATTTGGTAGGTGGATGGGGTTTCTCTGCTTGGTGGTGGTGGTGATCATGATCATGAAGGCTAATCATGATGATTTTTTTATGACGGCTGATCATAATTGAAGTGGTGGTGGTGGGGATGATGATTATAGCTAATCATGATGATAATGGTGGTGATGATGATGATGATGATTATAGCTAATCATGATGGTTGTGATGATGATGATGGCTTTATTTTGTGTTGCTGCCCTACTGGACTCTGCTTGGTATGCCTGCCTGGTATGTCTGTCTGCCCTGCTGGGCTCTGCCTTTGTCCATCTCGATCACCATGCCGGCGCTCTGCTATTTGGTAGGTGGTAGGTGGTTATTCTGCTTGATGGTGGTACTGGTGATGATGATGATGGCTAATTATTATGATAGTGGTGGTGATGTTGATGATGGCTAATCATTGCGATAGTGGTGGTGATGTTGATGATGGCTAATCATTGCGATAGTGGTGGTGATGATGATGGCTTGGTGCCCTACTGGACTCTGCCATGTGGTATCCAGATAGGGTGACTTAACTTGGTGGTGGTGGTGGTGGTGATAATGATGGCTGTATTTTTCCTGGTGCCCTACTGGACTCCATATGTGCCCGCATCTTATCCGCTTTTAGATTTGGTGGGTCACTTCAGTTGACCAACCATACAAACATGCACACACCAAACAAGGACTCACTCACTCACACAGCACACACTCACACACACACACACAACCTTCTTCTGCAGGCATTGCTGTCAAGTGAGATGACAGCTGGAGAGAAGGCGTGGGATTACTTCGTGGCCACCCTTGGCATTGTCTGCACAGTCTTGGGAACCACTGCATCCGTTATGACCATTATCAAAAAGTTCTCGGTCGTCTAAGGGGCTGATGTTGCCTGACATTGCAAGGATAAACATGAGATGGGAACCGCTGCCTCCGTCATGACCATTATCAAAAATTTCTCAGCTGTCTAAGGGGCCGATGTTCCCTGACATTGCAAGGTTTTACATGGGAATGGAACCGCTGCCTCCGTCATGACCATTATCAAAACTTTCTCAGCTGTCTAATGGGCCGATGTTCCCTGACATTGCAAGGTTTTACATGGGAATGGAACCGCTGCCTCCGTCATGACCATTATCAAAACTTTCTCAGCTGTCTAAGGGGCTGGTGTTGCATGGTTAATCACTAACCCCAGTCTGCAAGCTACTTTGAAGGGTCCCCCTCAGCCTATGCCCCATGCACACTCTCCATGCTGTCAGCCCAACGCTTCAGCTTCTTGCCATTAACAGGCTTCAAGGCAGAGGGAAACAGTGTCATTCCTACAGGCATCCGTCATGACAATTATCAAAACGTTCTCGGTCGTCAAAGGGGCCGATGTTGCCTGACATTGCAAGTGTTTACATGGGATGGGGAAAGGGAGCTGCCTAGAAGGTGCTACGTATAGCCCCAAAGGGAAACAGTATCCCCTGTGCAGTACCCTCAGATACCGCGGAGCAGGCTGTGCAGATAAAACAGTTTTAAGATTTGTCCAGGTTGCGGTTATTGAGACAACGAGCTTTGCCCGCATCAAGGATTATTATATGTTTGTCATATGTGTGATAATAATATATATTTGGCACACACGGCGCAGTATTATATAGTGTCATATATACAGCGTAGATATTCATCTGAGAGTATGTTATACTGAGAGAGAGGGGGAGAAGGGGTTGCAGGGTATTGCATGTCGCGCGGTTTTTAAGCCTGACTGTGCCATTGACGCAAATTCTTATACCCCCTCTGGGCGCAGCGCGCAGATTTCCGTGTTCAGTCGAGTCAAAAGCACAACAACAAAACAAAAGCACAAGTGCTTTTGACGCAACCCAAAATGACCAAATTTAGTGTCCTGGGGGATGGAAAGTGATTTGCTAGTAGTAATGACTTCATTATCACGTAATTTGGATTGATTTCATGACCTACTCTGCTGCTCACCGTCAGGGTTGGTTTAGAGTGATCTTTTGTGTTCGGTGTAACTGCTCTCAAAATCTTCATTAAATTCAATTAATTAAAATACATTGAATTAAGGATCCGAATCATTTCATTCGGGACGCGCCTCCAGGCGCCCTTAATTTTGTGTTCGGTGTAACTGCTCTCAAAATCGGTTCGGTGTTACTGCTCTCAAAATCAGTTCGGTGTTACTGCTCTCAAAATCTTCATTATGCGCCAAAATATATATCTCGGGCTGTCTCAGGAACTTTCAATCCATAAATGTACGTTGAATGTAGGAGACCCTCAGAAATCTACTTTCCATTTTCTATGTTTTCTTCTTTTTCACGCAAAGGCCTCCCACATGTGTCACGCACGTCTGTCATAATGTGTTAAGCAGAGACGCAAATTTGTAAATTTGTGACCTACCGGTATGTGCGTGGCCAACACTTGCAGAGAAGGGGGGGGCACAAAGATTTCCGCCTCATAGGGTGGGTCTCACTGCACTTGTCCTATACTGGGAGTGTGTGCTCATTTGGACTCTGCCAGGCAGACACGTACGTTTTAAATAGACTGCCCCTGAGTACAGGATGCAATCACAGGAGGTCAGAGAGTTTTAAAAACGTGTCCAGCTCCCATCATACAGTTAAGCAGCATGTATTATACAGCACTAAAAATCTACAAAACGAGTTTGAATTGTTTGGGGCATACTTGAACATGGGCTTAGTTACATAGCTTCAGCCAGCAATTTGGCTGCTCGCCGTTTTTGGCAGTAAATATAAGGGGCTACCCTCATTCGCGACTGCGCCGTTTGCAATTGTAACAATGTGTTTTTCTTGAGCTATAAAATGTAATAAACCATATTCTAGATATTTCAAACGAGTGCTTGTAATATTTAGCTTGGTATTTTCATAATTTTCAAACTTTTTCAATTTCCCCTTTTGTCTTTTTAGCGTCAATATACATTATCCATAAAAATAATAATATACCAGGAAAATGTAAACGCGAACAAATCATTTTTCATGAGAATACTAGACTACTAGATTCTTAAAGCCATTCAGCGGAATTTCGATTTTGTTTTTCGAAACACTTCATAGTTCGTAGGAAGTACCTCGAATCTTGGAATTATGCCTGAGAATTATGAAATGTTGGCCCGAGTGGTGGTCCTACGGTGACTATAGCTAGCTCCGGCTCAAGCTGTGGTGTCCTTAACATCACGTCCTGTGAGTAACTGTATTACACGGATGTTACAATTTCAATTTCAATTGGCCTGAGAATCAAGACTTCCAAGACGTCTAAGAATTGTTGGAATGTTGGCCTCAAAAAGTGGAGGTACGAACTGCGGAAGACTACAAGATAACAAGACCCAATTCCAAATCATCCCCGAATGGCTATTAGCGAATCTTAGATTAGGATTCAGAGAACCACACAAATATGATATCCTCGATGGTTTGTCAGATTGAGTCAATATGCATTATTCTGTGACAAAGTGCCGTATTCATGAAGTATTCTCTACCGCCAATAAGTACCGATAGACGTTTTGAACCTGAACATAAACGTAATTCTCTACCGCTAATTCTCTACGTTTTAAACCTGAACGTTTAAACCTAAACGTAATTCTCTACGTTTTAAACCTGAACATAAACGTAATTATCTACCGCCAATAAGTACCGATAGACGTTTTGAACCTGAACTTGTTTACCTTATGGCAGTTTGGGCCTACATTGTTGGCTGCTCATTTGGCGGTACCCCTACCGCCAAATGCATGCATGTTGGCGTGTAGGCCTACCGCCAAATGCATGCAATGATGGCGTGTGGGCCTACCGCTAAATGCATGCAATGTTGGCGTGTAGGCCTACCGCTAAATGCATGCAATGTTGGCGTATAGGCCTACCGCTAAATGCATGTAATGTTGGCGTGTAGGCCTACCATCAAATGCATGCATGTTGGCGTGTATGCCAACATATGGTTCAAGCCCCAAACATATATACCGCCAATATTCGTGCTCGATCACTGTAACACACAGCTCTTTTTTTGAAGTTGTGAAAGGACATTCACCGCAGGAGGTGGGTCTCCCGACACAAACCAGCGAACCGTAGGATTCAGTTCGAATGGCGTCTCCCCCCCTACAATGTGTATCAGCTTGAAATCACTCCGGTAGAGTGGACAGTAGATTAAAGCAGCGGAACAGACGCACCAATCTATACACGGAGACAAGGATAACGTTACAGACACAGGAGACCCATAAAGGGGCACCTGTGGTGAAAGGAGGCGGTAGACAGGAACCTAACAGGGTACAGATCAGACCGGAGACGTAGGTGACAGGAAGCTGCCACTGAGTCATCTCAAGATGACTCAGTCCCACGGGAAGCTGGCTCAGGAGAGCCGATAGTTCTAAGGGAGTACATAAGTAGTCACCAAGTCATAAAACGCGTGAGAGCACCGCTATACATGCTGATACTCCACCTATGACACAGGTGACATACAATAGTACTACTCCACCTATGGCACTGGTGACATAGAACTATATGTAACAAATTAAAAAAAAAAAATCAAAGAACTCCGGAAAAAAAAATCGAGAGAAACTTCAAATGAAACCCGAAGGGTGTAAGGGAAGGTATGAAGCAAGGCAAAGAACCAAAATTTGCCAATTGGATATAAGAGGACAACTAAATATCAAAGTCGGGTAACAACGGTATAGAAAACCCGATCCGGGAATAGGAACCTAATGCCAATCAAAGATAACTTAAAGAAACTCTAAATGTAACCAAAGAAACCCTAAAATGTAACCAAAAATTCCAGAATACATGTAACCAAAATTCTAGAATACATGTAACCAAAAAAAATTGGTTTAAGGAGAAGCAGTCATTCCAAACATGCGAATGAAACGCCAGAACACCATAGGATCAAGGGGCTTGGTGAAGGGGTCAGCACAGTTGTCCTTAGTGTTAACATAGGCAACATCCACCTGGCCATCCTCCACCAGCTCCTGGATATAGTGATGGATGACATCAATGTGCTTGTTGCGAGGGAGCAGCTGACAGTCATTGGCCCAGCTCAAGGACCCCAAGTTGTCACCCTGAATGGTGACCAGGTCACAAGGCAGCCCTAGATCAATTCTCAACTTTTTCAACCATTGCACCTCCCTGGCAGTCTGAGACAGGGCCTGATACTCAGCCTCACTGGAGCTAACAGCAACAGTGGGTTGCCTTTTGCTCATCCAGTTCACAAGGCAGCCCCCAGCGAGCACAGCATAGCCAGTCTGAGATCTCCTGTCAGACCCATCATCAGCAAAGGATGAGTCACTAAAGACAGTAAAAGAGAAACCAGGGCTGTGAGTGTAAGTGAGGCCCAGATGGGAATGTTCTCTCAAATACAAAAGCAAGCGCTTGGCTGCAGCCCACAGGGGGGCAGTGGGTTGAGCAGAAAACCTGGACAGGTAGCTAACAGCAAAAGAAATATCAGGCCTTGTGCAGGTAGCCAGGTACAGCAGAGCCCCCACAAGAGAGAGGTACTGGCTATTAGAGGCCAGAGGTTCTCCAGGAGGATCAGTGACAGTGCACTTGGACATGGGAACTGAAAACTTGGGCTTGGTAGCAGCAGTGAGACCAAACCGCTCCACCAGCTCAACAATGTAGGAGTGCTGGGAGAGGTCGATCTTAACACACCTGCCGTCAGAATCAAGTGTACAAGTCATGTCCAATGAAAGGAACTGGACAGGTACACCCATTTCCTTGACTTCCCACCCAGCTGCTTCCATAGCCTTGATCAGCAAGGCATACCTATGCAGCTCACTAAAAGCACAGATAAAGTCATCCACATAGGTCAGGACATAGCTCCACCCACCAGTAGAATCCCTCCTGAAATACAGAGCAGGTTCAGCTTTGCACATGGTAAAACCGTGGGCAACCAAAACCTGCTTTACATCTTTGCTCCAAGCCCTGGGTGCCTGCTTCAAACCATAAAGAGATTTAATTAGCTTGCACACAAGGGGAACATTGTCAGGACCAAGTTCATGAAAGCCCTCAGGCTGGTAGCAGAACAGGTCCAGACCAGGTTCCAGCTTGGCATTCAAGAATGCAGTCTTGATGTCCAGCTGCCTCACAAACATTTTTCTATGAGTGATGGCAGCAAGGAGCACACGAAGACCTGCTTTAGAGGAGACGGGGGCATATACATCATTGTAGTCCAGCCCAGGACGTTGCAGAAAACCACGAACTACAAAACGAGCTTTAAAACGCAAAGAACCATCAGCCCCATGTTTCTTGACAAATAACCATCTGCCAGATAGAATCCTCTGCCTAGGAGGCTGTGGAGTGAGGACCCAAGTGCCATGAGCATGGAGGGAGGCCATCTCATCCTTCATAGCCTGCAGCCAGAGATCTCTGTCTGGGTTGGTAGGTAACATTGCAGCTTTATAAGAGAGTTCAGTAGAGGTAGAAATAAAAGCCCCCACGTACAAGCAGTGTACTTGTACATGGGCAGCGGGGATATCAGCGGTATCAGCAGTAACCGGTAATAAAGCCCCCAGCGCAGCACTCATGCGTGGTTGAACAAGGCCGGCCTCCTTTGCCTCTAAATCGTCGAAGCCTGGGTACACTGGAACACCCCAGCCATACGCAGTATCTGACCCGGACCAGTGTTCGAGGTCATCACTCACATCATCTGTGACGGCCACATCGTCGCAATGCCTGGTCCGGTATAAACCACCAGGTATAGCAGGGGGTGAAGTGATCAACAACTCCCGCGAGCTATCCGAATAGGTGGACGGGGGGTGGCGACTAGTGGGCAGTGGACCTGTACTAGGTTCCACTATGACCCGAGGCTGTCCTAATCCTACGACTTCACCGACGAAATGTGGCGCAGAGGAAGGCCCGGCGACCCCCTGAGATTCGAATAAATTAGAGCTTGAAGGAACATCAGACTCCCCCTGGCCCAATGCCGCCGCACGCGATACAGCACCATCATTACCTGGCCTGGGACGCATCGTCATCCCATGACCAGTAAAGCGGTCAACAATCGGGGTTGGTAAAGGGCCCAGGACATTGTCAGTAGTATCAAGCCCTTTACCGATGATAGCGGCAGGGGTGCGAGAAAAATACTGAGATCCATCATAGGGAAAGAGCCCAGGGATACAGTTATAGCTAAACTGTTCATAGAAGAGCACATCACGACTCTCTACCACCTGGCGCAACTTCGGAACCCAAACAAAATAACCCTTACTCACCAGAGAATACCCAACCAGTCTACCAGATAACGCCCTTTCGTCAAGCTTATTGCGCTTCTTCCCATTCACTAAGGTAACATAGCATGGGCACCCGAACACGCGCAATAACGATACATCAGGTAGAACCCCAAAGAACAACTCGTATAGAGTCTTGTCACCCTGTAGGGCAGCCGGTTACGTAGATAACATACTCGCACTCTGCTGAGCAATGTATACCATCAATAATTCATGCACAGCCCAACCGATTCTAACCACGCCTCTATACCACTTAACTAAAAAATCCTTAGCCCTATCAGAACTCAAACACTTGAAACCCAAACTCACGTAGCTAAGGCATACACCTAAGGGGGGAACCAGGGGCACAGGAAAACAAAGTTAGCAACCTGTGTCGAACCACGGAACGCACCCAGGGGTCACAAGGAGCCTAAGAGAGAAAAATATCCACCAAGATATCATGCCAAAGATCCTCCACGGCCGCTGGTCTAGGGCCAGGACGGCGTCCACTTCGGCCTGTAGCATGGGCGAAGTCCGGCGCTGCGAGACCTGGGATCACAGAAGGTGGGGAAGCGTTAGGGCGAAGGCGAGATTTGAGGTATGGGAAAAAGGAGACGAGGATGAAAGTGCAGCAAGTCGCACCTGGTGCAGAAGATCGCACCAATGGCAGAAAATCGCAAATCGCAAGGGCAGAATTCGAAAATTTATCGCTAGGATGCGAAGAGCAGAGCCGAGGCATGTAAAGGTCCTAATATCCCGCCGTCGATTATCAGTCAATCCCAAGTCCCCCCCTCTATGGCTCGACTCACCCGGTTGGGGGGTAGAGGGAGCAGCACCCGAGTGGTGCTGACCATACCCCCCTGCTTCCTACCACCTCCAGAATCTCCAGGCGTAGGTCGTCCTCCTCTGGCGAACCCTACGGCAGTGCCGGCGATCCGCCAGCTTGATTGAAAAAATTCTCCAGAAGGTAGCACAGAGCCACTAGAGCGCAAGCTCATGCCAGTAGCCAACAGTCGGCTGGGCAGAGCAAAGGGGGGGCACAGACAACGTAGACATCAGCAGGGAGCTTGGTCGGCTTGGCAAACTCCGGTATGCAGGCAGAGCCTCAAACACCGGAGAAAGGTTAGCGACGTCAGGGACGCGAGCAGATGAAGACGGGGTATCTCCACCGATGTCCAGGCTAGTCACGATGGCGGAAGGATCCTCCTCTCCGGCAGCAGAGGCCGCTGGCGCGCAGTCGTCTAGCCAATCTAGAGGAACCTGCACCCCCGTCGGGAGGATTCGGTCGCATCCATTGCTCACAATGACACTGCGGATCCCACGAGCCCATGAAACACCATTTAGTTTGGTAAGTTTCACAAGGCCGGCAGGAGACCCTCGCGGAAGTTGCATTATCAAAGCAGTGGTAGTGATGAGGAGCCCAGTAACCTATCAGCTTGAAATCACTCCGGTAGAGTGGACAGTAGATTAAAGCAGCGGAACAGACGCACCAATCTATACACGGAGACAAGGATAACGTTACAGACACAGGAGACCCATAAAGGGGCACCTGTGGTGAAAGGAGGCGGTAGACAGGAACCTAACAGGGTACAGATCAGACCGGAGACGTAGGTGACAGGAAGCTGCCACTGAGTCATCTCAAGATGACTCAGTCCCACGGGAAGCTGGCTCAGGAGAGCCGATAGTTCTAAGGGAGTACATAAGTAGTCACCAAGTCATAAAACGCGTGAGAGCACCGCTATACATGCTGATAATGTGCAAAGTAGGCGCACTGATGAGGTGATGAGTAGTAGTCTGATGCATGAACTGTGGGTTTGTCTGACGGGGATGGGTTGGCTGGTAAGGATGGTGGTGACTGGGGATGCTGAAGGCGTGCATGAAAAGGGGATGACATCTTGCGCAACCAGGGTTGTGGTGGTGGGGTGGGGTGGGGATATGGGGGGTGAGGTGTGTGTTGTGGAGGTTTGTGGGTGGGTGGTATGTTGTAAGAACGTGTGGTGATAGGGGGGTGAGTGTGTGT
The DNA here is from genome assembly GCA_013435795.1 of Chlamydomonas sp. ICE-L. Classification (NCBI taxonomy): domain Eukaryota; kingdom Viridiplantae; phylum Chlorophyta; class Chlorophyceae; order Chlamydomonadales; family Chlamydomonadaceae; genus Chlamydomonas; species Chlamydomonas sp. ICE-L. Next base: position 8,447,920 of record JACBWV010000223.1, read on the forward strand.
TATGGGTGTACAAGATGATGGGAAGACTTCTTGTGCGAAGTACCGCCGGACTGTAAACGTTGGCACTTCTCACAACTTGCTTGAAGAACAAAACTGGGCACACTGTAGAGTACTGTTGCTGGCAGCTTACCACAGCTTGCTGGTAGAACAGACCTCGGCACGCTGTAGAAGTGTAGAATACTGTTGCTGGTAGCTTCTCACAGGCTGCTGGCAGAACAAAACTGGGCACACTGTAGAGTACTGTTCCTGGCAGCTTCTCATAATTTGCTTGTAGAACTAAGCTGGGCACGCATACTGTAGAGTACAGTTGCTGGCAGCTTCTCATGGTTTTCTGGTACAAATAACCTTTGCACACTGTCGAGTACTGTTTCTGGAAGCTTCTCACAGCTTGCTAGCAGACAAAACCTGGGGACACTGTCGATTACTGTTTCTGGCAGCTGATCACAGCATGCTGGTAGAACTAAGCTGGGCACACTGTCGAGTACTGTTTCTGGCAGCTTATCACAGCATGCTGGTAGAACTAAGCTGGGCACACTGTAAAGTACTGTTTCTGGCAGCTTATCACAGCATGCTGGTAGAACTAAGCTGGGCACACTGTAGAGTACTGTTTCTGGCAGCTTATCACAGCATGCTGGTAGAACTAAGCTGGGCACACTGTAGAGTACTGTTTCTGGCAGCTTATCACAGCATGCTGGTAGAACTAAGCTGGGCACACTGTAGAGTACTGTTTCTGGCAGCTTATCACAGCATGCTGGTAGAACTAAGCTGGGCACACTGTAGAGTACTGTTTCTGGCAGATTATCACAGCATGCTGGTAGAACTAAGCTGGGCACACTGTAGAGTACTGTTTCTGGCAGCTTATCACAGCATGCTGGTAGAACTAACCTGGGCACACCGTAGAGTACTGTTTCTGGCAGCTTATCACAGCATGCTGGTAGAACTAAGCTGGGCATACTGTCGAGTACTGTTTCTGGCAGCTTATCACAGCATGCTGGTAGAACTAAGCTGGGCACACTGTAGAGTACTGTTTCTGGCAGCTGATCACAGCATGCTGGTAGAACTAAGCTGGGCACACTGTAGAGTACTGTTTCTGGCAGCTTATCACAGCATGCTGGTAGAACTAACCTGGGCACACTGTAGAGTGCTGTTTCTGGCAGCTTATCACAGCTTGCTGGTAGAACAGACCTCGGCACACTGTAGAGTACTGTTCCTGGTAGCTTCTTTCAGTTTTCTGGCAGATCTAACCTGGGCACACTGTAGAGTTCAGAACGCAATCATGTACTAGTATGATGAGAAAATTCAAAGACTTGTCCAGATGATGTTATTAAAATGACATATACATCACCAGATCTGAATCGCTGAGTGCTGAGCGTCTCATGCATTTACCTCTGAAGGATCCACGCATGCTTTAATCCTGCTTGGCGATGGTTTGTGCACGGGGTCCCACTTCCTGGGGTCAAAATCCTTTCCCACAAAAATTCTCAGTCCCTCAAGTCCCTCAGTCCCTTAGTTACAAAAACGTCATCAGTTATGAATTACAGTTTGCAAAACATCTCAGGCATCTACTTAATTATAATTTTGTATTGAAGGGATTTTCATCCCAGGAAAGTGGGACCCCTTACAAAAACCAGTGACACCGAGAAATCAGAAAGAAGGATGTACACATGCCTAGGTCCCCCCAAGTGACACATGCGTCATCAGTTATGAATCACTAATACATCTAAGTTCTACATGCATAACGTCCCCAAGATGAACCTCGGAAGGATCTACGCATGCTCAGTCCCTCCAGGAAAATTGGGAATTATTACACCTTGGCACAGGGCGTGAAGTTGAAGGAACCATCCCGTTCACTTGCACTCAGGGTAATACATGACGCACACTATGATAGTGGAACTATCGCGCGCTAGGTTTTGAAGCCTGCGCGATTGACGCAATTGTATAACCCCCCTCTTGGCGCAGTGCACAGATTTCCGTTTTCAGTCAAAAGCGAGTCAAAAGTTTTTCAGTCAAAAGCAGTTTTTCAGTCAAAAGCGAGTCAAAAGCGAAACCCAATATGGTAGAATGTAGTACCCTGCTTGCACTGGGGAAGGTTACTGTGAAGGTTACTGTCTCTTCCGGAGATGACTACTACGCCCAATACTACCAATTCTCGGCCTCTTTCAAGGAGGCAGGTTGGCAATCGTGAACCTAGCAACGGATTCGAACCCCCGACCTGTCAGTCAGAGCAGAGGAAAATTCTAGTCCGTCCAGGTGACATATACGTCATCAGTTCTGAATTGCTGTCTGCTGAACGTCTCAGGCATCTATCTCGACACAACCTAACCAGCATTGCCTGCGTCCAGCGACGTAACCAACCCCCTGAAGCTGCGTTTGCGACGCAGGACGCAGCGTCCTGAACAACACTTTACTGCGCTTGAGCTCGGACTACCGGGCGACAGCACAGAGGAAAGTTCTAGTCTCTCCATGTGACATAAACGTCATCAGTTCTGAATCGCTGTGTGCAGAAAGTCTCAGACATGGGGGTCACGCCGCCAGTCTTGAAAGAAAGAAGACCTGGCCAGGCGATCATGGCACCATTGTCGATACAATAGCGGTCGTCAGTCGCATACAGGGACCCACCTCGCTCCTGTACATTGAATGTTGTATTGTGGTGTTGGTGTGCGGCAAGGAGGTGTTGAATTGGGTTGAGCTAGGATGTGTTATACGATACTATCATGTCAGCCTTGTCGATACAGTTGCGGTGTCATTAGCATACAGGGACCCGCCTCGCTCCTGTACGTAGAATGTTGTGTTGTGGTGTTGGTGTTGGTGTGCGGCAAGGAGGTGTTGAATTGGGTTGAGCTAGAATGTGTTATACGATGCTATCATGTAAGCCTTGTATACAGTTGCGGTCGTCAGTCGCGAACAGGGACCCGCCTCGCTCCTTGCATGAGAGTGTGGGAGTATAGGTCTGTTTGGCGGACCGGACTGGTGTGGTTTGGTGTGGTGTGGGAGTATAAGAGTGTCGGGTGGTTTGTTGTGGTGAGGGAGTATGGGAGTATGGGTGTGTGGGAAGGTGTGGTGTGTTTTTGGTGTTGGTGAACGGCAAGGAGATTTTACATAGGGCGTTGAACTGGGTTGAGCTAGAATGTGTTATACGATCCTATCATGGCACGGTTGTCGCTACAGTAGCAGTCGCATACAGGCATCCGCCTTCCTCCTGTACGCTTAGAGTTGTGTTGTTGGTGTTGAGCAACGTGATCCTAACACAATTGAGTGGTTCCTGAGGTGCTCCCGCTGAATAATATATTTCCTAAGAAGTAACATAACATACATATATATATATATATATATATAACATACATATATTTCCTAAGAAGTAACATAACATACATCTGAATGGGTAGAAGAATACTCGGTGAGCAGTTCAACACGAGCCAAACAAAGATGAGTGATTCCAGAGGTGAAAAACAAGGGCAGTTGACTTGGCACCAGAGGACACAGTGAGTAGTTCAACACGAGCCTAACAAAGATGAGTGATTCCAGAGGTGAAAAACAAGGGCAGTTGACTTGGCACCAGAGGACACAGTGAGTAGTTCAACACGAGTCTAACAAAGATGAGTGATTCCAGAGGTGAAAAACAAGGGCAGTTGACTTGGCACCAGAGGACACAGTGAGTAGTTCAACACGAGCC
>JACBWV010000223.1:8454092-8456592 GCA_013435795.1 Chlamydomonas sp. ICE-L
ATGAAGCTCAAGATACCCTGCAGACAGGCAAATAGGGGAAATATCTTGACTTTGTGTATGTGAGGAAGGGAGACAGAGGGTGTGGGTGTGTGGGCCAATATGGGGAAATACCTTGACTGTGTGTACGTGAGTAAGGGTGTGTGTGGGTGTGTGTGTGGGGGGGGGAGAACTTACAAGAGTGTTTCCTGGTCTGCAACCCTGACCTGACCAGGACCCAGGACCTGGGCGGGTGAGGATGTGGGTGTGGATGTAGGTGTGGATGTGGATGTGGGTGTGGATGTGGGTGTGGATGTGGGTGTGGATGTAGGTGTGGATGTGCGTGTGGATGTGTGTGTGGGTGTGTGTGTGGGGGGGGAGAACGTACAAGAGTGTTTCCTGGTCTGCAACCCTGACCTGACCAGGACCCAGGACCTGGGTGGGTGTGGATGTGGGTGTGGATGTGGGTGTGGATGTGGGTGTGGATGTGGGTGTGGATGTGGGTGTGGATGTGGGTGTGGATGTGGGTGTGGGTGTGGGTGAGGGTGAGGGTGTGGGGTGGCCAACGGCCACACAGGCTACCTTGCTAGTAATACATACATATAATACCGGTTGACAGTAGCCCTGCTGCAGCACCCTCTATGCAGCTTAGGATACCTTGCAGACAGGCAGGCCCAGTGTTTTTTATTTCAGATTTCTGTAGTCCAGGTTGAGTACCTACTTGGGCTACTCGACCCTGACTTCAGGATAGTTGCGTAGCCATCGCATGGCAGAGCGCGAAGCGCGGAGCCTGGGGAGGTCGGGGGGCAGCGCGTCCCGATATCGGGGGGTCCGGGGGGTGTAGCATTCTACAGAATGGCAACGGAATGGCGACGCGTCGTCGAAAAATGTGGATTTTTGGCGGAGCCCCCCCTTCTGGGAGGCGGGAGCCCCCAGTGTTACCCATTTGTCCGTCCGACCATCCATCCATCTGACCGTGATGAAGCCCAACACGTCAGCCAACGGCCTCATAACTAACTCGCTTCCGTTGCCACCTGTCGCTCCCTCGCGATCACTCTCTGCCAATTTTTAGCGTCGCAGGCGACGCTGCATAGGACTTGTATCTTCTGCGTTCTGTATAGATATATCTATGCTTTTATATACACAGTTATATTATATTATATGACATACATCTTATATTATAAATATGCATACATGCTATTCTGCACTGATATCTCTCTGCTAATATATACAATGCATGCTATCGAGCTGCATGCTATTATTTATATTTTATAGGGCCCAGGCTGGCCCAGGCCTCAAATTTTTCAGTCATGCCGATCGATTTTTTCTGAAAACAGGTCTGTAATGGCATGTATCATGGCGATATTTAAAGTCACTTTTCAGGTCATTCTGGGCACCTCATTTAGGGGGGGGGGGGGAGGGGAGGTACAGCCCTCATTTTGTGTTTTGCTAACTTTTTACTCGGACCTCCAAATGACATTCTGGGACCACCCATAAGTAGGCCTTGGTAAGGGTAGTCTGTTGGCACCACTTTGGACCACGTGCATTAAGTATTTACCCCCCTCACCCCACCCCACCCAAACCCCAGCCCAGCCCAAAGTATGAGTGGGTGAATGGCTGGGTATGTGTTGATGATATGGGTGGGTGAATGGGTGGGTAATATAGGTATAGTCTATTGGCACCACTTAGGACCTCGTGCAATAAGTATTTACCCCCCTACCCCCACCCCACCCAAACCCTAGCACAGCCCAGAGTATGAGTGTGTATATGGCTGGGTATGGGTTGATTATATGGGTGGGTGAATGGGTAGGTAATATGGGTGAGTATGGGTGGGTGAGTGGGTATGGGGGTGGGGGTGGGGAGGTAAATCCCCAGCCCCCTCCCCCCCCCCCCCCACCACCACCACCACCCAAGGTACTTGGGCAACCCAGAGGGGGTGCAGAACTGATTTTTGACTATGACACAATCCCTAAGTGGGAATACTGAGGATGCCATTATGTGCGCCATACTGTAACCCCCCAGAATCCATATCTAAGTTTTTCAAAAATGGGTTATTTCTATTTAAAGGAGGGGGGGGGGGGGGGGGGGGGGGGGGGGGGGGGGGGGGGCAAGCCCTCCCCAGGTTTTTTAGGCATGGTGTGACCTATCTTTGTTTTTTCTCCTCCCGATGATCGTATTATGTTTATTATGTTATATATGCTATTATTGATATATATATACGCCGGGTATCTTATTCCAGACCTAAACTTGTGCCTTGAAACGGCTTGGAACACACTAGAACTTACACAGAGAACACCAAATACAAGTGCAACAGAAGTACAGGAGTAGACCAATTATAGAGAAGTACAGGATTATATAGAAGTGCAGGACTATATACAAGTACAGGAGTAGGCAACTTAAAGAGAAATACAGGATTATAAAGAAGTTCGAGAGTAGGCAACTTAAAGAGAAGTACATGAGTAAATAAAAGCACAGGAGTAGGCAAATTCCAGAGAAGTACAAGAGTAAATAAAAGTACATGAGT
>JACBWV010000223.1:8461592-8539092 GCA_013435795.1 Chlamydomonas sp. ICE-L
ATCTTGGTCGTTTGAGGTTGGTTGAGGTTGGTCGAGTGGATCTTGATTGTTCGAGGTTGGTTGAGGTTGGTTGAAAGGATCTTGATCGTTCGAGGTTGGTTGAGTGGATCTTGATTGTTTGAGGTTGGTTGAGGTTGGTTGAGTGGATCTTGATCGTTCGAGGTTGGGAAAAGTCCCTTAGCCTAATAGGCTACACCTGGACTGTAACCTACCTACCTACCTACCTACCTACGTGATGACCCTCCATATGCAGTGGTTCGCACCCACAATTGGTTGGTTGATTTATACATACAGATAAATATGAATAAATATATAGATACGTGATGAACCTACCTATGCAATGGTTCACACCCACAATTGGTTGGTTGATATAAACATACATATAGATATACATATAAAGATAAATAAATACATAGATTCGTGATGAACTCGCCTATGCAATGGTTCACACCCACAATCGGTTGGCTGATATTTACATAAATAAAAATAAAAATACAATTACAAATAAATACATAGATACGTGATGACCCTACCTATGCAATGGTTCACACCCACAATTAAATGGTTGAAATATACGGATATATACATAAATATAGATATAAATATAAATAAATACATAGAAACATGATGACCCTACCTATGCCATGGTTCACACCCACAATTAAATGGTTGAAATATACGGATATAAACATAAATATAGATATAAATATAAATAAATGCATAGAAACATGATGACCCTACCTATGCAATGGTTCACACCCACAATTGGCACCTTCCACAGCTGTGCCAACGTCCGCGCCACCACAGCACAGGTGCACAGCGGTCCACCCATTCCTGGCCCCTGCTTGCGCATGGGCATTGGTGTGTGATTAATTTCTGTACTCAGGAGTGTGGTGTAGTAGTGTTTATACCAACCATTCCTGGCCCCTGCTTACGCATGGGCATTGATGTGTGCTTACTTTCTGTACTCAGGAGTGTGGTGTAGTGTGATAACATTCTGTACTTAGGAGTGTGGTGCAGTGTGATTACATGCTGCATCCGGGAGGGTGGTGCAGTAGTGTATATACCAACCATACCTGGCCCATGCTTGCACAAAAGAAATTTGAAAAAAGAATCACGTTGCATTTTGAGCATTCATGTGTGATTACAGTCTGTACTCAGGGGTGTGGTGTAGTGTGATAACTTTCTGTACTCAGGAGTGTGGTGTAGTAGTGTTTATACCAACCATACCTGGCCCATGATGGAACAAGGGGATTTAAAAGAAATTTGAAAAAAGAATCGCGTTGCATTTTGTGCATTGATGTGTGATTACAGTCTGTACTCAGGAGTGTGGTGTAGTGTGATAACTTTCTGTACTCAGGAGTGTGGTGTAGTAGTGTTTATACCAACCTTACCTGGCCCATGCTTGCACATGGGGATTTAAAATAAATTTGAAACAAAAAATGCGTTCCATTTTGGACGTGCAGGTATGTGTTTGATGTATTGGTTTTGATGTTGAAAGTAATGATAACGCCTGGTGGGGCTTGGTATTAAGGGAGCCCTGTCTTACGGCGGTAGAGAACGGGCTACCACTTTACCTTGACAGAGCTACCATGGCGTTTGACAGCGACCGCAAACACTGAAGCGCACCCGTAGGGATTCAAACCCAGCACCTTCTTCAGTCCGGCGGAATGATCAACCATTGAACCATTTGCCGAACTGAGGTGACTGACATTTTGTGTTTTTATCAGCTGGCACTACCTCCACCTCCTGCTGCCTAAGTAAGGACTGCTGACAATGTACATTCAGATTAGATGGCACATTCCCCACCTGCTACAGCCTAGCTTGAGCCTGCTGACAATTTGCGACCAGATCAGATTGCACCACATCTTCAGTCCAACGGAATGATCAACCATTGAAGCATTCTCTGAACCGGCATTTGGTTTGAATGTTGATGCTTTTGCCAAAGACGGCGAGTGGCCTTAACAGGCTGGAGGCAATTAGTTATGAGACAGTTGGCTGACGTGTCAGGCTTTAATTTTTTGGTCGGTCGGTTGGACAGTCAAATGGGTAACCCTGGGGGCTCCGCCAAAAGCCCTGGCTGCAGTTTGCCATGGTGAGTAGCACCATCCATACATTCCTCAGCTAAATAAAGGTTGAACGGTTAGGGGAGAAACGTATGTGAGGAGCAGGCCCCCCGGATGGCCCCCCCCGAATGTGTGGATCAGGCTCGTCTTGGGTCAACACTTGGCCTGCCTATGACTCTCCGCCCTACCTCCCCCTCCACCCCCCCACCCAAACTCTCCACTCACCCCCCACCCAAACTCTCCACTCACCCCCCACCCAAACTCTCCACTCACCCCCCACCCAAACTCTCCACGCACCCCCACCCAAACTCTCCACTCACCCCCACCCAAACGCTCCACTCACCCCCACCCAAACGCTCCACTCACCCCCCACCAAACTCTCCACTCACCCCCCACCCAAACTCTGCCACGCACACCCCACCCCAAACGCTCGCTCCCCCCCCACCCAAACTCTCCACTCCCCCCCACCCAAACTCTCCACTCACCCCCCACCCAACTCTCCACTCACCCCCCACCCCCTCACCCATCCCACTCCCCCTCTCCACCTACCCACCCCACCCCCTCCCACTCCTCCCCCCACCCACCTTCCTGGTGTAAGCCACAACATCATCTCCACCCGACCTTTCCCCCCCCCACCCACACCCCCACCCCACTCCCCCCCTTCCCTCCACACACACACCCCTCCACACACCCACCTTGGTGTAAGCCACAACATCAATCTCCTCTTTCTTGACTCCAGCTGTCTCAATGGCCTCTGCCACCAGACTTAAAATATTTGCCTGAGTAGGAAGCGGAGGACGACAGGATAGTTGGATGTGGGGCTTTTCTTTCCGGATTTCTGAGCAGCTTCTAGGCAGCTCCTTGATCCATCGACCATGCTACACTAAAACAAAGATCACGCCTGGAGGGGCGTGGTGTTAAGGGAACTCTCCCGTATGCCGCAGCTGGGGTAAGTGACCATGGCAGACCACGCTACACTCAAACATTCCAGCAGTTCTGGACAGTGGGTTGCGTCAGCTTCATGATGCACTAGGTTTTGTTAGCTTAGGACTACATTACTAGAGCAGCTGCCTAGAAGCTGCTGCTTGTAGCAAAAAATAAAATCGCTTGTTGGATAGGAGGCTGAGTACAGTGAGGGTGCAGACAGTTGACAGCAATCAAACTGGTGGTGGACATTTTTTGGGGGGGGGGGGACATTTTAGGGGTATAGTGGTCATGGTGGAAGGAATGCACTGGTTGGAGAGGAGGCTAAATTTGGTCAAGGTACTAACATTTGGCAACAGTCAAAATGGTGGTGGTTGTTTTTTTTGGGGGGGGGGGGGGGGGGGGGGGGGGGGGGGGGGGATATATTAGAAGAATGGTGGACATGGTGGAAGGAAAGCACTGGTTTGAGAGGAGGCTGAGTACGGTGAGGTTACAAACAGTTGGCAGCAGTCAAACTGGTGGAGTACATTTTAAGGGAATGGTGGTAAAAAAGCACTGGTTGGAGAGGAGGCCAAGTTCCGCTAAGGTACAAACAGTTGGCAGCAGTAAAACTGGTGGAGATTTTGTTTTGGGGTGGGGGGGTGGGGGGGAGGGGAGGGGAAGGGAGGGGACATTTTAGGGGAATGGTAGTCATGTTGGACATTCTGTACATGTAGCAATCCAATCCTGTAACAGATTAAACGTAGTAAGTTTGCAGTAAATTTGCATCTCCTGCCGACCTAAGGGTGCCTACTACATAACGAGTGTAGGAGTATGTCAAGCTATTAGTAGTGTAGGAGTATGTCAAGCTATTAGTAGTGTAGGAGTATGTCAAGTATTAGTAGTGAGGAAGTATGTCAAGCTCATTAGTAGTGAGGAGTATGTCAAAGCTATTAGTAGTGTAGGAGTAGTCAACATAGTAGTGTAGGAGTTATGTCAAGCTATTAGTAGTGTAGGGAGTATGTCAGATTAGTTAATGTAAGAGTATGTCAAGACGAATAGTAGTGTTAGGAGTATGTCCAGCTCTTAGTAGTGTATGGTATGTCAAGCTATTAGTAGTGTAGGAGTATGTCAGGCTACTTAGAGTGTAGGAGTATGTAACTATTAGTAGTGTTAGGAGTATGTCAAGCTATGTAGTTGTAGGAGTATGTCAAGCTATTTAGGAGTGTAGGAGTATGTCAAGCTATTAGTCGTGTAGGAGTATGTCAAGCTATTAGTAGTGTAGGAGTATGTCAGCTATTGTAGTGTAGGAGTATGTCAAGCTATTAGTAGTGGTAGTAGTATGTCAAGCTAGTAGTAATGTAGGAGTATGTTAAAGCTAATTAGAATGTAGGAGTATGTCAGAGCTATTAGTATGTGTAGAGTATGTCAAGCTATTAGTAATGTAGGAGTATGTCAAGCTATTAGTAATTAGTAGGATATGTCAAGCTATTAGTAATGTAGGAGTAATGGTCAAGCTATTAGTAAGTGTAGGAGTATGTCAAGCTATTAGTAATGTAGGAGTATGTCAAGCTATTAGTAATTGAAGGAGTATGTCAAGCTATTAGTAATGTAGGAAGTATGTCAAGCTATTAGCAGTGTAGGAGTATGCAAGCCCTAATTAGTAATGAAGGAGTATGTCAAGCTATTAGAAATGTAGGAGTATGTCAAGCTATTAGTAATGTATGAGTATGTCAAGCTATTAGAAATGTAGGAGTATGTCAAGCTATTAGAAATGTAGGAGTATGTCAAGCTAATAGAAATGTAGGAGTATGTCAAGCTATAAGAAATGTAGGAGTATGTCAAGCTATTAGAAGTGTAGGAGTATGTCAAGCTATTAGTAGTGTAGGAGTATGTCAAGCTATTAGTAGTGTAGGAGTATGTCAAGCTATTAGTTGTGTAGGAGTATGTCAAGCTATTAGTAGTGTAGGAGTATGTCAAGCTATTAGTAGTGTAGGAGTATGTCAAGCTATTAGTAGTGTAGGAGTATGTCAAGCTATTAGTAGTGTAGGAGTATGTCAAGCTATTAGTAGTGTAGGAGTATGTCAAGCTATTAGTAGTGTAGGAGTATGTCAAGCTATTAGTAGTGTAGGAGTATGTCAAGCTATTAGTAGTGTAGGAGTATGTCAAGCTATTAGTAGTGTAGGAGTATGTCAAGCTATTAGTAGTGTAGGAGTATGTCAAGCTATTAGTAGTGTAGGAGTATGTCAAGCTATTAGTAGTGTAGGAGTATGTCAAGCTATTAGTAATGTAGGAGTATGTCAAGCTATTAGTAGTGTAGGAGTATGTCAAGCTATTAGTAGTGTAGGAGTATGTCAAGCTATTAGTAGTGTAGGAGTATGTCAAGCTATTAGTAATGTAGGAGTATGTCAAGCTATTAGTAGTGTTAGGAGAGGAGTATGTCAAGATTTAGAGTGTAGAGTATGTCAAGCTTATAGTAGTAGGAGTATGTCAAGCTATTAGTAATGTAGGAGTTAGCGTATGTCAAGCTATTAGTAGTGTAGGAGTATGTCAAGATATTCGTAATGTTGTAGGAGTATGTCAAGCATTAGTAGTGTAGGAGTTATGTCAAGCGATGTAGGGTAGGAGTATTGTCAAGCTATTAGTATGTAGGAGTATGTCAAGCTATAGTAGTGTAGGAGTATGTCAAGCTAGTAGTAGTTAGTGGAGGTATGTCAAGCTATTATAGTGTAGGAGTATGTCCACGCTATTAGTAGTGTAGGAGTATGTCAAGCTATTAGTAGTGTAGGAGATTGTTCAAGCTATAGTAAGTGTAGGAGTATTGTCAAGCTATTAGTATGTAGGAGTATGTCAAGCTATAGTAGTGTAGGAGTATGTCAAGCTATAGTAATGTAGGAGTATGTCAAGCTATTAGTAGTGTAGGAGTATGTCAAGGTATTAGTAATGTAGGAGTATGTCAAGCTATTAGTAGTGTAGGAGTATGTCAAGCTATTAGTAGTGTAGGAGTATGTCAAGCTATTAGTAGTGTAGGAGTATGTCAAGCTATTAGTAGTTGTAGTAGCATAGTCAAGCTATTAGTAATGAGGAGTATGTCAAGCTATTAGTAGTGTAGGAGTATGTCAAGCTATTAGTAATGTAGGAGTATGTCAAGCTATTAGTAGTGTAGGAAGTATGTTCAAGCTATTAGTAGTGTAGGAGTATGTCAAGCTATTAGTAAGTAGGAGTATGTCAAGCTATTAGTAATGTAGGAGTTGTCAAGCCTATTAGTAATGTAGGAGTATGTCAAGCTATTAGTAATGTAGGAGTATGTCAAGCTATTAGAAATGTAGGAGTATGTCAAGCTATTAGTAATGTAGGAGTATGTCAAGCTATTAGAAATGTAGGAGTATGTCAAGCTATTAGTAATGTAGGAGTATGTCAAGCTATTAGAAATGTAGGAGTATGTCAAGCTATTAGAAATGTAGGAGTATGTCAAGCTATTAGTAGTGTAGGAGTATGTCAAGCTATTAGTAGTGTAGGAGTATGTCAAGCTATTAGTAATGTAGGAGTATGTCAAGCTATTAGTAGTGTAGGAGTATGTCAAGCTATTAGTAATGTAGGAGTATGTCGAGCTATTAGTAATGTAGGAGTATGTCAAGCTATTAGTAATGCAGGAGTATGTCAAGCTATTAGTAATGTAGGAGTATGTCAAGCAATTAGTAATGTAGGAGTATGTCAAGCTATTAGAAATGTAGGAGTATGTCAAGCTATTAGTAATGTATGAGTATGTCAAGCTATTAGAAATGTAGGAGTATGTCAAACTATTAGTAATGTAGGAGTATGTCAAGCTATTAGAAATGTAGGAGTATGTCAAGCTATTAGTAATGTAGGAGTATGTCAAGCTATTAGTAATGTAGGAGTATGTCAAGCTATTAGTAATGTAGGAGTATGTCAAGCTATTAGTAATGTAGGAGTATGTCAAGCTATTAGAAATGTAGGAGTATGCCAAGCTATTAGTAATGTAGGAGTATGTCAAGCTATTAGAAATGTAGGAGTATGTCAAGCTATTAGTAAACATTAGGAGTATACTTTACAGAGTAACTCGACCGTTCACATCGACATAATCCTTGAGTCTTGCCTAAACCTTAACCTAATCCTAATCCTAGGGCTTGCGCACATAGACCCACCTTTGAGACAAAAAATATTTGTATACAAAGTATATACAATATACAAAATATATACAATATACATAAATAAATAAATATTACGCCTCATTGCAAGGCGTGAGGTTGAGGGAGGCAGCCCATTTGCTGCACTAGGGCCAACCACCTATACATATATCAGCATATATATACAATATATACAATATAAATAAACATACAAGTTTCTGCTAACCTGGTGATGCATCGATGTCTCTTTCGGGAGGAAGCCAGTGCCAGGTGGAGTGATGTATCTGAACAAGGGTGACGTTTTTTAAAGTTGTTTCAGGGTTCAGGGTTTAATGTATCTGCCCAAGAAGGTGAAGTTTTGAAAAGTTTTTGAAGGGTTTAGGGTTTAGGGTTTAAATGTCTAATGTATGTTGAAAGTCAAAAGGTTGAACAGTGAGCAAGCAGTGAGTGCAACCTACATCAAGCCAAGCCACCTGTACGTTGAAAGTCAAAGGGTTGAACAGTGAGCACAGTGAGTGCAACCTACATCAAGCCAAGCCACCTGTATGTTGAAAGTCAAAGGGTTGAACAGTGAGCACAGTGAGCAAGCAGTGTGAGCGCAACCAGGCATTCTGACAGAGTGGACCTGAGGTGCTCCTGCTGGTAAGGTATGATCTAAATGTCTGCTGCACATGGGGTACTAGTGGTGACATGTATGTGCCTGTCTGTCTGTCTGTCTGTCTGTCTGTCTGACTGTCTGTCCGTCCGTCCGTCCGTCCGTCTGTCCGGCCGTCCGTCTGTCTACCTGTATGTCTGTCTGCTTGTCTGTCTATCTGTCTGTCTACCTGTCTGTCCGTCCGTCCGACCGTCTCCCTGCCTGTCTGTCTGTCTGTCTCCCTGCCTGTCTGTCTGTCTGTCTGCCTGTCTATCTGTCTGTCTATCTGTCTGTCTGTCTGTCTGTCTGTCTGTCTGTCTGTCTGTCTGTCTGTCTGTCTGTCTATCTGTCTGTCTGTCCATCCGTCCGTCTACCTGCCTGCCTGTCTGTCTGTCTGTCTGTCTATCTGTCTGTCTGTCTGTCTGTCTGTCTGTCTGTCTGTCCATACATCCGTCCGTCAGTCCGTCCGTCCGTCCGTCTACCTGCCTGTCTGTCTGTCTGTCTGTCTGTCTGTCTGTCTGTCTGTCTGTCTGTCCATCCGTCTGTCCGTCCGTCCGTCTACCTGCCTGCCTGCCTGTCTGTCTGTCTGTCTGTCTGTCTGTCTGTCTGTCTATCTGTCTGTCTGTTATAGTCGGGCAGATAATCTGTTCAAATGACAGCTGGGGGAAAACCTAATGCAACGCTTTCTCCAGAGGTGCTTGTCAGTGAAGGTGGTCAAATGTATGTGTGTGTTACAGTCCGGCATCTCAAGCAGTACTCCACCCATCACCCTCAAACCACTCCACCACTCAACCCCTCTCAACCACTCCACCCATCACCCTCATACCACTCCACTCATCACCCAACCACTCCACCCATCTCAACCCATCACCGTCATATCACTTCACTCATCATCCCACCACTCCACCCATCTCAACCACTCAGCCCATCACCCTCAAACCACTCCAAACAAGAACCCACCACTCCACCCATCAGACCCACTCAACATACACACCACTCCACCCATCACCCCACCACTACAACCGCCATCATACAACCCATCCCCTGCATACCAAGCCACCCACACGGCAACACTGGCCACCCATCACCGCCATACCACTTCACCCATCTCAACAACTCAACCCATCACCCTCATACCACTCCACCCATCACCCCACCACTCCACCCATCTCAACCACTCCACCCATCACCCCACCCATCTCAACCACTCCACCCATCACCGTCATACCACTCCACTCATCACCCCACCACTCCACCAACACACCACCACGCCACCACAAGCGCAAACACGAAAACCAGCACCCCAACAAGAAACCCAAGCGACAACCAACGCAACACAGCACCCGGAAACCACGCCACCTCCAGAGCAACCCAGCACCAGCACCACGACACCATGAGAACCCACGCAACCCAGCAAAGTGGAATAAAACGCAAGAAGAACCACCCCCATACTCCACCCTCAACCACCCACCCACAACCGCATACCACGCATCACACCCCACCCGTCACCCACACCATCCAACCACCCATCCACACCCTCATACCACTCCCCCTCCCCCATACCACTCACCATCCAACCACTCACCCATCACCCGCATACCACCACTCACACCCACCACCCACCCGTACCCTCATACCACTCCACCCATCACCCTCATACCACTCCACCCACCCTCACCCTCCACCCATCACCCTCATACCACTCCACCCATCACCCTCATACCACTCCACCCATCACCCTCATACCACTCCACCATCACCCCACCACTCACCCCACCACTCCACCCATCTCAACCACTCCATCCATCACCCTCCCTTGGTCTGCTTTGTTAATCACCCGCTGCAAGGCGTTCTTTTTTAATGCACATTGCCTTGCCTTCCCCTGCTTGCAACCGGTCATCCAAATGCATGTTACAGTCCACGGGTTGGCAAATTAGGTACGTGCCCAACCTTAAATAATCAAGATAAAAATTTAGTTTGAGAGGAAGGCCTGCGATTTGAGCTCTGTTATTAAACTGATCTCAAGAATGCTATAACTCGTGGCTGCCTGCCGCCTACACGATATTTCTTCTCGAGGCTACATGTACCAGCTTCTAAACAGCTCCTTTGCCCTGCCCTTGTGCCGAACCTTTAGCTAGCTAGTGCGTCTGAAAGCTGACTTGACAGGCATTCCAGGGCTGCTGGAAGCTCTGGGCTTGACCCAGTGGCTGGATAATTGAGCTGGATGGGAGCTGCTATGAGCTGCCCCCAAAATAAACAGTGCACATGCAGGTGGATGGCATGCAGTACATGCAGGTGGATGGCATGCAGTACATGCAGGTGGATAGCATGCATCCTCTACTTTCACATGCATTCTTTCTTTTGGGGGCTACGCACAGCAGCTTCTAGCCAGCTCCATTAGATTCCACAGTGCCCCTGTTACAGTCCCTTATTTGTTCATGGTCTAATAAGAAAGGTCCAAAGTTATCATAATAGTCATCTGCAGCAGCAGCAGCAGCAGCAGCAGCAGAGGCAGCAGCATGTATCATGTGCCTCAAACACAGGTTCTGGTGACTAATGTGTCCCTCCATGCTGCAGACCAGCCTCCTTACGTTTTTCTGGGGTTAGACAGAACTGCTCCATCCTCTGACACGATGCCTACACCAACTTTGTTGGCAGATCCTTCTATACCGATCGCAATCAGTTTTCCGTCCTTCATTTTGCCCAAGACAGCTGCGATGAGATTTCAGAGAGGAGTAGCAGCGATATGGCGGGTATTCAATGGAGGGGATATCTTTGCTCGCTCATGGCCAGTGGGTTTTGGTTCTTGCATGCGGAGAAGCAGCTTCTCGGCTAAGAGAATTCAACGACGCCAAGCTCGACGACGCCAGCTGCGACCAACGTGTTAGGCGCAGGCGCAGACTGCACAGCCTGTGACAGGCTCGCGGCAATGCCAGCGTGGAGGGCGGACTGTATCTGTACTGCCATTTGGGGGCGCGTTAGGCGCTTGGCCTTCTGGGAGGTGAGGAAGAAGCTCCTGCGAGAGCTGCATATAGACTCGTGCCAGCCTCGCTAACTCCGCATCTGCCTAGCCATATGAGTTAATCTTGACGTTGATAGTTACAATCCACTTTCTGTCAGGTCGCAACCACCTGGAGTTACCTTCGACATATTTCTCTGAACCAACCTATCCTTTAATCCGCGCGCAATTGAAATGAAAGGCAAGCACAGCCTACCGGCGTTGCCGAAACTCCCAGCTAAGGAAATGGCCGGGCCCACTCCGTGGTCGAATTGGTGAGCGATACCCTGGGCGCTAATCGAGCAGCAGGAGAATGCCACCCCTAACTAAATTTAAGAAGCCTTATCATGGAAGATGAGAGGAGAGAGGCTATCAAGATATGAGCCCCGCAACTTCGCACGCCGAACGCTAGTTTCCTTTGTTGTGCGCTCTCTGTTGCCTCGGGAACATGTCCCCTTCTTGATTGCCATTGCATTTCAAGAAACGCTCCCTTTCTTGAGAACGGGATTCGTTAGGAACGTAGCATCGCATAGCTAGACCCTTGCGCCCCCCACCCCACTGCTCTGCTGTAACTCCTCCCCCGCCCCCCATCCAGCCACCCTCGTATCCGTACCCATCCTCTTCCCCTACCCCTCTTCTATCCCCTTTGATAAAAAACACTCCGTCGGCCTTGCCATCCTCGTGTCTTTCCAAACCTACCCTGCCATCCACGTCACTCCTGCTCACCCAGCTCCCCACCCACCCCGCTCTCCCCGGCAGGGTTATTCCCGGTCGAGTAATGGCGGGTGCCTATCCAGCTAGTCTCGACGATGCCGAAACTGGCCGTATTCTAACAACACTGCTTGAGCTGGGCATCAATACCTTTGTCTGCATCCAAGCCGAGGTCAATGTCAACACACCCGAGTCAGCCTGGAGAAATCAGCACGGCCTGAGGCCGTACATCAAAGATGCGCAGAAGATTCTTTCCAGAGCGCATGAGACAGGCAACCCCAAAATTAGGCAGCAGAAAATCGATTTCTTGCACCTCCCGGTCATAGACGGAAGTGTGACCACAGACAGTGCCATGAACAGGCTGGCAGAAGACTGCATTGAGCGAGTTTTCAACGGGGAGAACCTGTACATTCACTGCTGGGGGGGGCATGGACGAACTGGGACCCTGGTTGCAACCATGCTTGGGCGGATGTACAACTTGCCGTACACATCAGCCATCAGGTACTGCCAGGCGTTCCATGACAGCAGGATCTACCCTCAAGGAGTTCGCTCGCCTCAGACCCCTGTCCAGCGTGCTCAGGTAAGAAGCAGGGCAATGGTCGGGGGAAAGATTGGGTTGCATGCATGTGTTTTGTTTGGGTGGGTGGGTTAGGGTTAAAGGTAACTAAATATAAAGGTAACTAGAGGCCTGCATCAAGCTATTATAATCAATTTTGCCCTTTTCACACCATAACTCAAATATCACTGCTTGCAGACAAATCGAGGTCGACATTGGTTATACCTTGATCGTGATGGATTAACCAAACTTTTCTTCCTACTCATTTTTGTATTGGGGGTCCTGGGACTTGGAGAGGGGTCTGTAGCTCCTTAAAAAAAACTGAAAAGCCCAGTTTTTAGATTGGCAACGACAGGGGCCACCATCATGAAAAAACGGAAGAATTAAAAAAATGATGGCTCGCAATCGCCCGGAATCGCTCGCAAACTCGCAGCGGCTGTCCCAACAATAATTATGGTCACTGCGGGTCACTGAGTGATTTTGAATAGCTTGGGGGAGGCCTTAAGGTTCCTGTAACCGTACCAAGTAAAGGTAACTGAAGGTAAAGGTAAATGTAGATAACAGTACCAGGTAACTGCACTTCTGCCAACAACTTCCCCCCAATGAAATTTATTTGGAAATTAAAAACGGTGGCACAGCAGACATCTATTGCAAACGACGTTTATAACATATTCATTAATTGGGTTTCGTTTAAAT
Source organism: Chlamydomonas sp. ICE-L (assembly GCA_013435795.1). NCBI lineage: Eukaryota > Viridiplantae > Chlorophyta > Chlorophyceae > Chlamydomonadales > Chlamydomonadaceae > Chlamydomonas > Chlamydomonas sp. ICE-L. The sequence continues at coordinate 8,474,305 of JACBWV010000223.1, forward strand.
GGTGCGCTTCATCTAATCATCCCTGATTAGATTAGGACCATACGTTCATTACCGCCTCTTCCTCCACCAGGTTCGACGACTTTTGACAGCACAATCTTCAGTGTCAATTTCAGCCCCCATCTCAGCTTCTCCCTCTCGTCCAAGGCCCCCTTCTTCTCAAGTTCCAGCACGTCCCGTGGGATCCGGGGTATCAGGGTCTAAGCCAGCATCTATCTTGTCGGGAGGGGTTCGCTCATCAGTAGATATGCCAGCAGCCTCACGTGGGGCGTATGTCTCAGCCTCACCACAGAGAAGGTAAGTTGGAGTTGGCATGGGTGGAGGCTTTTGGTGCCGGTGGTGGTGCTGGTTGTGCTGGAAATAATGGTGCTGCTTGTGGTGGTGGTGCTGGTGCTGGTAATTGTTCTAGATTCCTGTGTAAATGATAGCGATGCTTGACTTCCTCTTGTATGTAGTATGTATGTACGTATGTATGTATGTAAGCTCCAGTCCAGAGGTAGGTCAAATAGGCTAAAGGGTCTTGCCCAACCGTGACAGGAAGGGCTAAAAAGAAAAAGCATCAAGAAAGCATTGCCTCTCAGTATACGTCCCTCGTGTCCTCGTGCCTGGGACGGGTTGGTGGGGGGCGGGCAGGCTGGCGGGCAGGAGTGTGTATATGGGTGGGTGGGTCGTGGAAGGGGCTGGGGGGCGATATATTGCATTACATTGTGAATGCAGGCCATTATGGGCCCAAGACAAGAGAGGTATGTGTCATCCTCTCAATATACGCCCCTGCACCCCGTCCCCAGGCCTGCTGCCCCTCCCACCCCCTTTCGCTCACCCCACAAACACCCCACATCCTATACACACTCCACCCCTTGACCCTTGAAACTATCCAGGCCTGCTGCCCCTCTCACCCCCTCCCTCCCACCCACCCCACTCGCACCCACCTCACACCCTATACACACTCCACCCCTTGACCCTTGACCCTACCCAGGCCTGTTGCGTCGGGTCGCTACGGGGCACCTGGGCGCTCACCCTCGGTGGAGTATGGCCGCTCTAGTCCGTCAAGTGTGGACCGCTTGGCCCAGAACTTCTCGAAGATGCAGTCGCCCGGGGCAGCAGGCGTGGCACGCTCCAGTGTGCCAGGTAGCAACAACATGTACGGTCGGAGCTCTGCCCTGGGCTCTAGACCAGCAGGGGTGAATGTTCGGTAGGGGAAGAACTGAGCTCAAAGATGCAGGTACCAAGTGCAGCAGGCACCAGCAACAACAACCCACCACCACCACCAGCCAATCAGTGTGCGTTCCAGTGTGCCAGCTAGCAACAACATGTACGGTAGGAGCTCTGTCCTGGTATCTAGGCCAGCAGGGGTGAATGTTTGGTAGGGGAAGAACTGAACTCAAAGATGCAGGTACTAAGTGCAGCAGGCACCAGCAACAATGGCCCCTCACCACCAGCCAACCAGTGTGCACTCCAGTGTGCCAGCTAGCAACAACATGTACTTTCGGAGCTCTCTTTTTGGCTCCAGGCCAGCAGGAATGTGAGCCCCCCAGGAATTGTGTGTGTACAAGAATGGTCGCCCGACATATTAATGTACTGCCCCTGAGGATGTACATGCTGCGGTGTATATGGGATGTAGACTGGTGCCCTGAACTAAAAAGCTCTATTGGCAAGGCTCTTCCTTGGGCCCCAGGCCAGCAGGGAGGAACTCCATGGCTGCCTCTGGGCTCATCTGTGGGTGTGGATGGGAGCCCGCAAGAAAGTTGATGTTCAAGATCTTGAACTTGTTTACATGGCTCCAGCCAGCAATATGGCTGCTCGCCGTGTTTGGCAGTAAAAATACAATTACCAGGACAAATGTAAACTTGAACAAAGTTGATTTTCTAGTATGGTTGCTTGATGTATTGATCTACGTCTGCCAACCATGCATCCACCTCCTGAGGGGAGTTTGATGTACTGTAGGCAGATGTACTTCAGTATATCCGCCAACCGTACACTGTACTGTAGGCGGACGTACTTCAGTCTATCCATCAACCGTACTAGTTCAAGGGAGTGTGCCACAATTTTGGGTATCGCGAATTTAATTTTGACAAGGACTGGGTTGAACTACCCTGGTGTACTTCATTTGACTGGTGTACTACATTATGACAAGGACCGGGGTGAACTACCCTTGTGTACTTCATTTTGACGAAGACCAGGTTGAACTACCCTGGTGTACTTCACTTTGACGAAGACCAGGTTGAACTACCCTGGTGTACTTCATTTTGACGAGTACCGGGGTGAACTACCCTGGTGTACTTCATTTTGACGAAGACCAGGTTGAACTACCCTGGTGTACTTCACTTTGACGAAGACCAGGTTGAACTACCCTGGTGTACTTCATTTTGACGAGTACCAGGGTGAACTACCCTGGTGTACTTCATTTTGACGAAGGCCAGGTCAAACTATCCTGGTGTACTTCATTTTGACTGGTGTTCTTCATCTTGGCGAGGACTGGGGAGAACTACCCTGGTGTACTTCATTTTGACGAAGACCAGGTCGAACTATCCTCCTTGAAAAACTTTGACTAGGGTAGAGGCAGCAGTGGTCTCTCCTGTTGTTTATTCCAACATTCTGATACATTTTTGATTGGCATTTCATTGGATATGGCTTACCAAACCATGTCCAACTCATTTCATGGATTATATGAGTGATGGTTTGTCATCCTTCAGGCTGCTCACCATCTGCCGGCAGAGTAAACATGGGTAGTATAAACACTACTACTCCACTCCCCTGAGCATTATTATCACCATTTCAAATATGTTATTGTGTTTTGATTTCAGATTTCTGTAGGCCAGGTTGAGTAGCTACTTGGGCTACTCAAGCCTGATTCCAGGATTGTTGAGAAGCCATCGCATGGTGGAGCGCGAAGCGTGGGGCCCCAAGGGGGTTCCGGGGTAGTGTGTCACACTGGGGTTGCACCTAGTCGCACGATTTGCGATGCGTTGCACAAACTAAAAACACTGCTGTTAAAAACACTGCTGTTATTGTGTTTTTATACTCAATTTATGGTTGTTTGATTTCATTGGTATCATTGTGCTCACTGACGCCCTGTGTTGGACTGAATTGAATCCGTATACGGATTTTTCATTTGACCATTTTATTTGGGATGTACCGATTCCTGTATGTGAGCTTGGTATTCTTAAATTTCTAAATTATGCACCATAGTGTGTCGTGGGTGCTGCGTTTGAGTCTTTGTAGGCTTATTTGGGAGGAAATATGAAATACAAACATGAAATAATCATATAATGCATGTGGTATCTTGGTAGCACCAGGTAGCACCATGGTATGTTTGCCAGTCCGGAGTAGGCCAAATAGGCTAAGGGACTTGCTCAACCGTGACAGGAAGGGCTGAAAAGGAAAGGCGTTGATGTAATGGTGCATCTGAGGCAGAAAAACTCTTAGTAGCACCGTAAAAGCTCCTAGGAGCGCCATGGTGCGAAGTAGGAGGGTACTACATTTTGCCTTGTTGTGTAATGTGAAAAACGTAGATGGGGGTCTTCCAATTACGTGCTGGCATGGAGACCATTTAATATAAATTAATTATTTTATGTGTTGGGATGAATCATTGGCTTTGCAAATGCTTGTTGGACTATTGTGTATCTGAGATATTTATTTAATTTGCTCTGTTACATGGTATATCAGCCTACAGGCTGCCCGTCGTCTGCAGGCTTTGTAAACATGGATAGTATAATATGCACGACTGCACCTCTCTCCGCAGTACAGTATGTAATTGTATGTGTTACATTTGGGTCGCCTACTTGAACTTGGTCGTATGGCTCTGGCCGGCAATTTGGCTGTTCGCCAGTTTCGCAATTGAAGACAACTTTCGATGAGATTGCAATGTTCTTCCATTCACCTAAACCCCACAACTTTATCAGCTCTGGTTTCTGCTGGCCCTTTCATTGTACATAAAAAAACAAACATAACGCCAGGAGGGGCGAGGTGTCCAGGGGACCCTCCCGCACGCTGCAGCTGGGGAAAGTCACCATGGCAGACATAGTTAGTGTCACCCTCCTATGTCGACCGGCATGGTAACTGGACTCTAGGTGCGATGTAAGCCCGTCCATCGCATACTTACGAGCCGGTTCCCTTAACCCCACGTCCTTAGAAGTGTCATTGTGACATACCTTGGAAGTTAATATTTATTTATTTATTTGTATTTTTATTGTCACCCTCCTGGACAAGTATTTAAACTGTCTAATCCGCTTAGTATGCTCCCTGGTGTTCCGAGGATATTACATATTTACACGGGGAGACTTGGAATTGGAAGATGGTGAGCAGTCCAGAATTGTCTGGGAAAACCTGCAATACCCAGTCCATAACAGTGAATCAGCACTGCGATTGCATTTCACATCCAGTGTGTTTAACATCGTTTTTGCTACCCATGTTTACTTTGCCAAAGATGCTGGATAAATTGGCTGTGTATGGTGTGCTAAAGACAAGGGACTCGCAGTTAACGTTAATTAATCTCAGTTTATGGTTTAAAACCCTAACCTCTATGAGGAACCCTCTAAGGAATTTCGTTTGAACGATCGAAGTCTGGAGAGGGTTTCTGAGTTTAAAGCTTCAAATACCTTGGTGTGGTATTGAATGAGAAAGGATGCATGAAACATGCTTCTGAATATGCAGCTTGAACTTTTTTGGCCGGGATCAAGCGTGTTACAGGTACTGGTGAAGAGTATGCAGTTAAGGATAGACCACACGCCATGCTTCGGCTGTTCCAGTCTTTTGCCCTATCTGCTGGAATGTATGGCTCTCAAATCTGGAGCACTGGTCTCATTCAACATTTTCTTGGTGATACCAGCAGAGACAAGTAGCATCTACAGATATCCACATGGGGCATGCTGGATTTATCAAACGTGTCTCAAGAGTGAAGCGATCTGTCCCTTCACACATTGCGTTAAAAGATACAGGTCATTTCCCAATTCACTATTACTGGTTGAAATCAGTGATAAGTTTCTGGAATTCCGTTGTGAAATACTGTAATAGTAACTCTTGAAAGATGAGGGACGTTGGCACGTTGCCCTTGCCGATCTCAATATGGCCAGAGAACGCAAAGACTATTGGAGCAAGGATGTGGCTGATGCCCTAGCGACGTTTTACTCCTTGGAAGATTCCCAGGATGAATCTTTGGCCACCAATTTACATGTAGGTGTTAGACCTTTGAAACCTAGACCAGTTAACTGGAACAAAGTAGAAAAAGTCCTATTCTTCTATCATCTTTTCTTTTACTATAGCACCAAGGAATCAGATACGCGCCCGACAGATGAAAGCTCGGGATCACAAGGAAGGAAGAATGTTATTTACCAGACTTGGATGTCCTCCTCGTGGGAAAACTGAGATGCTTAATTATCTCATCCGATACCTACACCTACCTAAGGTGGTGTGTAATATGTCTAGATTTAGAACATCCTCAAACTACCTACAGGTGGAAACTAATAGATGTAAACGTCCAATGGTTCTTTGGAAGGATCGGGTGAATAACCTTTGTGATTATGGAACAGTTCAAGATGAACACCATGTGGTCTTTGTTTGTGCTTACGAGGCCTTGCTGAATTCGAGAATAAAGCATCAGAGCCTGATTTCCCAATCTGAGAGCGAAATGATTCCACAATATTACCTGCTATGCATACCAGGTGGTGAAAGTCGAAAGAAGTTTCATTTGTTCATCCATGGATGTAAGAGGAGAGTGGATGAAGTATTTTTCTATAGGTATGAACTGCAGGGTTTTTCTTTTCGTTTTTGAGCCCCCCCCCCCCCCTCCTATAGCTATACTGGTTCCGGAGCCATCTGGACCTGGTAGATTCCTAGCTACTTATCGCTATTTCCATTTGGCCTCATTTTGGTGTGTGTGTGTGGGTGGGGGGTGGGGGGTCAGGGTCGAACCGACGGCGGGACCTCCTTGGCTCCTCCCCACGTTTCCTGTCAGGTTCGCCAGAAGTGAGAATGCAAGGGGAAACAGCAACGGGGGAGCATGTTGGGCGCAGCATCTCGCGAGCGGACCCCCCCACCCACTCATCAACCCAACAATAGGTCGGCTCCTACAAAACAAGCACATCGCAGCAGGAATAAATGCGATGCCCATCAGCTATGCCCGCGCTGGACTGAAAGGGTAGGAGGAAACAGGTGGGAGCAGCTCTCATGACGTACGAAATTGTCAGGCGTTAATGCCGACAGCGAGCAGAAGGGAACGCATCCTCGCCCAGTGCAAAGCATTGGCTGACATTGGCTCGCCCAGTCAGAGCTTTATTCATGTTGCGAGTGAAAAAATGGGCGTCAAGCATTCAATTCAACTGCAGCAGTTGTAAGAGTCGTGGAGGAAAAGCTTCAGAATGAGCGCTCATAAGCGACTGATGTTTGGCCAAGACTATGATTTCCGGGATGGAAAAGCAGTCAGCGGGCGAGGAAGAATGATAGCGCAGGAGGAAGAGAAGAGATTGGGCCTCAACGGATTTGTTTGGCCACGACCGTGTTAGGGGGGAGCAACTACACTGATCATCCGAGTGCATACGGATGTGTTATCCGATAAATGCCGGAATAGACAATTTCACTGCAGGGACTGGTAGGGAAGCAAAATTGAAAGGACGTCGAAGCGACCCCTCGCCTTTGGCCTGTTGTGTAACGGTCGTGTCAGGGTTTCTAGGTTCTAGTAGTAGCGGTTGGAACTTGGAATGTTCCAGGCAGGTGACTGCCCAGGCCAGGCCCCTGGATTCCCTGGCTGAGTCTGCTGGGCTGGCCAGATCTAGGTGCATCGCTCAAACCGCTTTCATCGCTAGGCCAATCTCGAAAGCGATGGGTTTCATCGCTAATAGCGACACATCGCTCAAAAGAAAAACCCTATAAAACTATGAACCGAATATTTTTTACTGTTTTTATCAGAAAGGGTGGAGAAAAAAATGAAAACAACATTGCAAAATGAAAAAAAAGTGATTTGTTCGCGTTTACATTTCCCTGGTAATAACTGTTTTTACTGCCGAAGACGGCGAGCAGCCAAATTGCTGGCTGAAGCTATGTAACCAAGTTCAAGTTAACTATGCACACAGATGGTGGGCAGCCTAAAGGCTGATAGACCATGCAATGAAACACACACAAACCATAATAATATGCCAAAAGATAGAAGGCAGCTAATCTGATGGGCAACAACTGTCTGAGGCAAAGGTGATAGGATATATCAGGGTGACCAGGCCGTGACTTGGCAAAAGAAAAATGGAATTCTGTTTGGGCCCTGTTCTGATCTGCCTGAAGTCTTGGTGTAAAAGCTAACTGTGTTTTACGGTACAGCCTGTACCTCCTTTACCAAGCCATGCATAGCTAATATGTTGTACAGTGGGGTGGATGGTCAGTGAGTCCTCCATCCGAACACAAACAAACAAAAAAATACACACACACAAACAGTAGGAGTAAAACGGATAGGATAATCGGGGGCTGAAGGGGTGGGGTGAATGGATGTGAAGGGGTGGGATGGATGTGAAGGGGTGGGATGGATGGGAATGGGTGGGATGGATGTGAAGGGGTGGGATGGATGTGAAGGGGGGAGGGGATGGAAGGGGGTAGAGATGGATGGAAGGGGGTAGAGATGGATGTGAAGGGGTGGGATGGATGGGAAGGGGGGAGGGGATGGAAGGGGGTAGAGATGGATGGGATGGATGGATGGGAAGGGGGGGGAGACGGATGGGATACCTAGGGGGGTGAAGGGGAGGAATCACACTCCTCCTTCTAAACACAAACAAACACAAAAGCACTAGGAGTAAGGGAGGGGCTATGTGAGTGTGTCCTGCATCAGGGAGCTGGATGTGCTGGATGGACACAACATGCTTATGGCCAGTGGATGGTCGGTGAGTCCTCCTTCTAAGCACACAAACACATTGGTCGCAACACTACCACTCAACATAACTCGAGGTTGGGCATAACATGACTTCGGGTTGGGCAAGTCTCTTTAACCGATTTGAATACCCCTGGACTGCAACCTCGACATAACTGGAGGTTGGGCAAGTCTCTCTGTCCCTCTGTCTTTCTAACTCTCTATCTCTGGGATAAAACAGCAGAAAAACAGGTATAGGTAACAAGAACACACCGAGCTGCAGAAACATACATGCATACATAATTATGCCAAGGGAGGAATGTTGTTGTTCCATAGCTGTCAGTTTGTCTTGCTATTTGTTTATCTAAGGTCCAAAAAGCGTGTTGCTTTGCACTACTAAACAGAAAGCGTCATGTGCTAAGAAAGTCGTCCAAGTATACATTGCAATGAGCAGTGGAATTAGACACTAGCGGTAAAGTCCAATACTTACCCTACTGCATCGGGCAGTGGGATTGGACATTAGCGGTACAGTCTAGTACAGACCATAATTGCATTGAGCAGTGGGATTGGACACTCGCGGTACAGTACAGTACAGAACCTATATTACTAGCACTTGGATGAATACAGGACCAAGGTAGGCACCGGCAGATACTACCACACTACAGATCATCTGCTGCCACGAGCAGTGCAATCACACCAAAGCAATTGGATGCCCCGTACTTGTCAAAGGGGGGAGCTCCAGCAGTGCTAGGAGCATATCAGCCCTAGCTGCTGCCCAGTAAGACCCTAGCTTCACGTCATTGCGAGGTATGAATACATACTGTATTTCGGCAGATCAGGGTGGATTGTCAGCAGGGGCTTACAGGCCGTCTTTAAGCCAGCTAACATGAATGGCTGCCAGATGTTCCTGGACCTTCTCCTCCTGCGATGGATGCAGTCTTTTGAGGAGGAAGGTGCAACACTGACAGAAGGGGATCTCCTGCCTATGGCTGGAGTACAGCTTGCCCGTCAGTTGGGCACAGCCTCTGCACTTGCTGAACCAGCCATCCACTTTCTGTCTTGAGAAAGATGCTTCTTCTTGTGACTGATGTATGCAAGTCATGGCTGTACCATCAGACAGCTGCGACTGTGATATAGACTCGTCTGCTTGACAGCTGTCTTGAGATGGGCACTTATGGTGCGGTTGCTGAGGTTGAGGGAGGGATGTAGAGACGTGGTTGGATGGCTCAGCAGGGTTTGCCTGTGCGGGTAGTGTCGGGCTAACGGGAGGGCGGACGTGGACTGAGAGTCTACTTGCGAAGCTGCGACGTGCAGCCAGAGATAGGGAGCTGCTTCGACTTAAACTGCTAGATGGCTGAGATGCTTGAGAACCTAAGATATCTGGGTCGCTGTAAAAGAAAGAGGTGTCTGCGGAAGTGGAGCGCGGCAAGGTCGGTTGATCGGTGCTGATTTCCTGAGGTGGTGAGCGAATCTTGAGAGGGACAGAGACAGCATGACTCTGCGGGCACAAGGAGGTAAAGGTAGAATGTGAGGGATAACAAAAGGTCAGCTTGAACAGGTGGGAATACTGGTTGCAGGCCAGGGCAGCTTGCCCATGTCCGCCATATCCGGCTCGAGGCGATCAGAGAAAGATCAATCAGAGAAAACCAGGGGCGATCAGAGAAACAGCAAAGAGTAATGGTGGAAGGAGGTGAAGATGTGAGATAAGCTGTTACCTGGATAATAAGATTTTGGATTCGATCTGAGCTGTTGGCGTCTCTCTGGCCAGGGCTGTCCGTGGTAAAGCAGACACTCGATGAGCTTTGGCTGGAGCAACTGCTGCTGGCGGAGCTTCCGCCATCCCTAGAGGCATACACAAATCCACTCTTGGGCAGTTCAATGCTGCGAGGGCGCTTGAGAGGGCGCTTCCCTGGCACCGGAGGTAACCGAGCTGACGTAGGAACAACTGATGCCTGCACCCAGAAGGAACAACATGATTTGATTGGGGACTGCACAGAAGTAAGGCTATCCTCTCTAAGTCACAGGTGTCCTACTGTGGGACATTTTCCAGGGACACCTTATGGATGTTGTGGAAGATCTGCTGGGTATGTTCAAGTTGAGTTGCTGCATAGTTCGAGTTTGAGTCTAAACGAACAAGCTTAAACTCGAGTTGCTGCTTCTGGGCAATGAGGATCTGGCGGGTGTAGGAGTGTAGGAGCCTTCAGGGCTGGGGAAATATTCTACTCGTTCTGCACAGCTTCGTGTGCAGAAATAATCGGGTAGATTCGAAATCAGGCAGCAGCCCTAGGGACAAAACTGTTCGCAGCCGTTATTGAGCTAGTGCCTGACGATTCCCGCAAGATCGATACTATTGGCGCGATGTTTATCCAAGATCGATCGGCACGATTGGCGCAATTTTATCAAATCAGCGAAGATAGCTGGATTGAGAACAGAAACGGAGCGTCCCTGCTGCGCACCTTTCTGTGCATATCATCCCTGCCTGTTGTCTGTGGTGCTGTGACTTCCATGATGTGGTACTGAGTAACAGGTGCTCTAGGGTAGAGACAAGATTGTACAAAGCGTGCTCGCGCGCTGCAACGGATGCTTGCTGAAGGTAAGCGCAGCGGACAGAGCTTCGGCTGTTTTGTTCAGGAATTCGTAGTTTTGAAAATTCCAATCGAGCTTGTACTTAGAAGTACGGTCGGATTTGAAAAGGGGGCCTACACCGGCTATCCGCTGTTACAGCCCATTGTAGCAGCGGATATACCCGGATATACCTCCCTTCGTCTACATGCTGCGTCGCTGCTGGCCATCCCGAATGCATTCCTTGTAGCGCTGGAGCAAGCGAGCTTAGTTCGCCCAGCGCAGAATACTCGCCCTCCACCCCCAACCCCTGAACCCGCCTATCCTATTACTTGTGCTCTCTCGGCCCTGCCCTCCTCCTCCCCCTGTACGGGTCTGGGGAATTTGATAGAACAATCCGTGATGCAGAGAGAAGGGCGGATCGACTAACTGCCCGGGGTCGTCAGCGTCGTCAGACCCGCATCAGGAGGGGGAGCAGGGAAGGAAGGGCGGGAGTAGCCAGTCTAGAGTAGGGGGAAGGGTTGGGGGAAGGGTTGTTTAGGACGCTACGTCGCATGTCGCAGACGGAACGTTAGCGTGTCAGAGACTTAATTTTGCCAATCTATGTGCACACTAATTGGGGACTCTTGCCAACTTCAATTCCTGACGGTCCCAGACGTCCTGTGCTACATTCCCTGGTGTCCGTGGGTGCTGCATTGGGGGACGAATTGTACTCTGCAGAGTGCAGACTGTTAAATGCTTGAGGGCATGTAGATTGCAGACCCATGTAACTATTCTTCTTGTTCTTCCTCTCCCTATCAAAAAATTCATGCGCCTTGATCACTACTACTGGATGTCCTCAACTTTGAGTTAGAAGGGTGAAGCTGAACTGCCCTATAATTAAATAGACCTGCCACACCAAGTGGTCCGTAACATGCATGTTCAAGTTAGAGATCTGTAACGTGGCTAGATGTATAACTTATTCCCATCATTTGCAAGTGGAAACAAGAAGGTGGAAGCAACATATTGAATGAAGCTTAAATAATGTTACATGAGCCACAGCGGGAAGGATCAATATAGAAGCAGATATCGTGCCGAGGGGGTTCCATATCATACCATACCATACCATACCATACCATACCATACCATACCATACCATACCATACCATACCATACCATACCATACCATACCATACCATACCATACCATACCATACCATACCACACCAGGCCATATTATACCATACCAGGCCATATTATACCATACCAGGCCATACCATACCATAACATAACATAACATAACATAACATAACATAACATAACATAACATAACATAACATAACATAACATAACATAACATAACATAAAATAACATAACATAACATAACATAACATAACATAAAATAACATAACATAACATAACATAACATAACATAACATAACATAACATAACATACCATACCATACCATACCATACCAGGCCAGGCCAGGCCAGGCCAGGCCAGGCCATATTATACCATACCAGGCCATACCAGGCCATACCAGGCCATACCAGGGCTGACCAGGCCTGACCAGACCTGACCTGACCTGACCTGACCTGACCTGACCTGACCTGACCTGACCTGACCAGACCAGACCAGACCAGACCAGACCAGACCAGACCAGACCAGACCAGACCAGACCAGACCAGACCAGACCAGACCAGACCAGACCAGATATCAGATATGCGTATCATATCATATCATATCATATATCATATATCATATATCCTAACATATTGACTTAAGAGGCCTGAGTGCAAGATGAATATTATAGTATCATATCATCATGTGATCTTTTATTTAATTTGATTTTACGTTTTTTTTGAAAAGCTTGAAATTTGTCCGGCTAATCTACTAAGCACCCAAGGAGGCCAAAAAAATGTCAATCCGTGAATTGTAATGCTTAGATGTGCTCTCCTGTAAATCTGTCTGGACTACATACGTATTATAATTGTTAATTGGTCCCAGCTGAGATGATGATTTAATTATATTGTAGAATTAAATTATCACTGTAGCACGAACTCAGGGCTCCCGTCGGTTAAACGATTGTTTGGGGTTCAGTTCAATAGTGCTTTTTATTTTTAAGCTCTTCCTAACGGTTGGGCAAGTCCCTTTAGCCTATTTGGCCTACCCCTGGACTGTAACATACATACACATATGGTATAGTATGTACTCATTGAGTACTCTGGGTGAGATATGAGTACTCTTACCCCACCCAGAGAAACCAAGAATCTTGGCCATTACTGCAAACATGGGTGCAGGACTGTAAGTGCGACATGCATGGGATTTGTTTTTCATACATGACTGATCACTAAAAAAAGTTACGCATTTGATCTCGCTTGGAATACCTAGAATATACAGAGTACTTGCCCATTGGGACCCCCCCCCCCCCCCCCCCCCCTTGGACGCGACCCCGTTGACCAGAGGGAAGGGTCCGTTGCGTTGCAGGAATGCATTATAATGGCTATATAATGCAATATAATGACTACATAATGCAATAATGGCTATATAATGCAATATAATGCAATATAATGCTATATAATGCAATATTATGCAATATAATGCTATATAATGCAATATAATGCTATGTAATTGGTTGTGTCCCAGGCAGCAGAGCAGGGGTCCTCCTGAAGTACCCTAATGCTGACCCCTCCAAGGAGGAGTATCTCACGTGAAGAGCAATGGGCCTGAACACGCTCAACTAACAATCAGGGAACTTTAGGAGGACCCCCAGCTCTGCTGACTGTGACGCAACCAATTGTATAGCCTGCATCTTGCGACGCCACGGGCCCTTTGATGTTGCGTCTGCAACGGAGGACACAGCGTCCTGAATAAGCCTGGCCTGAACACGCTCAACTAACGATGCCCCATTTGTTAACAAGGCCAAAGTTCTTGCTGAAGCGACCCCTCTTCATTGAAAGTTCTCATTGGGGAGACTATCTGACGAGAATTTGAAGAGAAGACTATCTGAATATGAATATGAATCTGAGCCTGAAGAGAAGACTATCTGAAGACAATCTGAAGAGAATCTGAAGAGGAAACAATCTGAAGAGGAGACAATCTGAAGAGAATCTGAAGAGAATCGGAAGGGTAGACTATCTGACAAGAATCTGAAGAGAATCGGAAGAGAATCGGAAGGGTAGACTATCTGACGAGAATCTGACGAGAATCTGAAGAGAAGACTATCTGAAGAGAGTCTGAAGAGGAGACAATCTGAAGAGAATCTGAAGAGAAGACAACCTGAAGCGAATCTGAAGCAAATCTGAAGAGAATCTGAAGAGAAGACAATCTGAAAAGAATCTGAAGAGAAGACAATCTGAAGAGGATCTGAAGAGAATTTGAGGAGAATCTGAAAAGAAGACAACCTGAAGAGAATCTGAAGAGAAGACAATCTGAAGAGAATCTGAAGAGAATCTGAAGAGAATCTGAGGAGAATCTGAAGAGAAGACTATCTAAAGAGAATCTGATTCTGGATCTGAATTTGAATCAGAATCTGAAGAGAATACAATCTGAATCTGAATCTGAATCTGAATCTGAATCTGAAGAGAAGACAATATGAAGAGGAGAAGCAAAACAGATGGGACCCTCTGAAGAGGTTGGCCTCAAGTGAGACAGTGCGCTGTGAAACAACCGAGGCACGCATCGCATTTGGGAGAAGCACAAATGGTGAGAATCTCTCTCTCTCTCTCTCTCTCTCTCTCTCTCTCTCACACACACACACCTACCCACCCTCTCACCCACACGCATTGCATTTGGGAGAAGCACAAATGGGGAGAAACGGTAAAATTGCTCGGTACACTACTTTGGTAAAAACAATGACGTGGCCCTGTGAAAGAATGACCCGCTAATAACTTTGTAAAACGTGGTTTTACAAATTATTAGTAGCTCTACAATACTGAGCTGCTTGGCCCCTACTCTGATATTGATGGAATGATGGACACGACCCCCAGGGATCCCCCCCCCCCCCACACACACCCCACACCCCGCTTTATATAGCGATTGCTACTTTTGACCCTGTCTTGGCCCAAATTGCCGCTATATACATTATTTATTTTTAAAAATGCCCTAAGTGGCTATCAAAAGCTATAAAAAGCTGTTAAAACTATAAAACGCTGTCCCTGGAGGAGGCCTAAACTCATTATGCTATAACAAACCCACTTTAAAATTTCAAACAAAATCCCTGACGACCCCATCCTACCTGGTGTCTGTCGACCCAATGGTGGGAGAGGTGCTCCAATTGCTGTTGGTCACGATGATGGACGACGAGTTCTGAAAGTTTCTGCTGCTGGCGGCAAGCCTCAACAGATTCCATCCGATGCTGGTGGACTTGAGGATCAGCGCCTGGGTTTGTTGGGGAATTGCAGGTGGGGGGTTGGGGGTGGGGGTCGGGGGGGCTGGGTGGATGGGTGGGAGGGTTGGGGGTGTGGGGGTGGGTGGATATGGGTGGCCTTGAGGATCAGCGCCTGGGTTTGTTGGGGAATTGCAGGTGGGGGGTTGGGGGTGGGGGTCGGGGGGGCTGGGTGGGTGGGTGGGTGGGTGGGTATGGGTGGCCTTGAGGATCAGCGCCTGGGTTTGTTGGGGAATTGCAGGGTGGTGGTGGGGGGGTTGGGGGGGGGTTGGGGGGGGGTTGGGGGGACTGGGGGGGGGGGGGGGGGGGGGGGGGGGGGGTTAGGGTATGGGTGGGTGGGTGGGTGGGTACTGGTGGCCTTGAGGATCAGCGCCTGGGTTTCTTGGGGACTTGCAGGTGGGGGGTTGGGGGAGGGGGTCGGGGGGGCTGGGTGGGTGGGTGGGTATGCGTGGCCTTGAGGATAAGCAACTGGGTTTGTTGGGGAATTGTGAGTGTGTGTTTAGAAGATATGATGTGTGCGTATGTGCAAAGATGGGTGCATGCGTGTGTGTGTGGATTTGTGTGCTCCTGGCAGGTGTGTACATACAGGGTGCAGGCTGTAGGGTGCAGGGTGCAGGGTGCAGGGTGCAGGGTGCAGGGTGCAGGGTGCAGGGTGCAGGGTGCAGGGTGCAGGGTGCAGGGTGCAGGGTGCAGGGTGCAGGGTGCAGGGTGCAGGGTGTGGGGTGCAGGGTGCAGGGTGCCAGGGCAAGGGTGGCAGGGTTGCAGGGTGTGCAGGGTGCCCGGGTGCGGGGTGAGGGTGCAGCAGGGTGCAGGGTGGTGGGGGGCAGGGGTGGCAGGGGGCTTGGTGCAGGGTGCAGGTGTGGGGTGCAATGGTGCAGGGTGCAGGTTCAGGGTGCAGGGGTGGTGGGGTGGCAGGGTGCAGGGTGCGGGTTTCAGGGTGTGGCAGGGTGTGTGGTGCAGGGTGCAGGGTGCAGGGTTGCAGGTGCATGTGCATGGTGTCAGGGTGCAGTGTTGCAGTGTACAAGTGCAGGGTGCAGGGTGCAGGGTGCAGGTCAGGGTTGCACAAAGGTGTCAAGGGTGCAGGTGCATGGTGGCAGGGTGCAGGGTGCAGGGTGCAGGTTGCAGGTTCATTTCACGGTTTGCAGAGGTGCACGGGTGGCAGGGTCATTTTCATTGTGTTGGTTTCATTGTTCATTGTAGCCGGGTGCAAGGGTACAACAGCTGCGTTTGTAGGGTGCAGCTGCATGTTTGTTTCCGTGATTTTCGCAGGTTATTTTTGTTGGCGGGGTGCATTGGTGTTCATTTTGCATGTGCGATATTCATTGTTTTTCCTTTTTTTCTTGTTCAAGGGAAAAAAGCTTTTTCATTTTTTCCGTTTTCCTTTTCCTTTTTTCCGGTTTTGCAAGGGTGCAGGGTGGCGGGTGCAGGGTGCAGGGTGCAGGTCAGGGTGCAGGTGCAGGGTGCAGGGGTGCCGGGTGCAGATGCATTTGCGGGTCAGGGTGTAGGCTGCAAGGGTGTAGGCTGCAGGGTGCAGGGTGCAAAAGGTGTGCAGGGCAGGCTGCAGGGTAAACAGACAACGACGGGTGGGGCAGGGTGGCAAGGTTGTAGAGGCCCAGGTGTAGTCTGCAGGTGCAGGGTTTGGGGGGGGGTAGGCGCACGTGTGGCAGGGTGCAGGGTGGCAGGGTGCCGGGTTGCAGCAGGTGCAGGGTGGTATGCCTGCAAGGGTGTAGCTGCATGGTGCAGGGTTGCAGTCAGGGGGCAGGGTGCAGGGTATAAAGGGTGCAGGGTGCAGGGTGCAGGGTGTAGGCCGCAGGGTGTAGGCTGCAGGGTGCAGGGTGTAGGCTGCAGGCTGCAGAGTGTTGGCTCATGGTGCAGGTTTAAAGGGTGCCAGGTGCAGGGTGTGGGGGCGCAGGTGTAGGCTGCAGGGTGGGCAGGGTTCATGTGCAGGGTGCAGGGTGGCAGGTTGGCAGAGGGTGGCAGGGTGCAAGGGTGTAGGCCCCAAGGGTGTAGTAGGCTGCATGTTGCAGGTTAGGTATCTTCAAGGGTGCGGGTGCAGGGGGCAAGGGTGCATGGTGCAGGGTGGCAGGGGTGCAGGTGGCAGGGTGCAGGGGTGAGAGGTTGCGGTTGCAGGTTGCAGCAGGTGCAGGTGTGCAGGGTTGCAGGCTGCTAGGCTTGCAGTGGTCGGGTGTGTAGGGCGCAGGTTGCAGGGTGCAGGGTGCAGGGTGTAGGCTGCAGGCTGCAGGCTGTAGGTTGCTGTGCAGTGCAGTGCAGTGCAGCAAATTGCATGAGCATCACCTTTCCTTACTATTACTTGGCTCCTCCAACGTGTCCCCATTGCACCCCTCCATGGGCCGTGATGCCTACACATTGCCGACAGAAGGGGCCGGTTCCAGCTGTGGCCATACTACTAAGCGTTGCATGCAATCCCCAAAACTACTGCTTCGCAATTGGGTGACAGGGTCTGAACGAATTTCTGAACAGCACTGCAGCAGCAATGGTACTGCTGCAGGCTGGGCTGTCTGACAAGGCTGGGGCGGCGACACTAAACTGAAGTGTCAAGGCACGTGCTGAGTCAACGTCCGTGGCATCCTGGATGCGGGGTGGGTGGGTGGGTGGGTGAGTGGGTGGGTGGGTGGGGTAGAGGGGTGGGTAGGTGGGGAGGTAGCCCCCACTTAAGTTCAGGGGGTTAAGATTTTAGTGATTTGGGTTTTTATTCAAAGGTACTGGTGTTTTTAGGGTTTAGGGTTCAGGGTCTAGGTGGGTTTAGGGTTTAGGTAAGTGAGGGCTTACTTAAGTGGGGGCTAGCTTCACCCTACCTGGTTGCGGGCCTCAATACGGGCTAGTACCCACACACCGTTTGTGGGTGATTTGAGCACACTCTCATCGACAGGGCCCGTGTAGTCGGGGCCAACCAGCTTGAAGGTGGTAGTGTGGGGGGGGAGAATCGTTTTACGCCATATTCAGTGCGTAGCGCTACGCACCAGAGCTTCAAAGCTGTTAACAAGAGAGTCAGGAGACGGGAGCCTGCGGTCTTGGACGATTTATGGCGATTGGAACGATTTATAGAGAGGAGTTCTGTTTCAAATACACAGTAGCAAGACATTCAAATATCAGGATATTCGAGTGGTTACGCTGATGTGGTTACGCTGACAAAAGCGAAGTAGTAAATAAGTTATTGAAGATCCGCGTTTGGACGAGGGTGGCGGTACTAATGAAGTTGCTAGTGGAGGTGCTAGCACCTGTGGGGGTGGTGCACAAATTATTTGGGATCCGTATCTGCTTGATAGGGGGAGAGGGGGAGAGGGGGGAGAGGGGGATGAGGGGGAGGGGGTGATGAGGGGGAGAGGGGGAGAGGGGGAGAGGGGGAAGAGGGGGAGAGGGGGGAGGAGGGGGAGAGGGAGAGCGGGGAAAGGAGAGAGAGGGGAGAAGGGGAGAGGGGGAGATGGGCGGACCTCAGAGACGCCTTACTTAGAATAGACAACATATAATGACAATTAATATGAAACTAGCACCTTCTGGCTTTAATTTGCCTTGATTAGTTTTGTACGCTTTAGAATCTTTATGTTATGTTATTTATATTCTTTTCTGGGCTAGAATTGTGCCTTTGGAATTTGTTTCAATCTTTTGATATGGAATGAGTTTTTGTGTTACTGAGGGACCCCCCCACCCCCACCCCACCCCACCCCCTCCACCCCCCACCCCCCTTCACTAGATCTTAGTTAATAGCCTTACTGTACTTTCTCAATAATAGGGTTGACTAGATGACTTTTTCCTAATGATATTTTTTGTGTTTTTGATTACTGTGTGGCTGGACCACAATTAAATTGTGTAACACCGTTAACCAGAGAGAGAGAGAGAGAGAGAGAGAGAGAGAGAGAGAGAGAGAGAGAGAGAGAGAGAGAGAGAGAGAGAGAGAGAGAGAGAGAGAGAGAGACCACTTAAATTGTGTGACACCGTTAAATTGTGTGACACCATTAAATTGTGTAGCACAGTTAACAAGAGAGACCACCCACCTGTGCCGATTACGCTAAATCCGATGCGGCCAAATGTGAAGCCCCAGAAGTCCATGCACTGAAGCGAATAGTAACGGCCGAGCGTGTCAGAGACGGTCAGCTCAATAGCGCCCGCTGTGAGGTCAAAGAAAGCGGGCCCGTACAGTGTGTTGACATTGGGTGAGACGATGGTGTTGACGTTGGAATTGCTCAGTTGGGACTGCATTGTGGGTGGGTGGGCGGGTAGGCGGGTGGGCGAGCGTGGATTATATATATATATATATATATATATATATATATATATATATATATATATATATATATATATATATATATATATATATATATATATATATATAACAACTAAAACAAAAGTGGCTGACTCTAAGCTGACTGAACTGAACTTGAAACTTAATAAAATAATAAATCAAAGACGTCAAAACAGTAAAAATGCAATAAATAGAGAGAGGACTTTCAAAAATAGCCATTTTTATGGTTGTTCACATCAGCTCTGCCTTCTTCCAGGGCTATAAAAACTCTAGCATGAGCATCCCTCTAGCATGAGCATCCCTCTAGCATGATCATCACTCTAGCACGAGCATCACTCTAGCATGAGCATCACTCTACATTGCTCCTACCTGCCACTTGAAGGAGTTCATGTCCTCCGCTTGAAACTGTGTGCCGAAGCCAGAGGCCGCAAAGCTCCTCGCGGTGTTCACCAGGGGAAACGCCCATAGGAACGCATTCTGGGTAGTGGTGGGATGGGGTGGGGTGGGGGGGCAAAGAGTCCATCCAGAGGCCGGAATGTTGCCTCACAGTGGCTGAGGCCCCACACAGCACAGCAACCCAGCAAAATAAAACAATACTGGCATGGAGCACACCTTACTAAACAGTTGGTAGCTGAATGCCCCTCTCTTCGTCGCCAGGCGGCCGAATCGAAAAAGTAAGGAACAGTTAGCTTTCGCCCCTTACGTCTGCCTACCGATTCTCAGGTGAAACACAATTCAGTGAAATCCACTAAATTCGGTGAAATCTGCAGTTAGCCTTCCTCGGAAATATGCATATAAACTGGAATATAATTCGTATCACGACGCTCTTTAGCCTCTTGAGCATGCATTTTGAAGGGGGGCTGTCAGAGGGGAACATGGTGCTCAGCTCGCGAGCGATTGCATCCTCTGAGAACATATCCGGATCCTGAGCTGCTGCACCCAGCAGCAGCACACCAACAAGCAAGGGGAGCAACGGCACGAACCGCATGGCTGACTCGGGCGGGGGCTAATGTGGCAAGCTTCTCACCGTGCAGGCAGATTGAATTGCAGATTACAGAATCGGTTGATTGTGATGATTATGATGATCACATGTTTTCGTTCCATTATTATATGGAACGACCGTGGAACGATTGCAGAATGAATTGGAACGGCTGTGGATCGAGAGACACTGACTACGTGGACACTGCTACAGCTATATGCATTCATCATCGGATTAGGTGGACCTAACTATTAGACTGTCCGTTGCGGCTAACAACTAACGTACCATTACATTACATTGTCATCGACAAGCCATTGTTGCTACAAGGCAAGCCCGCTCCACAACATCCGGTAGGGGTCTTCTAACAAATCCTCAGAAAAAGAAACGCAATCTTGCTTACTTGCTGCTATATTGCGCTTCTTTTTCTGAGGATTTGTTGGAAGACCCAAAACGCATTATTGCAGCAAGCAAGCAAGATTGTAGCAAGCAATCATTATTATCAGCGCCAATTCCATATAATACCGGTATATATTTATTGATTTGTATGGAACTGTTGTTGCTCTAGGTACTGCATTTCTAAGTAACGTGCGCTTTCCTAGTCGTTCGTGAGCAACAGTATGCTGGTCGGTGTTTCAAAGATGTTGCAAATCATGTTTTCATGGGTGGTGATCAATATATTTGCGTGCCTTGGGTGAGATTGTGACACCCCTTCCTGATGTTCGCTAATGATTATATGATCACCCAACAGCTCATACAACTGCAGGCGTAGTTGTGAGTAGATGGGGAATTCTAGGAGGAAATGTGCTTCGTCCTCCACTATATTCATATCGCAGCACTTGCAAATTCTCTCCTGTCTCGGGGTATTAGCTCGTGCGCCAGAGATTACAGTCAGAGTAATAGCCCCTCCCCCCCCTCCCCATGCATTTTAGTGAGCTCATGTTTCATGAAGGAAGCTTTCATTTTATATTGGTCGCCAAGTGGTCGCCGCGAAAAAAAGTTGGAGCTGTAAAAATCTCTCGTGTCGAATGGCACCTGGTCCTCATGAAGGGTATCATGAAATCCTGATTTCCCAAGAGGTCGATAGAGCTTGTTAGTTTGCTATCATCGAGATTGCATGGATCTGAAGCTACATTTTGGGTGAGAAAACCCCAGAGGGGAGGGGTGACACGAGAGGGGGGGCCTAGGATTTCGGCCCGTACCCGCCCGTACCCGGCATCATACGGTTTCAAACAGGGCAAGGTGCGAAGTTCCGATCGGAACAGCTTCTTGCGAGCTTCGGGGTTGGAAACAAAACTTCTTCGCTTTCGTCTCTCCCCCTCGGGAACCCCCGGATTCCCCCATTGTCCGTCTGTGCGACCGACCGACCGACCGACCGACCGACCGACCGACCGAAAAAGTGAAGCCTGGCACGTCAGCCAACCGTCTCATAACCAGCCAACCGTCTCATTGCCAACACACTCCGTCGCTTTCGTCTCTCCCCCCAGAAACGCATTCCCTGACCCAAAAGGGTCTCCTGCCTATGGCTGGAGTACAGCTTTCCGGCCAGCTGGGCACAGCCTCTGCACTTGCTGAACCAGCCATCCACTTTCTGTCTGGAGAAAGATGCGTCTTCTTATGACTGGTGTATGCATGTCATGGCTGTAACAAGCAGGTGTTTAACACCCTAAACACCTATTTGACATTTGACAACCTGAACCCTGTTCAGGAGGGTTAAGGTTGCCGTAGGGCAGGGGAAGGGGCACTGCTGGACAGAAAGCAATCAAATTGCATTGTTAGAGTCATCATATATGCGCTGAACCTGTGCATTGGTATACAGGATACCGCAGAAGGCGAATCACCAGGCGTTTCCTGGCAACATTTTACCACCGAAGACAGAAAGCCAAATTGCTGCCTGAAGCTATGTAACCAAGTTCAAGGTCAGGTAGTCATCATTTTTTAAAATTGAAATCTGTTTAAATTTAAGTTAAATCCTCTGTATAGCACGTGACGGGCTCCCAAAACCCATCGTTTACGATTTGTTGGGGTTCAGTCCACCAGTGCTTGTTTTATATACAGCCCTTCCTAATATAGAGGCTGGGCAAGTCTTTCTAGCCTTTTTGGCTTCGCCTTAATTGGCTAGACTGCAAAATAGTCGGCGAGCAGCCAAATTGTTGGCTGAAGCAATGCAACCAAGTTCAAGTCAACTAGACTAAAAAAACACAATCAGAGTCAGAGGACTTGCAAATTAATTGTGGTGGCACTGTCGAGGTGAAGTAGCTGCCCGATCTCTACCGCCGTAAGACAGGGCTCCCTTAATACCACACCCCACCAGGCGTTACCATTCCTTTTTTGCAAATCAGTGAAGACACGGGGCATAGCATCCTTAAATCTGAGTGCGTTATATTGTTCAGGTATATTTCTTCTATTTGTCTGACGCCAACCGGGGTACTACAAAGCGCGCGCGGCAGCGCGATTTCGCGCACACTTTTTGAGCCCCATTGGGCGTTTCGCGCAGTTTTTTCAACTCCCTGTGGGCGCAGAGCGCAGGTTTTGCGTTTTTTGCACTGCAAAGCGCTGACCAATTTGACGTTTGTGCGCTGGCCAATTTGACAAAATGTAGTACCCTGTCGCCAACCAATTAGTGAGCTCCCTCGTCTCTGTGGGTATTGCACAGGGACTGCCAACCATCGATATACGGTGGGCTGCCCATAGTTGGCTGAAACACCATGTAACAATATAATTCAATTCAATTCTACTAACCTGTTCTTCCGCCTATGCTACCAAAATTTGGTCAAGCCACCCGTTGTTAATGCATAAATGCACAAATAAATATGAATACATAAATAATTCGTATTATTACGAGGCGTGAGGTTGAGGGAGTACTTAAGGATGATCCCCCAGCTCTGCTGCCTGAGACACCAATTATATAGCTTGCGTCCTGCGACACAACGGACCCTTCCTTCTAGCGAACAGACACTCCCCACATCGCGGCATGCGACGCTACCGACCCTTCGACGTTGCGTCTGCGATGGAGGACGATTAGAATTAAAGATACGAGAACGGAGTGCTGGCCCCTTCAAGGAAGCTTGCACAAGTAGGGGGAAGTTAGCCTCCACTTCACTTAGCCCCCACTAACCTAAACACTCTTTAACACTACCTTTAACCTTCGAATAAAAACCTCAACCTCTAAACCCCCTAAGCGAAAGTAGGGGCTAACTTAAGTGGGTGCTGACTTAAGAGGGGGCTAACTTAAGTGGGGGCAGGCTTCTGACCCTGTGGCCCTCGCCTGGATGGCCCAAGCCACATCGGCCTCATCAGACTCTAGAGACATTCATACCTAAAACCACCTAGACCCTAGCCCCCAAAACACAAAACCTTTGAAACAAAACCTTAACCTCTAACCCCCCTAAACTTAAGTGGGGACTGAGTTCCCTCCACCGCTTGCACAGAACTTGAGTATTGTGGAGCGCTGGCCAGCATCACTCTCTCATGGCACAAGCTGCTTCAGCTGATCTAGCACTGAGTGAGCCCTAGCCTTGGTGGCCCACGCCACATCGGCCTCATCCGAGCGCTGTTGCCGCTTGACCCCGCCTGCTGCTGCATCTGCATACGAGTAAGGAATGCTAGCGTAGGGGGCGGAGGCGCCGCCGTTGATAGGGCTACTAAGGCCCAAGCCTCCGTGCCTCATAGTAAAAGGACCTTGTGTGCTAGATGGGGCTTGCAAGCTCGAGGGATCGCCCTGACCAAATAAGTGAGGCAAGCGCTGGGAGCTGTCGAACATGGGGTTGCTCAGAGTTGGGGCGCCATTTCTGTCGAACGAGCTCTGCAGTCCACTAGGGGCACCGTTTGAGGATCGCTTGTAGAGCCCTCCTCTGTGGGCGGGGGTGCACGGCGTAGAGGGAAGGTCGTGGGAGAGATCGCGTGTGGGTGCGCCTGAGAAAGAGACAAAGCCGTTGGCTGCGGCGGGTGAAGCCATCCACTCTGGGTGATGTGCAGCAGTGCTGTGGCTCATGAGGCGCAGAGGGGTGAACTTGGTCAGGCCACCTGGAGAAACAGGGCAAGGGTCGGGTTGGTGGCTTTGCACATTGAGATTGCCTTGCCCACGTTTTGCTTTATTTTTGGGCTATCGGAAACAATGTTATGTGAAGTAGAGGCACTGTATGTGGTGGGTTGGTGAGTGGGTGGATGAGTGGGTGGGGTGAGGCCATCAGTGCTGTTGTTTATTAGGCGCAGAGAGACGGAATTGGTCACGCCCCATGGAGAAACAGGGCAAGGGTTAGGTTTTGAGCTTCGAGACAGGAGGTGTCAAAGCCTCCAATTTTTACTCCTCCGGATCAATTTTTCTGATAATGGGGCTGTAATGGAATGTAACATGGCGATATTATGACATTTTTCAGGTCATTCTGAGCACCTCATTTAGGGGGGGGGGGGGGGGGGGGGGGGGGGGGCTCCTCAAGCTTTTTTTGAACTTTTTTCCCAGACCTCCAAATGACATTCTGAGACCACCCAAGAGTAGGCCTTGGCAAGGGCAGTCCATTGGCACCACTTTGGAAATCGTGCAATAAGTATCTACTCCTTGGGTGGGTTGGTGGGTGGGTGAATGGGTGGGAGGCTGGGTGAATTCATGGGTGAGTGGGTGGGAAAATGGGTGGGTAAATGGGTGAGTATGGGTGGTAAGGCCCCAGCCCTGTGTGGGAATTCCGAGGATGCCATTATGTGCGCCATATTGTCAACCCCCAGAATCCATACCTAAGTTTCTCAAAAAATGTGTTTTTCTATTTAAGGGGGTGGGGTGGGGTGGGGTGGGGGGGGGTCAGCCCTCCTCAGGTTATTTAGGGATATATGTCCCCCCTTTTTTTTTATACTCCCGATTGAGAGAACAGTTTTTTAAAATTATATTAGTTGAAGCAATTTACTCAGGGTAGTGTGCAGCAGTGCAGTCGCTCGTAAGGTGCAGAGGTGCGGACTTGGTCACAGGTAGTTTTTTTTCAAATCAAAAAGAGGAAATCTTATTCCTTTTTTTTGCCTCCTCCCAGGACATGATCCTTATTACGATTTTAGCGTTCTGGGTAGCTTTTTAGGTCTGAGGCTCAGAGAGCTGGGATCTCAAATCGGGTCTCGTATTAATTTTTGCCAAAACGGTGTCTCATATTACTATTGTAATATATACAGAACAACAAATCTCTGCTTGGTCAGGCTGCCTGATGAAATTAGGCAAAGGTCATCTTGGTGGGTTTGAACTTGGAGAAAGCGAAAATAAGGGAGAGATATTTGTAAGCCTCATGCAGTACCTGGGGAGCGTTGGGTTGAGGAAGGCATGACAGGTAGCGGCGGCAAGAAGTTCATGAGCGGCATCAACTCTTGCAGGATCCAACAATGAGCCACGCCCCCCAGCTCTTGCATGTCTGCCTGCCACTTTGCCACGTGCTGATGCAAACGTCCTGCTAACTCCCTCGCCAGCTTGCCGCTGCCATTGGCCGCGGAGGGGGATGGTGAGGGCTGGTGAGGGGGCCAGGAGGGGTGGTGAGGGGCCACGGAAGGGGGTGGTGAGACTCCAGCATCGGCATGATAAGCCCCCGATGATTCGAACGATGCGCAGAGCCCACTGGCAGTGGAGGGAGGCAGCTTGGCTGAAGCCAGCCTGCCTAGGATGGACTCCATGGTAGCTGGCGCCCAGCAGGCGGGAGCGCACGTGGTGAGGTTGCCTAGTTTGGAACAGGAGGAGGGGCATGCCTCGGGTGCGGGCAAGCCCCATGCAGCTGCCGAGGATGTTGAGGTTTGTTGCACGGCATCACACAACTCGTCGATTCCTTGGTTGAAAGAGTCTAGCGTTTCGACCTGGGTATGGGTGGGCAGCAGGGGGGCGGGGGGGAGGGTGGGAGGGGTGGGCAGGATGGGGGCGGGTATGGAGTTTGGGAGGTGGGGAGAGGGTGGGCAGGAGGGAGGCGGGTATGGAGGGTGGGGAGAAAGGTTGGGCATGATGGGGGCGGGGGGGGAGGGTATGGGGTGACAATTTTAGACTTGGAGAGTGTGATTCATGCCCCCCCCTCCCCTACACACACACAGGTTTCGGGAAGCTCTTGATGGGGTGATACGGAATGTTAACATAAAGAAAGCAGAGTCCACCCAAACCCACCCAGACTCACCGTACTTTTGCTGCCCCCTGCCTCAAGACATGCATCCATCAGCCCCCTGACCAGGTCCCCATGCACACATGCACACACACAGACACCCAGGCTCACCGTGCTCTTGCTGCCCCCTGCCTCAAGACATGCATCCATCAGCCCCCTGACCAGGTCTCCATACACACACACAATGCTCACCGTGCTTTTGCTACCCCCTGCCTCAAGACATGCATCCATCGGCCCCGGACCAGGTCCCATGCACACACACAGACACCCAGACTCACTGTGCTCTTGGTGCCCTCTGCCTCAAGACATGCATCCATCAGCCCCCTGACCAGGCCCCCGATGGGCAATCGATGCAGCGCAGGCTGGGGGGGGTGTTGCGTACTCAGCTCGCGCAGAGCTTCTACCACCGCAGCCTCTGCCAACCCACTAACGGGGGCCCTATTCTGCTTATGTGCGCTGCCATGCCCCGTTGCGGAGTGCTGCTGCTGCTGCTTGTGTGCGCTGCTATGCCCCGCCGCGTAGTGGTGCTGCTGCTGCCTTTGTGCACTGCTATGCCCCGGGGCCTGGTCCCGCGTTGCCGAGGGAGGTGGGGGCGGCAGCAGAGGGATGATCCGGATGGAAGAGACTCTGCTGGCCACAGCAGCGGGCCACGAGCGCGCTGTTGCCTTGGCATGGCTAGAGACGGCGGCTGCTGCATCATCCGTCCAGCCGAGTGGGCTCCCATTTGGGGTGACACGCCCCCTGGGGTCATAGCCCCCCTGGTCGGAGAGCGCCATGAGCACTACAAGCGGTACATACGCGGCGGGGTGCAAGTGCTCAAGCATAGTCTTGAGTCGGTCCCACGCTGCGCCCAGCTCTATCTTGGTTTGCTCGGGGAGGCTGTCTGACCCCCGGGGGGGATGGTGACGGGCGCCTGGGGGCGGGGCAGGAGGGCCTGCTACTAGCAGCATGATTGCTGAGGTGGCAGCCATGGTGGCACTGCTATAGCCAGGGTGCGGTCGGAAGTCTTTCTGAGCAGTCATAGCAGAAGCACTCACATCAATGACAGACATGGTCAGAGAGCCCCATGTGGCGGAGGCTGCACTCGTCTGGGCCTCGTTTTGACAGGAGGTGAGGGTGAGCAGATCGCCGGCAGGAGGATTGTAGTTACTGAGACGCCCTGCAGACAGCTTGGTCCTCAACCAGATGGCCGCAGCCAGGTGAAGCGATGACAATGATGAGGACTTGCTGGCTCCCTGTACATGTGGATGGGTATATTTAGGATGTATTTAGGGGGCAACCAGATATGTAGGTATATGTGGGTGGGTGTATTTAAGGGGTATAGGTATACGTGTATTTAGGGGATATATAGGTACATGTGAGTGGGTATTTAGGGTGTTTGAAGGGGGTAACTAGATGGCCGCAGCCAGGTGAAGCGATGACAGTGACGAGGACTTGCTGGCTCCCTGTACGTACCATGGGCAGCAATCAATACATGACTACAATGACCAAGATGTGATTACATGTCTACATCAGCAAATACATCAGTGCATGTCTACATCAGTAAATACATGAATACATGTATGCATCGAGATGTGGGGACATGTATATGCGTAGCAGTCTACATCATAACACGAATACCATGAACGCCAATCAGTACATGAGTACAATGACCAAGATGTGAGGACGTATATAAGCACAGCTCTTGGCGTTGCAGGTCGTCGTCAACCGCGATGGTAGCTTGTCCAGTTGAGGTAGGAGACCGTTCCCCACCCGCGTACGACGGGCTCCCTTAACACCACGCCCCACCAGGCGTTATCATTATCATTACCTTAAACAAGATGCTGTCCCCACCCGCGTTCGACGGGCTCCCTTAACACCACGCCCCACCAGGCGTTATCATTACTAAGCACAGCTGTATGAATAGAAACACGAGTTCCGTATACACAATCAATATATGGGCACATCAACATCAAATATTAACTTAACTATTAATATGGGCACATCAACATCAACATCAAATATTAACATCAATATATGGGCACATCAACATCAACATCAAATATTAACATCAATATATGGGCACATCAACATCAACATCAAATATTAGCATCAATATATGGGCAGATCAACATCAACATCAAATATTAGCACAGCTGTATGAATAGAAACATGAGTTCCGTATCAGGGTAATTCAAAGCGCGCGCTTTTGCGCTTTTGAGCGCTGACTTTTTGACCCCCTCTGCGCTCTAAGCGCAGTATTTGGCAACCCCTTCTGGGCGCTGCAAGCAATTTTTGCGCTTTTTTGCACTACAAAGCGCAGTTTTTTTGTTTTGAAGTGCGCTAAAGCGCTGGTCAATTTGGCCATTTGAAGTACCCTGTTCCGTATACACCAATCAATGCATGAGCACATCAATACATCAATATGTGAGGACGTGTACATCAACAGCAGTCTACATCAACACACAAGTACCGTATAGATCAATCAATACACCAGTACCATATATACCAATCAATACATATTTGACAGTGAGAGGACTTGCTGGTTACCTTTCCGTCTCCATTGCTGCCGGTATCCAGGATGCCAGGATGTGTATGCACCAATCAATACTAGAGTACACGCATCCCCCAATCAATACATGCGTCCTTGTGTACACCAATCAGTACAAGAGTACATGTACATAAGAGGACAGTGTGGAGACCTGCGTTACCGTCAATTCGCATGGCTGCCGGTACTCCAGGAGCAGGATGTTGTGTTGCACCAAAATATAAATACTTAAGAGCACACGATACCCACAATACATGCGAATTGTGTACACCACTCAGTACAAGAAGTACCTTACATAGAGGAGTGTGGAGACTTGCGCTACCATTCATCCCATTGCTGCCGTTGCGCCTGGTATCCAGGCCATGCAGGATGTGTTGTACTTGCACCACTAAAGACTAGAGGCACACGCTCTTCTCCCCCATCAATATCATGCGTACAGGTGCTACCAACCAATCAGTGACAAGGAGCGTAGTACATGTCACATAGGGATCGGAGACAGCCGAAGGCTCGCCGTTGTGGATGGCTGGGCTGTGTGGATGCGACGAGAAATTGTTTTTGTTCTCTCCGCCTTTAATCTCCTCCCTCTCTCTTTGGGTGCAAGTTACATTTCAATCTCCAGTGCTGATGCCGGTTGTATTCCAGGATGCCAGGATGTGTATGCACCAATAAATACATGCGTACATGTACTTATTAAGACAGTGTGGAGATTAAATTAAAAACAAATCACTCTTTTGGAAATTACGGCAGAGAAATGCTATATTCTAGTATCTAAAGATAGGGAATGTTAATATTTGCCAAACAAAACATCATGTCTTATTTGCTAAATACATAAAGATAAAGTCGATAAAGTGAAGTGAATGACCATGATGAAAGTGATACAATGACGTGAATATTTAAAGGGATTAAGTAAATACATAAAGTGAAAGTACATTATTTGCGAAATAATAAAAAGTGAAGTACATTTTACACATTTTATATCTTAAATGAATTATGTTTATTGTGGTTACCTTTCCGTTCATGCGGCCGTATCCGGGGCTTGCGGTGTCAGCGCCACTTCCAGGAACAGAGCGGGCGGGGCGGATTTGCTGGGCGTAGGGGTTGCTTGAATAGAGGCGTAGCTGGATTACGGTGGATGCTCCCTGTGGGACAGAGGTCCGGCCAATGGTCGTGAGAATTTGCCTTGTTTCAATAAGTTAGAAGATATTGGATGCGGTGGGTTTTATATTGATTAAAGGTAGTATGTACTGCCCAAGAAGGATAATGAAGGTATATTGTTTGATTATAATTGTTAGATTTGAT
Source organism: Chlamydomonas sp. ICE-L (assembly GCA_013435795.1). Classification (NCBI taxonomy): domain Eukaryota; kingdom Viridiplantae; phylum Chlorophyta; class Chlorophyceae; order Chlamydomonadales; family Chlamydomonadaceae; genus Chlamydomonas; species Chlamydomonas sp. ICE-L. Next base: position 8,504,232 of record JACBWV010000223.1, read on the forward strand.
TGAATTGAAAAATGCATTTGATAATGAAGTTATGATTATATCAAAAAATATAAAAAAGTATATATATAAATGATTATGTATACTGCCGAAAAGATATTATTATTTGCTTTCAAAATGCATTATGTTTCCTGCCGGAAGGAGATCTTAATTATTGACTAGACAAAATGCATTATGCTACTGAGAAGAAGAAGCCGATAGATATTCAATTATTGATATAAAATGCCTTATGCTTACTGCCCGAAGTCTTAATATTGATATACAAATGCATTGATTGTGATACTGCGAAGATTATTAATTATGTGATATAACAACATGATTCTGATATGCATGAAAGATATTAATTATTGATATAGAAATGCATTATGATAACTGCGAAGTATCAATTATTTGAATATAAAATGATATGATTACTGCCGAAAGAATAATTATTTTAATTATACAAATGCATATGATACTGCCGGGAAGATATTATTATTGATATAGAATATGCTATTTGTACTGCCGAAGATATTAATTATGGATATTACCACATGCATTATGTATGCCGAAGGCGAAGAAGAAGCAAGATAGCTATAGTAATTATTGGTACTAGCAAAATGATGATGATTACTGACCGAAGAGAAGATATTAATGATTGATTTACAACGGCATTAGGCTACTGCCAAAGAGACTTAATTAGTCTTTGATATAAAAATATGCATTATGATTTACTTGCCGAGAATATATTAATAATTTGACCATACCAATGCAGTATGTAATGCCCGCAGATTGTTATTATTTGATATACAAAGCATCTGATACTGCCGAAGAGTATTATTAATTATTTGCATTTACAAACGAATTATGTCGCCGGACAGAGGAAGAAGTTTAATATTTGATATACAAATGCCATTATTGATACTGCCGAAGAGATATAATTTTTGATTTGTAGACAAAATGCATATTGATACCGCCGAAGAGAGATTTCATATCTGTAGACAAGGCATTATGATATGCGAACGATATTATATTAAATAATTTGATATACATCGCATTTAATTATGATATGATGCGAAGAAAGAAGATTAAAGAGATTAATATTTGATTACAAATCATTTTATGATGACTCCGAAGATATTTCATCTATTTGAATATACAAATGCATATTGTGATATGCGAGAAAAAGATTAATTAGTTGACATACAAATGAATTTATACGGGCGCCGCAGAGAAGATAGAAGTATATTATATTTGCCTATACAAAGCCATGATGATATGCCAAGATATTAATTATTTGATATTATACAAATGATATACGATACTGCGGAAGATATATTAATTATTGATATTTAGGTTAAATGCATTATGATGCGCGACCGAATAAGGAGATATTAATATTTGAATCCAAATGCAATTCTGATACGGCCGAAGCAGATACATTATTTTGATATACAATGCATTATGAATACTGCCGAAGAAAGAGAGATATAATATTTATTGCGCTCATCTTACTTAAATGCATATGATATCGCCCGAATCCGATAGAAGATATTAATTATTGATTATACAAATGCATTCTGAACTGCAGAAAATAAGATATTAGTTATTTGATACAACAAATGCATCTGATGAATGCCCGAAGATATTTAATTATTTTGATTATACAAATGCCAGGATACTGCCGAAGATTAGTTAATATTGTATACAAAGCATTATGATACTGCCGAATCTATCATTATTGAATTCTATTCAAACTGCCTTATGATACTGCCGCAAGATCATTAATGTATTTGATAGTTAATAGATAGCCATATGCTACTCCGAAGCTCCATTAGATTTTTGATAGCAACCAGAAGGCCCTTTAGGATCCGCGAGGACTAGATATAATTATTGATACTACTCAAGGTGCCCACTTTGATAAGCCGAAGAATTACTTATTGATATACACAGTATATGCATTATGATACGGTCGAAGATCTTACTTATGATGTATCACACAAGGCATTATGATACTGCCGAGCTATAATATTTAATATACAACAGCGTGCACTTGATTGTTCACGCCCGAAAGATATAAATTATTTTGCATTATACAATGCCATTATGATAACGCCGGAAAGGCAAGATACCTTAGTAATATTTGATATACCCAATGCATGCCGAAGATATAATTTTTGATATAGCAAATGCATTATAAGAACTGGCCGAAGATAGTAATATTTTGATATACAAATGCATATGATACTCTGCCGAAGATATTAATTATTTGGTATATCAAAATGCATTATATACGACTCGCCGAAGAGATTAATGTATATTTGAATACAAATGCATTATGATACTGCCGAAGATATAATTATTTGATATCCAAATGCAATTATGATACTCTGCCGAAGATATTATTATTTGATATACAAATGCATTATGATACTGCCGAAGATATTAATTATTTGATATACAAATGCATTAGAACTGCCGAAGATAGTAATTTTGATCTACCATGTCATTATGCTTACTGCCGAAGATATTAGTTATTGATATACAATGCATTATGATACTGCCGAAGATATTAATTATTTGATATACAATGCATGTATGATACTGCCGCAGATATTAATTATTGGATATACAAATGCATTATGTCTGCCGAAGATATTATTATTTGATATCCATTCATGCTGATACTGCCGCAGATATTCATATTGATATACACATGGCTTAGATACTGCCGACGATATTAATTATTTGATATACAAATGCATTATGATCTGCCGAAGATATTAAATTATTTATACAATGCATTATGAATACTTGCCGAAGATATTAATTATTTGATATACAAATGCTTATGATACTGCCGAAGATATTAATTATTTTAACTACAAATGCATTATGATGCTGCCGAGATATTAAATTATTTGATATACAATGCATTATGATCCTGCCGAAGATATTAATTATTTGATAACAAATGCATTATGATACTGCCGAAGATATTATTATTTTGATATACAAATGCATGATTGATACTGCCGAAGATAATTAAATTATTGATCTACAATGCATTGATTATACTGCCGTAGATATTAATTTTGATATCAAATGCCTTATGATACTGCCGAAGATATACTTATTTGATCTACCAATGCATTAGATAGCTGCCGAAGATATTAAATTATTTGATATACAAAAATGCATTATGATCTGCCAAAGATAGTTAATTATTTTGATATACAATGCATATGAACTACTCTGCCGAAGATATTAATTCTTTGATTACAAATCATTATAATACTGCCGAAGATATTAATATTTGATATACAATGCATTTATGAACTGCCGAGAATTAATTATTTGATATACAAATGCATTATGATACTGGCCGAGATATAATTATTGATATAACAAACAAAAAAAAAAATGCATTATGATACTGCCGAAGATACTTACTTATTTGATATACAAATGCATTATATCTGCCTAAGATAATTATTTGATATACAAAGCATTATGATACTAGCCGAAGATTTAATTTTTTATATACAAAGCATTAATGATAGCTGCCAAGATATTAATTATTTGATATACAAATTCCCTTGATGATACTTCCGAAGATCTTATTATTTGATATCCAACTGCCATATGATGCTGCCGAAGATATTAATTATTTGATCTACAAATGCATTATGATGCTGCCGAGATTAATTATGATATACAAAGCATTATGATACTGCGAAGATATTAATTATTTGATATACAATGCATTAGATATGCCGTAAGATATTAATTATTGAATATACAAATGCATTAATGATACTGCCGAAGATATTAATTATTTTGATATACAAATGCATTATGATACTACTGCCGAAGATATTAATAATTGATATACAAATGCATTATGATACGTTACTGCCGAGATCTTATTATTTGGATATACACATGCATCATGAATACTGCCGAAATAGTATTATTTGATATACAAATGCATTATATACCTGCCGAGATATTATTATTTGATTCTACAAATGCATTATGATACTGCCGGAAGATATTAATTATTTGATAACAAATGCATTATATACTGCCGAAGATATTAATTATTTGATATACAAATGCATTATGATACTGCCGAAGATATTAATTATTTGATATACAAATGCATTATGATACTGCCGAAGATATTAATTATTTGATATACAAATGCATTATGATACTGCCGAAGATATTAATTATTTGATATACAAATGCATTATGATACTGCCGAAGATATTAATTATTTGATATACAAAATTCATTTATGATAGCTGCCGATATATTAATTTATTTGATATACAAAACTGCATTATGATGCGCCGAAGATATTAATTAAGTTGATATACAAATGCATTCATGATACTGCCGAAATATTTATTTCTATACAAATGCCATTATATACTGGCCGAAGATATTATTATTTGATATACAAATGCATTGATATACTGCCGCCGAAGATATTAATTATTTGATATACAAATGCATTATGATACTGCCGAAGATAATTATTTGATATACAAATGCATTATGATACTGCCGAAGATATTAATTATTTGATATACAAATGCATTATGATACTGCCGAAGATATTAATTATTTGATATACAAATGCATTATGATACTGCCGAAGATATTAATTATTTGATATACAAATGCATTATGATACTGCCGAAGATATTAATTATTTGATATACAAATGCATTATGATACTGCCGAAGATATTAATTATTTGAGTATACAAATGCATTATGATCCTCCGAGATATTAATTATTCTGATATACAAATTGCATTATGATACTACTGCCGAAGATTTAATTATTTGATTCAATGCATTAGATACTGCCGAAGATAATATTATTTGATATACAAATGCATTATGAATTACTGGCGAAAAATATTAATTATTTGATATACAAATGCATTATGATACTGCCGAAGATATTAATTATTTGATATACAAATGCATTATGATACTGCCGAAGAAGGCTAGCAGCCTTAAAGGCTGGAGCCACGTAACCAGGGTCAAGTTCATGTAGCCAAGTTCAAGTTCATGTAACCAAGTTCAAGTTCAAATACCCTGGAGCCACATTACCAGGGTCAAGTTCAAGTTCATGTAACCAAGTTTAAGGAGCAGGCTTACTGGTTGGGATGCTCCCATCGCTGAGCTGCTTGCCCGGTGTGGGGGGCACAGCCTGGGCAGTACGATGTTAAGGAGCTGCAGGTGTGGGCTTGAAGCTGCAGGCTCAGTGGCGAAGGGGGAGAAGGGCGGGGATGTGTCGGAGAACGTCTTCCGGCGTCTCTTGGCTGACTGCGTCGGAGAGTTCAGGCAACTTAGTTAAATCATACTAGTAAGTGTGGTGGTGGTCAATGTGTGGTGGATGGACTGGCTTTTTGGAGAGTTGCAGGCAATTAGTCAATATTAAATAAATAGTAGTCAGTGGTGTGTGGGTGGTGGTCAGGTGGGTTTTTGGGTGATGGACTGCGTTTGGATAGTTCAGGCTAAATTAGTTTAAATATTAATAATAAATAAGTGGTGGTGTGGTCTGGTGGGTGGTATGGACGCGTTTGGAATTCAGGCAAATTTAGTTTAAATAGTTAAATAATAATGTTAATGGTGGGTGGTGGTCCCATGGTGTGGTGATGGACAGCGTTGGAGCGTTCAGCAGCCATTAGTTAATAGTTAAATAATAATAGTAAGTGGTGGTGGTGGTCATGGTGGTGGTGATGGACTGCGTTTGGAGAGTTCGGGCAAATTAGTAAAATAGTTAAATAATAATAGTAAGTGGTGGTGGTGGTCATGGTGGTGGTGATGGACAGCGTTTGGAGAGTTCAGGCAAATTAGTTAAATAGTTAAATAATAATAGTAAGTGGTGGTGGTGGTGGTGGTCATGGTGGTGGTGATGGACTGCGTTTGGAGAGTTCAGGCAAATTAGTTAAATAGTTAAATAATATATAAAAGTTTTGGGTGGTGTGTGTGGTGGTGGTGATGGACTGCGTTTGGAGAGTTCGGGCAAATTAGTTAAATAGTTAAATAATAATAGTAAGTGGTGGTGGTGGTCATGGTGGTGGTGATGGACTGCGTTCGGAGTGTTCAGGCAAATTAGTTAAATAGTTAAATAATAATAGTAAGTGGTGGTGGTGGTCATGGTGGTGGTGATGGACTGCGTTTGGAGAGTTCAGGCAAATTAGTTAAATAGTTAAATAATAATAGTAAGTGGTGGTGGTGGTCATGGTGGTGGTGATGGACTTGCGTTTCGGAGTGTTCCCAGGCAAATTAGTTAAATAGTTAAATAATAATAGTAAGTGGTGGTGGTGGTCATGGTGGTGGTGATGGACTGCGGTTGGGAGAGTTTCAGCATTAGTTTAAATAGTTAATATAATATTAATGGGGTGGTGGTCATGGTGGTGGTGATGGACTGCGTTCGGAGTGTTCAGGCAAATTGCTTGAACAAATATTAATAATAATAATTGGTGGTGGTGGTTATGGTGGTGGTGATAGACTGTGTTTGGAGAGTTCAGGCAAATTTCTTAAATTCAAGTTGTGGCGGTCGTGGTGGTGGTGGTGGCTATGGTGGTGGTTATGGTGATGGACTACGTTTGGAGAGTTCAGGCAAATTGCTTAAATACAAATTGTGGCGGTCGTGGTGGTGGTGGCTATGGTGGTGGTTATGGCGATGGACTGCGTTTGGAGAGTTCAGGCAAATTGTTTAAAAACAAGTTGTGGCGGTGGTGGTTATGGTGGTAATGGTGGTGGTGGTTGTGGTGATGGACTGTGTATGGAGAGTCCAGGCTAATTGCTTTAATACAAATGGTGGTTATGGTGGTGGTTATGGTGATGGACTGTGTATAGAGAGTCCAGGCTAATTGCTTTAATATAAGTGGTGGTGGTGGTGGTTATGGTGATGGACTGTGTATGGAGAGTCCAGGCCAATTGCTTTATTACAAGTGGTGGTGGTGGTGGTGGTGATGGACCGCGATTGGTGAGTTTGGGCAAATAGTCGTTTAGGCAAATAATAGTACGTACCCCATGACTTTGTCAAGCCGAGGGCACATTTGCAGTCCAGTAGGGTTCCAGGAAAAATGTAACCATCATCATCATCATCAAATTGGTAAAATACAATTTAAAGCTTTCTGAAATAAGTTTAGTGCCACCATCGGAAACATGCACGCTGCGCTCAGCAGTAGCAAAATCTCCATCATTTTGAATACTTCCATTTGAATATTTCCATTTTAATAGTTCCATCATTTTGAATATCTCCATCATTTTGAATATTTCCATTTTAATAGTTCCATCATTTTGAATATCTCCATCATTTTGAATATTTCCATTTTGATAGTTCCATCATTTTGAATATCTCCATCATTTTGAATATTTCCATTTTAATAGTTCCATCATTTTGAATATCTCCATCATTTTGAATATTTCTGCAGACGGCAAAAATAAACTTCTGTACCTCTCTTGCTGCGACGAATGGCTCAATGGTAGAGCTTGAAGAAGCAAGGAGTAGAGCATGAAGAAGCAAGGAGAAGAGCTTGAAGAAGCAAGGAGTAGAGCTCTTTGAAACAAGAAGGTGCGGGGTTTGTATCCCTATGGGAACGCTTCAGTTTTCGCGGTTGCTGTCACCCGCCATGGCAGCTTTGTCCAGGTCGAGTAGCAGCCCATTCTCTACCGCCATAAGACGGGGCTCCCTTAATACCATGCCCCACCAGGCGTTGTCATTACTTTCTGTACCTGCGCTGGCTGCGAAGCAGCGGGCTTGAGTCCGCTGGCATGTGCCTGTCTCTGTGTCCCACGCACGCTGTTGTTAAAAGCCAGCAGTGCTAACAACGCTCCACCCCACCCTCCCCCTAGTCCTCCCACCACCTTGCCCCCCTAAATACACCCACCAACCTGCTCTTCCTGCCTCTTTCAGTGATTTACAATGGTCTAGTGGTAGACCAGATCGCCTAAGAATGAAGAGTCGGGGGGTCGACTCCCCCTTCGGTCGCTCTTGACGTTGCAGGTCGTCGTCAACCGCGATGGTAGCTTGTCCAGTTGAGGTAGGAGACCGCTCCCCACCCGCGTACGACGGGCTCCCTTAACACCACGCCCCATCAGGCGTTATCATTATTATGTTCTTCCTGCAAAGCAGCGGGCTTGAGGCCGCTGGCGTGCGCCTGCCTCTGTGTCCCACACACGCACGGTCTTTTTTAAAAGCCAGTGCTAACAAAGCCCCTCCCCCTCCCCTCCCCCCCACAGCCCTGCCCCCCCCCTAAATACACCCACCCACCTCGCCCACCCCCTTAATATAAAAATATAATACCACCCACAACCCTGCCCCCCCTAACCCTACACCCACCCACCTGCTCTTGCTGCGAAGCCGCGGGCGAGCCCTCGCTGGACAGCATGCGGAGCTGCCCATTGCCCCCCCCACGCAGGAGGAGGTCCACACGTGTCTGAGCCATTGTCGTTCTGATGCGCAGCTCCTTGTTCCGCTGCTCCTCGACCTTGTCCCGCCAGTGCGTGACAAGTTTGAAAAGCCGCCGCTTGTTGAGAACCTCTTGAAGCAGTTCGCCCTGGAAAAAAAATAAAAAAATACATAAATCGCCAGTGCATAACAAGTTTGAACAACCGCCGCTGGTTGAGATTCTCTTGAAGCAGTGCGACCTGAAAATAAAATAAATACATGCATAATTTTGCCAGTGCGTAACACGTTTGAACAACCGCCGCTGGTTGAGATCATCTTGAAGCAGTGCGACCTGAAAAAAAAAAAAATACACGCATAAATTTGCCAGTGCGTAACATGTTTGAACAACCGCCGCTCGTCAAGATCCTCTTGAAGCAGTGCGACCTGAAAATAAAATAAATACACGCATAAATTTGCCAGTGCGTAACATGTTTGAACAACCGCCGCTGGTTGAGATCCTCTTGAAGCAGTGCGACCTGAAAATAAAATAAATACACGCATAAATTTGCCAGTGCGTAACATGTTTGAACAACCGCCGCTCGTCGAGATCCTCTTGAAGCAGTGCGCCCTGGAAATAAAATAAATAAATGCACAATTTTGCCAATGCATAACAAGTTTGTACACCCGCCGCTCGTTGAGATCCACTTTAAGCAGTGGCCCTGAAAATAAAATAAATAAATGTATACATTTGCCAGTGCATAACAAGTTAGTACACCTGCCGCTCGTCGAGATCCTCTTGAAGCAGTGCGCCCTGGAAATACAATAAAGAATCAAATAAATCGCCAGTGCGTAACATATTAGCCGCTGCTCGTTGAGATTCTCTTGAAGCAGTGCACCCTGGAGATAAAAACAAGAATTAAATAAATCGCCAGTGCGTAACATGTTTGTAAAGCCACTGCTTGTTGAGATCCTCTTGAAAGTGCGCCCTGGAAATATAACAAATAAATGCATAAATTGCCATTACGTAACAAGTTTGTAAAGCCAGCCCTCGTTGTTTTCGCTCAGACACTCTCAGCCGTTCCAATTCCACGTGCTGCTGCCCCAGGGCAAGCTTCAGGTTTGGCAAAGGACAGGGGAAAGAAGCTATCTAAAAGCTGCTACGTTAAGCCCCCCCCCCCCCCCCCCCCCCCCCCCTCCACACACATACACAAACAGGGCATGCTATCATCCAAGCCACACTCCTATCAGTTTCTCATTCCCCTGCTTCTCATCACGCAGTCGCTTTGGGTGCTCAAACACTCACAGCCACTCAAAGGAGCTGCCTAGAAGCTGCTACGCATACCCCCCCCCCCTCCCTAACACACTAACCACAAAAAGGGCACCATATGCCACCTAAAATCCACACCCCTACCTCTTCCTGATTCCCCCGCTTCTCATCCCCTAGTCACTTTTGGTGCTCAAACACTTGCAGCCGCGCAAAGGAGCTGCTTAGAAGCTGATACGCGTAGCCCCCCCCCCCCCCCCCCCCCCCCCCCCCCACACACACACACACACAAAAAGGGCATCATATGCTATCATATCATATGCTACCATACAATCCACATCCCTACCTGTTTGATGTTCCAGCGCTTCTCATCATCTAGACGCTTTTGGTGCGCAAACACTCTCAGTCGCTCAAAGGAGCTGCCTAGAAGCTGCTGCACTTAGCCCTCACCCCACCCCCCACCCACACATACCCCAAAAAGGACATGCTACCATACAATCCACATTCCTACCTGTTTGATGTTCCAGCGCTTCTCATCCTCTAGTCGCTTTTGGTGCTCAAACACTCTCAGTCGCTCCAATTCCATGTGCTGCTGCCCCAGTGCATGTCGCAAGGACTCGTTTTCAACAGCTGCATGATGCGCCAATGCTGCACGCTCCATTGCTGAGGCATCCTGCTGTTGCTTGAGCGCAGCTTGCATGCGAGCTTGCATCTGTGGTGGTGGTGTGCGGGGGGGGTCAGGTTGGTAGGGGGGGCAGGAGGATGCTCCATTGCTGAGGCATCCTGTTGTTGCTTGAGCGCAGCTTGCATGTGTGCTTGCATCTGTGGAGGTCGTGGTGTGTGGGTGGGGGGGGTGGGGTGGGGGGTCAGGTAGGTAGGGTGGGAGGTGGGGAGAAGAGGTGGGCAAGATGGGAAGGGTGAAGGAGGAAGGTGGGGGGGAAGGGTGGGAAGGATGGTGGCGGGTCGGGAGGGTGGGAGGTGAGAATGAGGGGAGGGAAGGAGAGAAGGAGAGAAGGAGGGAGGGAGAGAGGGAGGGAGGGAAGGAGGGAGGGAAGGAGGGAATGAGGGAAGGATAGAATGAGCGAAGGATGGAGGGAGGGAAGGAGTAAGGGAGGAAGAGAGAGAGGGAGTGACAAACGAAACTCACGTTCTGCCTTAAAAATGATAGGTATGAATATGAATATTAATAAAAATAAAACAAAAACATAAGCTTTGTCGCGTCATGATTTATTCTGCCCCAATCTCTCATTTAACTAGCGAAATATCCAGCTCAAATAAATACTAAACATGAGTAATACATAAATAAAGAAAACAACTTGTCGCAGCATGATTCGCTCTGCCTTGGTCTGCGTCAGTCTGAGGGAGTGATGAAATAAATAAAATAAAAACTCGCGCTTTGTCGCAGCAACATTCGTTCTGCCCCTGTCTGCCTCAGTCTCTCATTTAGCACCGCCCTCTCCTGCTAAACTAAATAAATAAATACTTAACAAGATGTACATTAAAAAACTTACGCTTTGCCGCAACATGATTCACTCTGCCTCTGTCTGCCTCAGTCTCTCATTTAGCATCGCCCTCTCCTGCTCAAATAAATAAATAAATAAATAAATAAATACTTAACAAGATGTATATTTAAAAACTCACGCTTTGCCGCAACATGATTCGCTCTGCCTCTGTCTGCCTCAGTCTCTCATTTAGCATCGCACTCTCCTGCTCAGCTGCCCTTGCCTCAGCTACAAACCCATTTCTTTGGGCAGTTTGGACACCTAGAATGGAAGTTTGGATGGCAATGCTACATTAGGTGAGAGGAGGAGGAACCAGGAGGGTGGAGGTGCATGGTGGTGGTGGTGGTAGCGGTGGGGGTGAGGGGAGGATGGTGTGTGTGTGTGGGGGGGGGGAGGGCAGGGGGGATGAGGGGAGGATAGGGTGAGGGTGAGGGGCATGGTGATGGTGGGTGGGAAGGGGATAGGGTGGGGGGATAGGGATGGGGAGAGGGCGGAGAGGGCAGGGGATAGGGATGTGGACTGGGGGTAGGGGGGGAAGGGGAACTGGGATAGGAGGGAGGGGGTGAGGTGGGGTGGGTGGCGATAGGGGATAAGGAGGGGGAGTGGAGGCAGGGAGGGGGATTTTCTGAAAAGAGGTGAGAGGAGGAGGAACCAGGAACCAGGAGGGTGGAGGTGCATGGTGGTGATGGTGGGATAGGGGATAGGGGGGGTGAGGGTGAGTGGGGAGGGCAGGGATAGGGATGGGGAGTGAGGAGTGGAGGCAGGGAGGGGGATTTTCCGAAAAGAGGTGAGAGGAGGAGGAACCAGGAGGGTGGAGGTGCATGGTGGTGATGGTGGGATAGGGGATAGGGGGGTGAGGGTGAGGGTGAGGGTGAGGGTGAGGGTGAGGGGGGATAGGGGTGGGGGGGATAGGGATGGGAGTGGGGAGAGGGCAGGGGATAGGGATGTGGACTGGGGAGTGGAGTTAGGGAGGGGGATTTCCCCCAAAAAGTGAGAGGAGGAGGAACCAGGAGGGTGGAGGTGCATGGTGGTGGTGATGGTGGGATAGGGGATAGGGGGGGTGAGGGTGAGGGTGAGGGGGGAGGACAGGGGATAGGGTGGGGGGGATAGGGATGGGGAGTGGGTGGAGAGGACAGGGGAAAGGGATGAGGACTGGGGGTAGGGGGGGAAGGGGAACTGGGATAGGAAGGAGGGAGGGGGTGGGGTGGGTGGGTGGGGATAGGGGATAAGGAGGGGGAGTGGAGGTAGGAAGGGGGATTTTCCGAAAAGAGAAGTCTACAATTTGTATTGTTGATATGTCTGAGGAACGGTGAGCGTACACAGATGGGAACATGATCAGGACCAGTACGTGACTTTAAACTGTCGTAATCTATGCAATTGCATTCTGTACTGCTAATAATGTGGTGTCCGAGTACTAATAAGAGTGCTGTGTTCAAGTGTGGTGTACGAGTGCTCGTGACATGTGGTGTACGTGTGCTTGTAAGAGTGTGGTGTGCGAGTGTGGTGTACGAGGTCTGGTAAGAGTGCTGTGTACAAGTGCTGGTAAGAGTGCTGTGTACGAGTGCTGATAAAAGTGTGGTGTACGAGTGCTCGTAAGAGTGTGGTGTGCGAGTGCTGATAAAAGTGTGGTGTACGAGTGCTCGTAAGAGTGTGGTGTGCGAGTGCTGATAAAAGTGTGGTGTACGAGTGCTCGTAATAGTGTGGTGTGCGAGTGCTGATAAAAGTGTGGTGTACGAGTGCTCGTAAGAGTGTGGTGTGCGAGTGTGGTGTACAAGGGCTGGTAAGAGTGCTGTGTACAAGTGCTGGTAAGAGTGCTGTGTACGAGTGCTGATAAAAGTGTGGTGTACGAGTGCTCGTAAGAGTGTGGTGTGCGAGTGCTGATAAAAGTGTGGTGTTCGAGTGCTCGTAAAAGTGTGGTGTGCGAGTGTGGTGTACGGGGGCTGGTAAGAGTGCGGTGTACAAGTGCTGGTAAGAGTGCTGTGTACGAGTGCTGATAAAAGTGTAGTGTACGAGTGCTCGTAAGAGTGTGGTGTGCGAGTGTGGTGTACGGGGGCTGGTAAGAGTGCGGTGTACAAGTGTTTACACAAGCCACATTTACTTCGCCGGCAGATGGTGAGCAGCCTGAAGCCTGACAGACCATGTACCCCAATCAAACCAAGCCAAGCCAAACCGAACTTAGTCAAACCAAGCCAAACCAAACCAAGCAGATCATGAGCAGCCTGAAGCCTGACAGACCATGTACCCCAATCAAACCAAACCCTACATACCTGCACCCTGCTCCTCTGGAAATGTCTGGGCAGCTCCCCCAGTGCCCCAGGTGCCCCCAGCTGGCCTGTTGGTGTGTGGGGAACCCACCGTGGGTCGCTCCGCAGGGGAGATGCCCAACACGGTCATACCAGAGGACCTGGGACCCCCTGACGGAGCTGGAGGCGCTGCTGACGTGGGGGCTGCCAGGGACGGTCGGCGTGGGGACTTCTCTGGCGACGCCACTGCTGCCCCAGGCGGCGAGACGCGAGATGGAGAGCGCATGCTTAAAACTGGTGGGTTTGCAAGGAGTCGAGGGGGTGAGGAGAAGCTGCTCATCCCTGTACCTGAGCCCACGGCTGAACCTGAGGGGATAGGCATTCGTGTAATTAGGGAGATGCCAGATGGGGAGCGCATGCTCAAGACTGGTGGGTTTGCAAGGAGTCGAGGGGGTGAGGAGAAGCTGCTCATCCCTGTACCTGTGCCCACGGCTGAACCTGAGGGGATAGGCATGCGTGTAATTAGGTAGATGCGAGATGGAGAGCGCATGCTGAAGACTGGTGGGTTTGCAAGGAGTCGAGGGGGTGAGGAGAAGCCGCTCATCCCTGTGACTGTACCCACGGCTGTACCTGAGGGGATATGCATGTGTGTAGATAGGGAGAGGCCAGATGGGGAGCGCATGCTCAAGACTGGTGGGTTTGCAAGGAGTCGAGGGGGTGAGGAGAAGCTGCTCATCCCTGTACCTGAGCCCTCGGCTGAACCTGAGGGGATATGCATGTGTGTAGATAGGGAGAGGCCAGATGGGGAGCGCATGCTGAAGACTGGTGGGTTTGCAAGGAGTCGAGGGGGCGAGGAGAAGCTGCTCATCCCCGTGCCCGTGCCAACTCCAGTACCTGAGGGGGGAGGTATATGTGTAGGGACCGGCATATCATGTAATATTGATCAAAGGCGAGTATCATATCATACAAATTGCATCAAATGACATATTATATATATAAATGGCAATAGTAACCTAGTCAATCTGCCGGCATCATATGATTTCATATGATGACATGATATCATATTGCCGTTCCCTGCATATGCGTATTTATGGGGAGACGAGACTTGCACAAATATGGTTGTCAACATTGTTCAAGTTCTGGTCAAGATTACTGCTCTCTCTTTATACACCGGCGCGACACTTCAAGCCGTCCCACACACCTGCACCACGCTCCAGTCCTTCAAATACACTTGTGCCCCACCAATGCATCTGCACGTGCCTGTAACGATAACGCCTGGTGGAGCGTGGTATTAAGGGAGCCCCGTCTTACGGCGGTAGGGAACGGGCTGCTACTTTACACGGACAAAGGTACCATGGCGGTTGGCAGCGACCGCGAACACTTCAGCGCAGCTGTGGGGATTAGAACCCGGCACCTACGTCGTTCTAGGAGCTCTGCCATCGAGCCATTCGTCGAACGGGGATACGTGCCTGTAAACTACCAAATGACTTGCGCTGCAAACATCCTTGTTCTGGTTCCAACATTATCAGACGATATACTATACGATGACAGAGTAAGAGCCCAAACTGCCCCTGGAGAGGTCTGCATAGTGTGTGTGTGTGGTCGTGGTGGTGGTGGTGGGGGGGGGGGCACACGGGCTGCCCTACTAGTACATATATATCTATCTTTGATATATATTGTGTGATATATTGATATATCACACATTATATATCAAAGATATTGTACTTGTAAAACTGCGAGGCGTACGTTACCTGAGAGGCGCGAGATGAAGTGGAGAAGGTCCGGTATGGTAAGGAGACGAATGCGACCATGCATCACTTGCCACCCATCCACCATCCACCATGCATACCCATGCGATCACCCACCACCCACAAGGTTATGATAACGCCTGGTGGGGCGTGGTGTTAAGGGAGCCCGTCGTACGCGGGTAGGGAGCGGTCTTCTACCTCAACTGGACAAGCTACCATCGCGGTTGACAACGACCTGCAACGCCAAGAGCGACCTAAGGGGGAATCGAAACCCCGACTCTTCATCCTCTAAGTGATTTGGTCTACCACTAGACCAATGTATATCACTGAAAGGGGCTACCACCCACCACCCAACTGCGGCTTTACCTGAGAGGCACGAGATGAAGCAGAGAAGGTCGGGTATGGTAAGGAGACCAATGCGACCATGCATCACTTGCCACCCATCCACCATCCACCATGCATACCCATGCGATCACCCACCACCCACCACCCAACTGCGGCTTTACCTGAGAGGCGCGAGATGTAGCAGAGAAGGTCCGAGGACAGCTCCGGGGGCTCCGACGTAACACGAGATCGGTTCTCAGCCCCTCCACCTTTTTCAGAAATCCAAGGGGTCGGCATCTTAGAGTAGTCCTTGGGTCGGCATTCACCTTGAGAGGGGGGGGTAGGGATGGGGAGTGAGGATATGTGGTGTGGTGGTGTACGAGTGGTGGCTCCGACTCTACACAAGATTGGTTCTCAGCCCCTCTGCCTTTGAAAAAGGCGGAGGGGATGAGATTTAAGGAGTCGTTCTTGGGTTGGCATTCACCTTGAGAAGGGGGGGGATAGTGGGGGGGGGGGGGGGGGGGGGGATAGGAGATAGGAAGTGGGGATAGGGATGGGGAGTGGGGAGTGGGGATATGTGGTGTGGTGTGGTGGTGTACGAGGACTGCTAAAAGTTGGCATCTTAGAGTAGTCCTTGGGTCGGCATTCACCTTTAGAGGGGGGAGGGGGGGGGGGGGGGGGGGGGGGGGGGGGGGATAGGGGATAGGAAGTGGGGATAGGGATGGGGAATGGGGATATGTGGTGTGGTGGTGTACGAGTACTGCTAAAAGTTGGCATCTTAGAGTAGTCCTTGGGTCGGCTTTCACCTTAGAGGGGGGGGGGGGGGGGATAGGGGGATAGGAAGTGGGGATAGGGATGGGGAGTGGGGAATATGTGGTGTGGTGGGTGTACGAGTACTGCTAAAGTTGGCATCTTAGAGTAGTCCTTGGGTCGGCTTTCACCTTTAGAGGGGGGGGGGGGTGGGGTGGGGGTGGGGGGGATAGGGGATAGGAAGTGGGGATACTGCTAAAAGTTGGCATCTTAGAAGTCCTTGGGTCGGCATTCACCCTGGGTGTGTTTGTGAAGGGGGGGGGGGGGGGGGGGATAGGGGATAGGGAATAGGGATGGGGAATGGGGAAATGTGGTGTGGTGGTGTAAGCGCACAGCTAAGAGTTTGCATCTTTGAGTAGTCCTTGGGACGGCATTCACTTTGAGGGGACAACAGGACAGCTTCACATCACAGCTCATCACACAGCACATCATAGCACAGTACAACAGGACAGCTGCACATCACAGCTCATCACACAGCACATCATAGCACAGTCCAACAGGACAGCTGCACATCACAGCTCATCACACAGCACATCATAGCACAGTACAACAGGATAGCTGCACATCACAGCTCATCACACAGCACATCATAGCACAGTACAACAGGACAGCTGCACATCACAGCTCATCACACAGCACATCATAGCACAGTACAACAGGACAGCTGCACATCACAGCTCATCACACAGAACATCATAGCACATACAACAGGACAGCTGCACATCACAGCACGGTACACAGTACAGCACAACATACAGCACAGAATACATCACAACACACAGCACAGCACAACAGGACAGCTTCACAGCACATCACATAAAATCACATAGTGCATCACAACACACAGCAGAGCACAACAGGACAGCTTCACAGCACATCGCAGCACAACAGACAGCAAAGCACAAAAGGACAGGTTCACAGCACAACACACAGCACAGCACACAGCATAGCACAACAGGACAGCTCTACACCACACCACATCACAGGAAAGCTTCACATTCACCTTGAGCTGGAAACAAGACAGCTTTGGAACCGCCAAGGCCTTGAACAATTTGACAACCAGCTCCCTTACATCGTCCCTCTGCTTGGGTTGGCATAAGCCCTATGAAGGCTGCAACCTCGGATAGGGGGACGGCATCTTCTGGGTCCTGGGAGCCTCCTACAGGATGTGCGTATGTCTGTTGTTGGTCTTGGTGGAAGGTGGTGGTGGTGGGAGGTGGGAGTGTGGGTGGTTGTGTGGGTGGTAGTGTTGGTGGTTGTGTGGGTGAAGGTGGGTGGGGGTTCCCAATGAGGCGGCGACCCTAGGACAGGGGCGGCGGAATATTTGGGTCAGGGAAGCCCTCTAAAGGATGCACGTGTTGTAGTGTAGCTTGGTGGTGGGAAGCGTGGTTGTCGTGGTGAGGGGGGAGTGTGGGTGGTTGTGTGGGTGGTTTGGGTGGGTTGTAGGTGGGTTGGGGGTGGGTCCCAATGGAGGCTGCGACCTCGGACAGGGGCGGGCGGCCATATTTGAGGCCTGGGAGTCCTACAGGATGCACGTGTGTATGTTGCTGGTGGTGTTGTTGCTGGTGTTGGTGGGAGGTGGTAGTGTGGGTGGTTGTGGGGTGTAGGTGGGTGGGGGGTCCCAACGGAGGCTGCGACTCGGACAGGGGGGCGGCTCTTATGGGGTCCTGGATCCCCGCAGGAGGTAGTATGTAGTTGGTGTTGTTGCTGGCTGTTGGTGGGAGGTGGAATGTTGGGTGTGGTGTGGTAGGAGGAGGTGTGGTGGTGTGTTGGTGTTGGTGGGAGGTGGTGTTGTTGGGAGAGTGTGGGTTGTATGGAGGTAGGGGGTGCTGTGGTAGGGGTGGTGTTGGTAGAGAGGTGTTGGTGGTGTTGGTGGTGTTGGTTGGAGGTGGTGTTGGTAGGAGTGTGGGTGTAGGTAGGGGTGGTGTTGGTAGGGGTGGTGTTGGTAGAGAGGTGTTGGTGGTTGTTGGTGTGCTGGTGGGGTGGGGGTGTGGTATAGGAGTGTGGGTGTAGGTAGGGGTGGGTGGTAGGGGTGGGGGTAGAGAGGTTGGTCGGTGTTGGTTGGAGGTGGGGTGGTAGGAGTGTGGGGTGTAGGTGCGTAGGGGGTGTGGTGTTGGAGCGGGTGGTGTTGGTTGGTTAGTAGAGAGGTGTGGTGGTGTTGGTGGTGTTGGTTGGAGGTGGTGTTGGTAGGAGTGTGGGTGTAGGTAGGGGGTGGTGCTTGTTGGTAGGGTGGTTGTTGGGAGGGTGGGGGTTGGTTAGTAGATTAGAGAGGTGTTGGTTGTTGGTTGTGTTGGTGGTGTGGTGGTGTGGTTGTGAGGTGGCGGGTAGGAGTGTGGGTGTTAGGTAGGGGGCGGCGGTGTTGGTAAAAGATGGTGGTAGCCCTGGGATGAATATGCATGGAAGGTGTTTGTCAGGGGTATGCTATTCGCAAAAAAGACACAAGATTATAATGGGACTACAATGAAGGCTGCAAAATCAGATTGAGGGACAGCATCTACAGGGTCCTTGGAGCCTCCTTCAGGATGGGGCAGTAGCAAGTAGCGGTGGGGTAGGTAGGTAGGTAGGTAGATGGGTGGTCATAACACACAATAGGATAATCTGGAATACCAGGAGTGGCTATAATAACGACATGATCTTACCACAAGCATAGGCCAGCATGCCCAGCTCATGCTTTCGCATCCCAGCCATTTGATCGGCTCAAGAGGATAATGTGGACTACCAGGAGTGGCTATAATAACAAGAACAAACAATATATGACGTTACCATAACAAGCACTATATGAACTTACCATAAGCAGTGGCCAGCATGCCCAGCGCATGCATTCACATCCCAGCCATTTGATCGGCCATGACGCACAAGAGGATAATGTAGACTACCAGGAGTGGCTATAATAACAAGCGCTCTATGGCTTTACCATAGCAAGCAGTCAACAACAAGCACTCTATGAACTGACCATTAGCAGTGGCCAGCATGCCCAGCTCATGCCTTCGCATCCCAGCCATTTGATCGGCCATGACGCACAAGAGGATAATGTAGACTACCAGGAGTGGCTATAATAACAAGCGCTCTATGGCTTTACCATAGCAAGCAGTCAACAAGCACTCTATGAACTGACCATTAGCAGTGGCCAGCATGCCCAGCTCATGCCTTCGCATCCCAGCCATGTGATCGGCCATGACGCACAAGAGGATAATGTAGACTACCAGGAGTGGCTATAATAACAAGCGCTCTATGGCTTTACCATAGCAAGCAGTCAACAACAAGCACTCTAGGAACTGACCATTAGCAGTGGCCAGCATGCCCAGCGCATGCTTTCACATCCCAGCCATGTGATCGGCCATGACGCACAAGAGGATAATGTAGACTACCAGGAGTGGCTATAATAACAAGAACAAGCACTGTATGACCTTACCATAACAAACACTCTATAACAAGCACTCTATGAACTGACCATAAGCAGTGGCCAGCATGCCCAGCTCATGCCTTCGCATCCCAGCCATTTGATCGGCCATGACGCACAAGAGGATAATGTAGCCTACCAGGAGTGGCTATAATAACAAGAACAAGCACTGTATGACTTTACCATAACAAACACTCTATAACAAGCACTCTATGAACTGACCATAAGCAGTGGCCAGCATGCCCAGCGCATGCTTTCGCATCCCAGCCATGTGATCGGCCATGACGCACAAGAGGATAATGTGGACTACCAGGAGTGGCTATAATAACAAGCGCTCTATGGCTTTACCATAGCAAGCAGTCAACAACAAGCACTCTATGAACTGACCATTAGCAGTGGCCAGCATGCCCAGCGCATGCTATCGCATCCCAGCCATGTGATCGGCCATGACGCACAAGAGGATAATGTAGACTACCAGGAGTGGCTATAATAACAAGCGCTCTATGGCTTTCCCATAGCAAGCAGTCAACAACAAGCACTCTATGAACTGACCATTAGCAGTGGCCAGCATGCCCAGCGCATGCTATCGCATCCCAGCCATGTGATCGGCCATGACGCACAAGAGGATAATGTAGACTACCAGGAGTGGCTATAATAACAAGCGCTCTATGGCTTTACCATAGCAAGCAGTCAACAACAAGCACTCTATGAACTGACCATTAGCAGTGGCCAGCATGCCCAGCGCATGCTTTCGCATCCCAGCCATGTGATCGGCCATGACGCACAAGAGGATAATGTAGACTACCAGGAGTGGCTATAATAACAAGCGCTCTATGGCTTTACCATAGCAAGCAGTCAACAACAAGCACTTTATGAACTGACCATTAGCAGTGGCCAGCATGCCCAGCGCATGCATTCGCATCCCAGCCATTTGATCGGCCATGACGCACAAGAGGATAATGTAGACTACCAGGAGTGGCTATAATAACAAGCGCTCTATGGCTTTACCATAGCAAGCAGTCAACAACAAGCACTCTATGAACTGACCATTAGCAGTGGCCAGCATGCCCAGCGCATGCTTTCACATCCCAGCCATGTGATCGGCCATGACGCACAAGAGGATAATGTAGACTACCAGGAGTGGCTATAATAACAAGCGCTCTATGGCTTTACCATAGCAAGCAGTCAACCAACAAGCACTCTATGAACTGACCATTAGCAGTGGCCAGCATGCCCAGCGCATGCTTTCGCATCCCAGCCATGTGATCGGCCATGACGCACAAGAGGATAATGTAGACTACCAGGAGTGGCTATAATAACAAGCGCTCTATGGCTTTACCATAGCAAGCAGTCAACAACAAGCACTTTATGAACTGACCATTAGCAGTGGCCAGCATGCCCAGCGCATGCATTCGCATCCCAGCCATTTGATCGGCCATGACGCACAAGAGGATAATGTAGACTACCAGGAGTGGCTATAATAACAAGCGCTCTATGGCTTTACCATAGCAAGCAGTCAACAACAAGCACTCTATGAACCTGACCATTAGCAGTGGCCAGCATGCCCAGCTCATGCCTGTATTGCAGCCATTTGATCGGCCATGACGCACAAGAGGATAATGTAGACTACCAGGAGTGGCTATAATAACAAGCGCTCTATGACTTTACCATAGCAAGCAGTCAACAACAAGCACTCTAGGAACTGACCATTAGCAGTGGCCAGCATGCCCAGCGCATGCATTCGCATCCCAGCCATTTGATCGGCCATGACGCACAAGAGGATAATGTAGACTACCAGGAGTGGCTATAATAACAAGCGCTCTATGGCTTTACCATAGCAAGCAGTCAACAACAAGCACTCTATGAACTGACCATTAGCAGTGGCCAGCATGCCCAGCGCATGCTTTCACATCCCAGCCATGTGATCGGCCATGACGCACAAGAGGATAATGTAGACTACCAGGAGTGGCTATAATAACAAGAACAAGCACTGTATGACCTAACCATAACAAAAACTCTATAACAAGCACTCTATGAACTGACCATAAGCAGTGGCCAGCATGCCCAGCTCATGCCTTCGCATCCCAGCCATTTGATCGGCCATGACGCACAAGAGGATAATGTAGACTACCAGGAGTGGCTATAATAACAAGCGCTCTATGGCTTTACCATAGCAAGCAGTCAACAACAAGCACTCTAGGAACTGACCATTAGCAGTGGCCAGCATGCCCAGCGCATGCATTCGCATCCCAGCCATTTGATCGGCCATGATGCACAAGAGGATAATGTAGACTACCAGGAGTGGCTATAATAACAAGCGCTCTATGGCTTTACCATAGCAAGCAGTCAACAACAAGCACTCTAGGAACTGACCATTAGCAGTGGCCAGCATGCCCAGCGCATGCTTTCACATCCCAGCCATGTGATCGGCCATGACGCACAAGAGGATAATGTAGACTACCAGGAGTGGCTATAATAACAAGAACAAGCACTGTATGACCTTACCATAACAAACACTCTATAACAAGCACTCTATGAACTGACCATAAGCAGTGGCCAGCATGCCCAGCTCATGCCTTCGCATCCCAGCCATTTGATCGGCCATGACGCACAAGAGGATAATGTAGACTACCAGGAGTGGCTATAATAACAAGAACAAGCACTGTATGACCTTACCATAACAAACACTCTATAACAAGCACTCTATGAACTTACCATAAGCAGTGGCCAGCATGCCCAGCTCATGCTTTCGCATCCCAGCCATGTGATCGGCCATGACGCACAAGAGGATAATGTGGACTACCAGGAGTGGCTATAATAACAAGCGCTCTATGGCTTGACCATAGCAAGCAGTCAACAACAAGCACTCTATGAACTGACCATTAGCAGTGGCCAGCATGCCCAGCGCATGCTATCGCATCCCAGCCATTTGATCGGCCATGACGCACAAGAGGATAATGTAGACTACCAGGAGTGGCCATAATAACAAGCGCTCTATGGCTTGACCATAGCAAGCAGTCAACAACAAGCACTCTATGAACTGACCATAAGCAGTGGCCAGCATGCCCAGCGCATGCTTTCGCATCCCAGCCATGTGATCGGCCATGACGCACAAGAGGATAATGTAGACTACCAGGAGTGGCTATAATAACAAGCGCTCTATGGCTTTCCCATAGCAAGCAGTCAACAACAAGCACTCTATGAACTGACCATTAGCAGTTGCCAGCATGCCCAGCTCATGCCTTGTATCCCAGCCATTTGATCAGCCATGACGCACAAGAGGATAATGTAGACTACCAGGAGTGGCTATAATAACAAGCGCTCTATGGCTTTACCATAGCAAGCAGTCAACAACAAGCACTCTATGAACTGACCATTAGCAGTGGCCAGCATGCCCAGCGCATGCATTCGCATCCCAGCCATGTGATCGGCCATGACGCACAAGAGGATAATGTAGACTACCAGGAGTGGCTATAATAACAAGCGCTCTATGGCTTTACCATAGCAAGCAGTCAACAACAAGCACTCTAGGAACTGACCATTAGCAGTGGCCAGCATGCCCAGCGCATGCATTCGCATCCCAGCCATGTGATCGGCCATGACGCACAAGAGGATAATGTAGACTACCAGGAGTGGCTATAATAACAAGCGCTCTATGGCTTTACCATAGCAAGCAGTCAACAACAAGCACTCTATGAACTGACCATTAGCAGTGGCCAGCATGCCCAGCTCATGCCTTGTATCCCAGCCATTTGATCGGCCATGACGCACAAGAGGATAATGTAGACTACCAGGAGTGGCTATAATAACAAGCGCTCTATGGCTTTACCATAGCAAGCAGTCAACAACAAGCACTCTATGAACTGACCATTAGCAGTGGCCAGCATGCCCAGCGCATGCATTCGCATCCCAGCCATTTGATCGGCCATGACACACAAGAGGATAATGTAGACTACCAGGAGTGGCTATAATAACAAGCGCTCTATGGCTTTACCATAGCAAGCAGTCAACAACAAGCACTCTAGGAACTGACCATTAGCAGTGGCCAGCATGCCCAGCGCATGCTTTCACATCCCAGCCATGTGATCGGCCATGACGTACAAGAGGATAATGTAGACTACCAGGAGTGGCTATAATAACAAGAACAAGCACTGTATGACCTTACCATAACAAACACTCTATAACAAGCACTCTATGAACTGACCATAAGCAGTGGCCAGCATGCCCAGCTCATGCCATCGCATCCCAGCCATTTGATCGGCCATGACGCACAAGAGGATAATGTAGACTACCAGGAGTGGCTATAATAACAAGAACAAGCACTGTATGACCTTACCATAACAAACACTCTATAACAAGCACTCTATGAACTGACCATAAGCAGTGGCCAGCATGCCCAGCTCATGCCTTCGCATCCCAGCCATTTGATCGGCCATGACGCACAAGAGGATAATGTAGACTACCAGGAGTGGCTATAATAACAAGCGCTCTATGGCTTGACCATAGCAAGCAGTCAACAACAAGCACTCTAGGAACTGACCATTAGCAGTGGCCAGCATGCCCAGCGCATGCCATCGCATCCCAGCCATTTGATCTGCCATGACGCACAAGAGGATAATGTAGACTACCAGGAGTGGCTATAATAACAAGAACAAGCACTGTATGACCTTACCATAACAACAATCTATTAACAAGCACTCTATGAACTGACCATAAGCAGTGGCCAGCATGCCCAGCTCATGCCTTCGCATCCCAGCCATTTGATCGGCCATGACGCACAAGAGGATAATGTAGACTACCAGGAGTGGCTATAATAACAAGCGCTCTATGGCTTGACCATAGCAAGCAGTCAACAACAAGCACTCTATGAACTGACCATTAGCAGTGGCCAGCATGCCAGCGCATGCTATCGCATCCCAGCCATGTGATCGGCCATGACGCACAAGAGGATAATGTAGACTACCAGGAGTGGCTATAATAACAAGCGCTCTATGGCTTGACCATAGCAAGCAGTCAACAACAAGCACTCTATGAACTGACCATTAGCAGTGGCCAGCATGCCCAGCTCATGCCTTTGCATCCCAGCCAGGTGATCGGCCATGACGCACAAGAGGATAATGTAGACTACCAGGAGTGGCTGTAATAACAAGCGCTCTATGGCTTTACCATAGCAAGCAGTCAACAACAAGCACTCTATGAACTGACCATTAGCAGTGGCCAGCATGCCCAGCGCATGCTTTCGCATCCCAGCCATGTGATCGGCCATGACGCACAAGAGGATAATGTGGACTACCAGGAGTGGCTATAATAACAAGCGCTCTATGGCTTTACCATAGCAAGCAGTCAACAACAAGCACTCAATGAACTGACCATTAGCAGTGGCCAGCATGCCCAGCGCATGCCTTCGCATCCCAGCCATTTGATCGGCCATGACGCACAAGAGGATAATGTAGACTACCAGGAGTGGCTATAATAACAAGCGCTCTTTGGATTTACCATAGCAAGCAGTCAACAACAAGCACTCTATGAACTGACCATTAGCAGTGGCCAGCATGCCCAGCTCATGCCTTGTATCCCAGCCATTTGATCGGCCATGACGCACAAGAGGATAATGTAGACTACCAGGAGTGGCTATAATAACAAGCGCTCTATGGCTTTACCATAGCAAGCAGTCAACAACAAGCACTCTATGAACTGACCATTAGCAGTGGCCAGCATGCCCAGCGCATGCATTCGCAACCCAGCCATTTGATCGGCCATGACGCACAAGAGGATAATGTAGACTACCAGGAGTGGCTATAATAACAAGAACAAGCACTGTATGACCTTACCATAACAAACACTCTATAACAAGCACTCTATGAACTGACCATAAGCAGTGGCCAGCATGCCCAGCTCATGCCTTCGCATCCCAGCCATTTGATCGGCCATGACGCACAAGAGGATAATGTAGACTACCAGGAGTGGCTATAATAACAAGAACAAGCACTGTATGACCTTACCATAACAAACACTCTATAACAAGCACTCTATGAACTTACCACAAGCAGTGGCCAGCATGCCCAGCGCATGCTTTCGCATCCCAGCCATGTGATCGGCCATGACGCACAAGAGGATAACGTGGACTACCAGGAGTGGCTATAACAACAAGCGCTCTATGGCTTGTCCATAGCAAGCAGTCAACAACAAGCACTCTATGAACTGACCATTAGCAGTGGCCAGCATGCCCAGCGCATGCTTTCGCATCCCAGCCATGTGATCGGCCATGACGCACAAGAGGATAATGTAGACTACCAGGAGTGGCTATAATAACAAGCGCTCTATGGCTTGACCATAGCAAGCAGTCAACAACAAGCACTCTATGAACTGACCATTAGCAGTGGCCAGCATGCCCAGCTCATGCCTTTGCATCCCAGCCATGTGATCGGCCATGACGCACAAGAGGATAATGTAGACTACCAGGAGTGGCTATAATAACAAGCGCTCTATGGCTTTACCATAGCAAGCAGTCAACAACAAGCACTCTATGAACAGACCATTAGCAGTGGCCAGCATGCCCAGCGCATGCTTTCGCATCCCAGCCATGTGATCGGCCATGACGCACAAGAGGATAATGTAGACTACCAGGAGTGGCTATAATAACAAGCGCTCTATGGCTTTACCATAGCAAGCAGTCAACAACAATCACTCTATGAACTGACCATTAGCAGTGGCCAGCATGCCCAGCGCATGCTTTCACATCCCAGCCATGTGATCGGCCATGACGCACAAGAGGATAATGCAGACTACCAGGAGTGGCTATAATAACAAGAACAAGCACTGTATGACCTTACCATAACAAACACTCTATAACAAGCACTCTATGAACTGACCATAAGCAGTGGCCAGCATGCCCAGCTCATGCCTTCGCATCCCAGCCATTTGATCGGCCATGACGCACAAGAGGATAATGTAGACTACCAGGAGTGGCTATAATAACAAGAACAAGCACTGTATGACCTTACCATAACAAACACTCTATAACAAGCACTCTATGAACTGACCATAAGCAGTGGCCAGCATGCCCAGCGCATGCTTTCGCATCCCAGCCATGTGATCGGCCATGACGCACAAGAGGATAATGTGGACTACCAGGAGTGGCTATAATAACAAGCGCTCTATGGCTTGACCATAGCAAGCAGTCAACAACAAGCACTCTATGAACTGACCATTAGCAGTGGCCAGCATGCCCAGCGCATGCCTTTGCATCCCAGCCATGTGATCGGCCATGACGCACAAGAGGATAATGTAGACTACCAGGAGTGGCCATAATAACAAGCGCTCTATGGCTTTACCATAGCAAGCAGTCAACAACAAGCACTCTATGAACTGACCATAAGCAGTGGCCAGCATGCCCAGCGCATGCTATCGCAACCCAGCCATTTGATCGGCCATGACGCACAAGAGGATAATGTAGACTACCAGGAGTGGCTATAATAACAAGCGCTCTATGGCTTTACCATAGCAAGCAGTCAACAACAAGCACTCTATGAACTGACCATTAGCAGTGGCCAGCATGCCCAGCGCATGCATTCGCAACCCAGCCATTTGATCGGCCATGACGCACAAGAGGATAATGTAGACTACCAGGAGTGGCTATAATAACAAGCGCTCTATGGCTTTACCATAGCAAGCAGTCAACAACAAGCACTCTATGAACTGACCATTAGCAGTGGCCAGCATGCCCAGCGCATGCATTCGCAACCCAGCCATTGATCGGCCATGACGCACAAGAGGATAATGTAGACTACCAGGAGTGGCTATAATAACAAGAACAAGCACTGTATGACCTTACCATAACAAACACTCTATAACAAGCACTCTATGAACTGACCATAAGCAGTGGCCAGCATGCCCAGCTCATGCCTTCGCATCCCAGCCATTTGATCGGCCATGACGCACAAGAGGATAATGTAGACTACCAGGAGTGGCTATAATAACAAGAACAAGCACTGTATGACCTTACCATAACAAACACTCTATAACAAGCACTCTATGAACTGACCATAAGCAGTGGCCAGCATGCCCAGCTCATGCCTTCGCATCCCAGCCATTTGATCGGCCATGACGCACAAGAGGATAATGTAGACTACCAGGAGTGGCTATAATAACAAGCGCTCTATGGC
Source organism: Chlamydomonas sp. ICE-L (assembly GCA_013435795.1). NCBI lineage: Eukaryota > Viridiplantae > Chlorophyta > Chlorophyceae > Chlamydomonadales > Chlamydomonadaceae > Chlamydomonas > Chlamydomonas sp. ICE-L. Next base: position 8,532,091 of record JACBWV010000223.1, read on the forward strand.
TTTCCCATAGCAAGCAGTCATCAACAAGCACTCTATGAACTGACCATTAGCAATTGCCAGCATGCCCAGCTCATGCCTTGTATCCCAGCCATTTGATCGGCCATGACGCACAAGAGGATAATGTAGACTACCAGGAGTGGCTATAATAACAAGCGCTCTATGGCTTTCCCATAGCAAGCAGTCAACAACAAGCACTCTATGAACTGACCATTAGCAGTGGCCAGCATGCCCAGCGCATGCCTTTGCATCCCAGCCATTTGATCGGCCATGACGCACAAGAGGATAATGTAGACTACCAGGAGTGGCTATAATAACAAGCGCTCTATGGCGTTACCATAGCAAGCAGTCAACAACAAGCACTCTATGAACTGACCATAAGCAGTGGCCAGCATGCCCAGCGCATGCTTTCGCATCCCAGCCATTTGATCGGCCATGACGCACATGAGGATAATGTAGACTACCAGGAGTGGCTATAATAACAAGAACAAGCACTGTATGACCTTACCATAACAAACACTCTATTACAAGCACTCTATGAACTTACCATAAGCAGTGGCCAGCATGCCCAGCGCATGCTTTCGCATCCCAGCCATATGATTGGCCATGACGCACGCGAGGATGTAAGGGGCGCGGGATGCGATGCTGAAGTAGGTGTAGGGGTTCCAGTCCATCATTGAGTGTACGATAGCAAGCATCAGGGAGTACCACGGGGACTCCTGCAGCGGCACAGGGCGTGGGGTGGTGTTTTTGTGAGTGAGTGAGTGTGTGGGGGGGTGCTGGTGGGGTGAGGCAGGGTACCAGGGGGACTCCTGCAGCGGCACAGGGCGTGGGGTGGTGTGTGTGAGTGAGTGAGTGTGTGGGGGGGTGCTGGTGGGGTGAGGCAGGGTACCTAGGGGACTCCTGCAGCGGCACAGGGCGTGGGGTGCTGTGTGTGTGGTGAGTGTGTGATGTGCGTGAGTGAGCGTGTGTTATGGTGCTGGTAGGGTGGGTCAGGGCACCAAGGGGACTCCTGCAGCGGCAAAGGTAGTGGGGTGGTGTGAGATGTGGGGTGTGGGGGTGCTGGTGGGGTGTGGGATGAGGTGAGGTGGGGCAGGGTGAGGGGTGTGGGTATTGGTGCGTGTGCTGGTGGGTGGGGCAGGGTACCAAGAGGACTTCGACAGGGGCAGAGGTAGTGGGGTGGGGTGAGGTGTGGGAGTGCTAGTGGGGTGGGGGATAAGGTGGTGTGTGCTGGTGGGGTGGGTCAGGGCACCAAGGGGACTCCTGCAGCGGCAAAGGTAGTGGGGTGGTGTGAGATGTGGGGAGTGGGGGTGCTGGTGGGGTGTGGGATGAGGTGAGGTGGGGCAGGGAGCGGGGTGTGGGTATTGGTGAGAGTGCTTGTGGGGCGGGGCAGGGTGCCAAGGTGACTCCTGCAGCGGCTGAGGTAGTGGGGTGGGGTGAGGTGTGATGCTTCTTCTTGTAATGATAATGCCTGGTGGGTGATCGACATCAGCTTGGTTGAAAGTGGTGTTGAAGAAGTCCTCAGCAGGGGCAATGGCAAGGGCATCATTGGCTTGGTAGTCCACGCTGCATGGGTGGTTATCAGGGACAGGAAATGAGGGATAAAAGGCGAGGCTCCTTGATAAGACCGCAGAGAGTGACCTCTTGACCCTAAAGGGGTCAAGGGCTATGCGCATACTACCCCTCCCCCCCCCCTAATAAGAAGGGCCCTAAAAAGGCCCACTCAAAGGCACAAAGAAGGAAGGGAAAAAAGGAATGATAACGCCTGGTGGGGCATGGTACTAAGGGAGCCCTGTCTTACAGCGGTAGGGAACGGACTGCTACTTCACCTTGACAAAGCTACCATGGCGGTTGATAGCGACCGCTAACACTAAATCGCACCCCTGGGATTTGAACCAGGCAACTACTTCGTTCTTTCTAGGAGCTCGACCATCGAGCCATTCGTCGGAACGAGGGTGCTTCTTCTTGTATTTTAATGTACAAAAGTGGTCATATTTATCACTTGTCAGTACCCAGCACCCACCTGCTCGGCGGGCGTCATCCTACGAATGATTCCTAAGGCACCAAGCTTGTTGGGATGCTTCTTCTTGGTCTTGTTCTCTAGGCCTCCATAGGTCATGATCACTAAGTAGCATTTGATCTCTGCTGAGTTAGGTGTAGGCAAGCCAAGAGCTGCCGCCCTCACGTAGTAGTCCATGAGATCTAGAAGCTGCTTGTTCATCTGCTCCTGGTTCAAATGGCCCTGGACACAGCGAAAAGGGCTGATCAGAGCAGGGATCAGACTTATAAAAAAAAAAAATATATATATATATAATATCAGGGGGCCCTCAGGAAGTTTTTTTCATATACCTATGCCGGAAGTTTTTGTGATCAGCCCGCCCCCCCCCCCACCCCACTCCAAAAGGCCCATATCTCCTTCACAAATTATAATTAGGGGGGCAAAGTAGGGTCTATAATGATCCCCTCGACGAGTTATATCCATTTATGGTCTTACATTTGGATATGCTCACAGTTTGACAACATGGTAAAGAAAACACACTTTCGTAGTCCTGATTCTGAGCTGAGCTAGCTAGTGTTGGTGTTTGAGAATTTGAAGGTGGTGTTAAGCCCAAGTCGCATGCCCAAGTACCCTCCTTATACCCAAGAAGTTTGGGGAGGAAAGATTGAGTTTCTGGTTTGACCCAACCTTCACACTTGGTGTACTTAAAACCTGTGGAGGTCACTACTCAAGCACTACCACGGCACATTTACTCATTCTCGAAAACATTCGCGGAGTCGGAATGCTCTCGTCGAACGAGTTTCGTGGGTATGCTAAACTTCGTCAGATTCCGTCTGGTGAGGAAGTTACGAAGATATTTCCGAAACCGGCTCGACCCCTGAACGAGGATCTGCCAGCCTGGCAGGTGCCTCGACTTGGATCTAGAAAGGATCTAGAGGATCACGCCTCCATATTTACTCGGTGTCGTAAATAAGGGTGGATTCGGAAAGATCTCGCCGAGCTTGGTCTGCTTCATTTTAGCAGAGACCGAGTACTAAGGAAGTTTTGGCCTCTAAAATTCTTCACCAGAGGAAATTTCTGAAAGCCGTCGGACCCCCCCCCCCCCCCCCCCCCCCCCCCCCTCTTTTTAAGGGGTCGATATCTAACCCACCCCGACACCTTTTTCGACTTTTTTCGATGGGCCCGGGGCTTACGACCCCTTCCGGCCCCGATTCCGGCATGCGGTACACGAGCAACTTCCTGAGGGCCCCCAGCATAATATTAATTTAAATTTATAAAATATAATAGATCATAAATACAAATAAAACGGTGCAGGCAAGCCAGCAGCTGCAGCCCTCACCAGTCCATGAAATATAATATCTGCTTGTTCATCTGCTCCTGGTTCAAATGGCCCTGGACATTGAGACAAGTTCGATGTAGCGCCGCCTGCAACGCTAAAAAATGGCGGAGAGTGAGCGCGACGGAGCAACAGGTGGCAAGGGAAGCGAGGTAGTTACGAGACTGTTGGCTGACGTGTCTGGCTTCATCATGGACGGACGGTCGGTCGGTCGGTTGAACGGACAATGGGGCAACACTGGGAGCTCCCGCCTAATTAAAAATATCACTGGAACTACATCGTACTCACGCTGAATGTCGCCTTCCCCGGCAGGGCCTCAGGAGGCCTGTCCCACCTCAGCAGCTCGTGTGATGATAAGATGTGGAAGCGTACAATGAGTTCATTCCATTCAATCACATTGCCCAAACGTGATGGGTCGTAACCAAATCGCTGAAGGTTGGACTCTTTTCTAACCTGCAACGCAATAGGTAAATAAATGAATACATGCATGTATGTATGAATGAATGTGTGAATGAATAAATGAATTAATTAATGAATAAATGACATTATATAAGCGTGATGGGTTGTAATCAAAGCGCTGAAGGTTTGACTCTTTTCTAACCTGCAACACAATGGGTAAATAAATAAATAAATAAAATGACATGAGGGTAACGGTCGTAGTCATAGTGGAGAAGGTTGGACTCTTTTCTATTCTGCAACAATAAAATGGTAATTAAATCAATACATAAATTACATGACATGAGCTTGAAGGGTCATAATCAAAGTGTTGCAGATTCGACTATTTTCTAACAAAAATCAAGTCATATTCAGCGTCGCAAGCGACGCGGAAAGTTGGCGGAGTGTGTTGGCAACGGAACGAAAGGTGGCAACGATGGAGCTGACCGAAGCGAGTTAGTTACGCGACCATTGGATGACGTGTCAGGCTTCAAGAGATTTTTTGGTCGGACAGACAAATGGGTAGACATGGGAACTCCCGCCCCCTTGAAGAGGGGGCTCCGCCAAAAATAAGAAAGAAAGAAATGTTGCCCTATGCTTTTTATCGGCAAATCTTTGGAGTGTTCAACTTTCAAAAATATAATAAGAAATCATATGAAGGGCAAATTACTTATTACAAGGCGTGAGTTTGTAGGTTGTAAAATTGCTTGTTACTAGGGAACGACGATATGGTATCATACGATATCATGTCATCATATGATGTCATACGATATCATATGGTACTGGCAGTCTGACTAGGCTAAAGTTACCATTTATATACAATATCATATGATGCAATTTGTATGATATCATATGATATCAAACTCGCCTTTGGTCAACATCACATGATATGCTGGTCCCTACTTATTACTAGGCGTGAGGTTGAAGGGTCCAGCCTGTTTGCTTGCACTGGGGCCAACCATCAAAAATGCAAAATAACAATGATCAGCGTTTTTCCGAGCACCTTCTAGGCAACTCCTTGAGACAGCGACTGTGCTACACCCAAATATGTAGGGACCGGCATATCATATCATGATGTTGACCAAAGGCGAGTATGATACCATACAATATCATACATACAGCATCATATGATATGGTATAAAATGGTAACTTTAGCCTAGACAGACTACCGGCATCATATGATACCATATGATGACATGATATTATATGATGACATGATATCATATGATGACATGATATCATATGATTTCACGTAGACGTTCCCAACAAATATGCCCTGTCTAGGCCTCTTCCAGAAACAGTGCTGTTTATAGCTGTTTATAGCTTGTAAGGGTCATTTAGGGCAAAAACTCGGCAAAAACTTATTTTATTTTTAATAGCGGCAGTTTGGGCCAAAACGCAGCCAAAGTAGCGATCGCAATATAAAGCGGGAACAAATCCCTGCCAAATATGCCAGGACCAAGTTGACAGTCTTGGCGATGGCATTGAATATGGCAATTGCACACACTGACACACACACACACTGACACTGACACACACACTGACACACACACACATTGACACACACACACACACACTGACACACACACACACACTGACACACACACTGACACACACACACACTGACACACACACACTGACACACACATGGAATAAAAATAAGGTAAGGTGGTCCTGGCCCCCTCACCTCAATGAATCGATCCCACAGGAAGGCATGGATGTCCAACAAATCGCAGTCAGTTCTGTCCATGATGCTACACAGGTGGTTGACAACCTCGGCAATGGCATTGAATGTGGCAATGGCAATGGCATGGAATACAAACAAAGCCAGCTGGTCCTGGCCCCCTCACCTCTCTGAATCGATCCCACAGGAAGGCATGGATGTCCAACAAATCGCAGTCAGTTCTGTCCATGATGGTATGCAGGTGGTTGACCGTCCTGGCAATGGCATTGAATGTGCGGAAGTTCTTGGGGTCCTCCAGTACGTCTGGTTCGTAGTTGCGTACTGATTTCTTGACACACAGCAAAGGCGATGTGCGCTTAAAGTCCTTTGGGTCCACACGTTCAAAGTAGTTTAGCTCCCCACATTCCTCGCGCCGGTTGCGTTCAGCTGCGGGGCACATTTCATCGCTTGTGCCAACCACCTTACCAGAATCCCTCAGATCTGATTCGGCATCCCTCAGATCGATGTCATCGTCATCATCCATCCCTCCGCCGGTGGAGTACTGGTACGCAGGCCTCAATCGAGCTGGTGTTGAGGAGGGTGCTGGTGATGGGGACGGCGCTGCTTGTGTTGGAGTGCGAGCTGGACTGGCCCATCGCTGGGGGCTCTTCTGGGGGGTCGCCGCGGAGGGGTGTGAGTTATCATCATTTCCCATGTCCATGCTGTTTGCCTGAGTGTATGTTGTGGTGTGTGTGTGAGTGGGTTTGTGTGTGTGTGTTGGTATGTGGTGTGTGTGTGGGGTGTGTGTGTGTTGCGGTGTAGGGGGGGTCATGCTCTATGTCCATGCTGTTTACCTGAGTGTATTTGTGGTGGTGTGTGACGTGGGATCGTCGGTTGGATTGTGTGTGTGTGGTGTGTCGGTGCGAGGGGTTTGGGGTGTTGTTGGGATTGTGGTGTGGGGTGTGTGTGTTGAGTGGTGTGTGTTGTGCGTGTGTGTGTGTGTTGTGGGGTGTGTGTGAGTGTTTGTGTGTGTGTGTTGAGTATGTGGTGGTGATGTGGGGTGTGTGTGTAGGTGTGTGTGGGTTGTGTGGTGTGTTGGGTGTTGTGGTTGTGTGTTGTGATGGTTGGGTGTGTGTTTGTATGGGGTGTGGGTGGTGTAGTGTGTGGTGTGTGTGTGTGTGGGGGGGGGGGGGGGGGGTCTGCTAGATGTACATGCGTTTAAACTGAGTATGTGTGAGTGTGTGTGTGAGTGGGTGTTGTGTGGACTTGTGCTGTGTCGTGGAGGTGTGTGTGAGGGGTTTGTGGTGTGTGGTTTTGGTATGTGGTGGCTGTGTGTGTGTGGTGAGGTGGTGTGTGTGTGTGGGGAGATGTGTCGTTGGTGTGGATGTGTGTGTGTGTAGGGGGGGGGGGGGGGAGGGTGGGGAGGGGGGGGGGGGTGGGGGGGGGGTCATCATCAATGTCGATGCGTTTACCTTGAGGTGTGTTTGAGGTGTGTGTGGTGTGTGTGTGTGTGTGGCTTGGTATGTGGTGCGTGTGTGTGTGGGTGCGGTGGGGTGGGGGGGTGGGCGGGGG
>JACBWV010000223.1:8541592-8694092 GCA_013435795.1 Chlamydomonas sp. ICE-L
GTGTGGTGTGTGTGTGTGGTGCATTGGTATGTGGTGGAGTGTGGTGTGTGTGGTGTGTGTGTAGGTGTGTGGTGTGTGTGGGGAGGGGGGGGGGGTGGGGGGGGGTCATCTCAATGTCCATGCTTGTTTAACTGAGCTTTGGTTGTGGTGTGTGTGGGTGGTGTGATGTGTGGGCGGTTGTGTGTGTGTGTGGTGTGGTGTGTGGTGGATGTGTGTGGTGTGGGTATGTGTGTGTGTGTGTGTGCGTATTGTAGTGGTGTGTGTGTGTGGTGGGGTGGGTGTGGGTGGGTGTGTGTGGTGGTGGTGGAGGTGGAGGGGTAATCCCCTTGTCATGCTGTGCCTGTTAACCTGAGTGTGTGTTGTGTTGCGTGTGGTGTTTGGTAAAGTGTGTTTTTGCGGGTGTTGGGGTGTGTGGAGTGTGTTGTGTGGTGTGTTAGGTGATAGGTGTGTGTGTTGTGTGTGTGTGTGGTGGTGTGTGTGTGTGTGTGTGTGTGGTGTGGTGGGTGTGTGTGGGCATGTGGGCTCGTGTGTGTGTGTGTCGGTGTGGGTGTGCAGTGGTGTGGTGTGGAGTGTTGTTGTGAGTGGGTGTGCGGTGTGTGTTGGTATGTGGCGTGTGTGTGGTGTGTGTGTGTGTGGTGTGTGCGGTGTGTGTGTGTGTTGTGGTGTGTGTGTGAGTGGGTTTGTGTGTGTGTGTGTTGTGCTGTGTGGGTGTGTGTGTGGGTGGTGTGTGTGTGTGTGTGTGTGTGTGTGTGTGTGTGGTGTGTGTGTGGTGATGTTTTTGTGGTGTGGGGTGTGTAAGTGGGTTTGTGGGTGTGTGTTGGATGTGGTGTGTGTGTATGTTGTGTGTGTTGGTGTTGGGTGTGTGTGTGGCTGAATGGTTGTTGAGCTGTGTGTGTGAGGAGCGTTCGGTATGTGGTGTTGTGTGGTGTGTGGCTATGTGTGTGGGGTGTGTGTGTGTAAGTGGTGGTGTGTGTAGTGTGGGGGGGGGGGGGGGGTGGGGGGGGGGGGGGGGGGGGGGAGGGTCATCACTACATGTACCATGATGTTTAAATGAGTGTGTGTTGTGGTGAGTGAGTGTGTGTTGTGTGAGGCGTGTGTTGGTGTGGGTGTGATGTATGTGAGAGTGTGTGTGTTGTTGTGTGAGGGTGTGTGTGTGTGTGAGAGTATGAAGCGTGAGGTTGTGTGTGTGGTGTGGTGTGGGTGGTAGTGGTAGGGGGTGTGGGGTATCTCCATGTCCATTATGCTTTACAGAGTGTGTGGTGTGGGTGAGTTACGATGAAGTGGGTGTTGTGTGTGTCTGTGTGTGTGTGGTGGGTGTGTGTGTGTGGGTGTGGGGGAAGGTGGGTTTTTTTTCGGGTGTGTGTGGTGTATGTGAGTGAGGTGTGTGTATGAGGGTGGGTTTGTGTGTGTGTGTTGGTATGTGGGTTGTGTGTGTGTGAGTGTCGGTTTGAGTCATGTGTGAGGGGTGTGTGTGGTGTGTTGTGTGTATGGTGAGTGGCGTTGTGGTGTGATGTTGGTATGGTGGTGCTGTGTGGTGTGTGTATGGTGTGTGTGTGGGGGGTGTGTGTGCTGTGGTGGGGTGTGAGTGGTTGTGGTAGTGTGTTGACGTGCGGTTGTTGGTGTGGTTGTATGTGGGTGTCGTGTGTGTTGGTGGGGTGTGGTGGTGTTGTGTGTGTGGGGTGGTGTGGTGTGAGTGGTGGGGTGTGAGTAGTGCTGTATCTGGTGTGGGTTTGGGTGTTGTGTGTGGGTGTCGTGTGGAATTGGTATGTGGAGATGGTGTGGTGGTGGTGGTTGGGTTGGTGGTGGTGTGGGGTGGGGGGGGGTCATCATAAATGTACATGATGTTTAAAATGAGTGGGTGTTGGGGAGTGCGTGATGAGTTGTGTGGTGGGGAGTTTGTGTGGGTGTGTGTGTATGTATGTGAGAGGGTGTGTGTGTGGGGGTGGGCTGTGTGTGGTGTGTGTGTGAGGTGTGTAGATGTGTGTTGTGTGGTGTGAGTAGTCGTGTGTGAGGTTGTGTTTGGTGTTGAGGTGTGGGGAGAGTTAGGATTGCTGTGTGTGATTGAGATGTGGTCGTGGTCGTGAGTGTGTGTGTGTGTGTGTGGTGTGTGTGTGTGTGGTGCGTGTGTGTGGGATGGGTGTGTGTGTAGTTTCGTAGTGAGAGTGAGTGGGTTTGTGGCTGTGGGTGTGGGTATGTGGGCTCGTGTCGTGTGTGGTGTGTGGTGGGTGTGTGGTGTGTGTGTGTGTGTGTGTGTGTGGTGTGTGTGGGTGTGTATGTGTGGTGTGGTGTGTGATGTGGTGTGGGTGGTGTGGTGTGGTTGTGTGTGTGTGTGTGTTGAGTGTGGTGTGGTGTGTGTGTGTGTGGGTGTGATGTGTGTGTGTTGTGTGTGGTGTGTGTGTGTGAGTGTGGTTGTGGTGTGTGTGTGTGGTGTGCGTGTGGTGTGTGTGTGGTGTGTGTGTGAGTGATGTAGTGCGTATGTGGTGTGTGTGTGGTCGTGTGTGTGGTGGGGGGTGGTGGTGGTGGGTGGTGGTGGGTAAGACAACATGAAAATGATGTTAACATGAGGGGAGGTGTGTCTGGTGTGTGTGTTTGTGTAAGTTGTGGTGGCGGTGATGTGGGTGGTGTGGTGTGTGTTGGATGGGTGTTGTGTGTGTGGGTGGTGTGTTGAGTGGGGTGTGTGGGAGTGTGTGATTGTGTGGTGGGTGTAGTGTTGTGTGTGGGTGGTGGTGGCTGTGTGGGTGTGTGTGTGTGTGGTGATTATGAAATGTGTGTGTGTGTGGGGGGGGGGGGGGGGGGGGGGGGGGGGGGTGGTCATCCTCACATGTCCATGCTGTTTACCTGCGCAGCCTGTAGTACAGTTAGGTAGTGGGGTTTCTGCCATTCACCACCACTCGCCAATTTATCATGCGGCCCCTCTAGTTCCTTGTTTTTGTTTTTTTTTTTCTTTTTTTTTCTATTTTTTTTTTGGTTTTTTTTTTTTTGTCCGATTGAAAGAAGGGGGGAGAGCTGAATCCTGGATCCCTAGCCGCGGCTGGTGGTGGTGGCGGGATGAACGTAGCTGGAGTGCTGGTCTTAAAGCGACTGGATCGGGCGTTCCTCTGGTGTTCTCCGTCGTCTCCATCCATCCCTGCTGCTGCACCACTACGCGGCCCCGGGCTGAGGCTCACTCGCCCTGGGCTTTTAGATCGACCTGCGGCAGGAAGGTGTCGCCCGAACAGGGGTGAATCGTAGTAAACCGCGTTTCTCTGGTGGTCTTCATCATCTTCATCCATCCCTGCTGCTGCACCACCAAGCTGCCCTAGGCTTCCAGATCGACCTGCGGCAGTAAGGTGTCGCCCGAAAGGAGTGAAGTGTAGTAAGGTGTTGCCCGAAGAGGGGTGAATCGTAGCAAACTGCGTTTCTCTGGTGGTCTTCGTCGTCTTCATCCATCCCTGCTGCTGCACCACCAAGCTGCCCCGGGCTGAGGCTCCCTTGCCCTGTGCTTCCAGATCAACCTGCGGCAGTAAGGTGTCGCCCGAAAGGAGTGAAGTGTAGTGAGGTGTTGCCCGAAGAGGGGTGAATCGTAGCAAACTGCGTTTCTCTGGTGGTCTTCGTCGTCTTCATCCATCCCTGCTGCTGCACCACCAAGCTGCCCCGGGCTGAGGCTCCTTTGCCCTGTGCTTCCAGATCAACCTGCGGCAGTTAGGTGTCGCTTGAAGGGGGTGAAGTGTAGTTAGGTGTTGCCCGAAGAGGGGTGAATTGTAGTAAACCGCGATTCTCTGGTTGTCTTTGTCGTCATCATCCATCCCTGCTGCTGCTGCTGCTGCTGCATCACCACGCTGCCCCGGGCTGGGGCTCACTTGCCCTGGGTTACCTGATTGATCTGCGGCAGTTAGGTTTCGCTTGAAGGGGGCGAAGTGTAGTTTGGTGCCGCCCGAAGAGGGGTGAAGTGTAATTAGGTATAGATAGATAGATAGATAGATAGATAGATAGATAGATAGATAGATAGATAGATAGATAGATAGATAGATAGATAGATAGATAGATAGATAGACAGATAGATAGATAGATAGATAGATAGATAGATAGATAGATAGATAGATAGATAGATAGATAATGTAATCATCATCATCATCATCATCATCATCATCATCATCATTAAAACACTGATCTGCAGGCTGCCGTGGTAAAGCTGCGCCACGCAATGCTTGCCACGGTACACTTTTTTTTTCTTTCTTTTTCTTTTTCTTTTTCTTTCCTTCTTTGTGCATGATGTTTGGAAGTCCCCCTTGACTCCATCAAGCCGATAGCACAATTGGAGTCCAGTAGGGCACCAGGAAAATGTAATCATCATCATCATCATCATCATCATCATCATCATCATCATCATTATCATCATCATCGAAACACAGACCTGTAGGCTGCCAAGGTAAAGCTGTGCTGCGTAATGCTTGCCCTTCTCCCCTGCCGCGCCCGCCAGGTACAGCTCTCTCAAACGTAGCGCCGTCTCTTTTGTTATAACCACCGGATCCATCATCCATGGCCTGGTGGCTACCACCCCGCCCTGTGTGTGTCAAGGTGTGTGTGTGTGTGTCAAGGTGTGTGTCAAGGTGTGTGTACCAAGGTGTGTTTGTCAAGGTGGAGGAGGATGTAAGCTGGCTAACATTTTGGACCTAAGCTGGTGAACAGGACATAGGCTGGTTAACAATTTGAGGATGTAGTGGTTTACTGTGTGCTTGTGTTTTTTAGACAATCTGCTTGAAGGATGACGGGCAGTCGTGGTGGTAGTGGTAGTGGGAGTGTGCGTGGTTGTGTGGGTGTAGGTGGGTGGGTGGTGTGGGTGGTGGTGATGGTGGGAGCGTATATGGGTGTCTGGGCGTTGTGCGTGGGTGGTTATGGGTGGGTGGGTGGGTGGAGGAGGGGGGGGGGGGGGGGGGGGGGGCTGCCAGTCACTTTGCTCCTGTCAGTTGGTGGCACTCATCTTTCTGTTGAATGGTCTTAATTAGGCAAAACTCAGGTGTCACACGATATTGCCACTGTTTCCTCTTGGAGCTACGCATAGCAGCTTCTAGGTAGCTCCTTCCACCCATCCTTGGGTAAAACCTGGAGCTAGCTGGCAGGTCTGAAAGCTGAGATGACAGGCACTACAATGCAGCTGAAAGCTTTGGGCTTGCCACAGTCACTGGCGAATGGAGCTGGATGGAAGCTGCTACGCGAAGCCTAAAAATGAAACAGCGGACATTGCTTTTGCATGTGTATTGAATCCCATGGGGAACCATACATGGGATTTTATACTTCTTGCCCTTTGCTTGCTTGCAAAAGAATAGTTTCAAGACCCCCCTTCACACACATACGCACACACACACAAACAGATTTTGGGAACAGGCTTGTCAACAATGGCCTGCCTATGACAATGTCATGTAAGATGCACAGGGTCCTTAAAGGAAGCCCTTGGCATTGTGCTGCATGTTATGTGTCCCCATGTCCCCATCACCTGATAATCCTAACGTCTGCCTGAGGTCCTTCGGCCCGGCCTGCGAATAGAAGGGAAACAATTTCATCAGATATCGATGCCAGAGTAGAATTGGCCGAGGGCACGAACCCTGTAGTGATGGACATGAGCATCATGGGAAGCTAGGAAGCATGGTATTGACCCACATCCGGTGCTTGGCTAGTCTTTGGAGCTACAGAAACACCGAATAGCATTTTGGACTGTTGAGGCGCTCCTCCTGCCGGTACAGATTGGCCGAAAACAGTTCGCTGGTTTGATGCGGTCCCAAAGGCTGGGGCAGCGGATTGAAAAGGAGCATTGGCATTTCCATTGTTTCCAGGCGCAACAGATCCAAAGCCAAAACCGGTAGAGGAACCAGCAGGGGGCTGGTTCCCGACTTGCTGGCCAAAGAGCATTCAAAATCGCGCGCGATGGTGTTGCTAATTGATATCTGCGCTTGAGAACGCCATAGACCGAAAAACGAGGAAGTGATTGATTGAATACGCGCTATATTGTGTGAGTGGAATGACCAGACTGGCCCAAACAAGGATTGACCGCAAGCAGCAAAAAAAAAAAACAACAAAAAAAAAACACAAACACAAAAAAAAAAAAACCCAAAAAAAAAAAAACAAAAAACAAAAAAAAAAAAAAAAAAAAGCAAAGAAAAAAACAATCAATAAAACACCCCCCCCCCCCCCCCCCCCCCCCCCCCCCCCCCACCCCCCCCCCCCCCCCCCCCCCCCCCCCCCCCCCCCTAAAGTTGGGGTAGGGGGGCGGGGGCAGGGGGGGGATATAAGACTTCAGACCGCGGCTATTAGAGCATTGGGTACCATACGATTGAATGACGAGACTGCTAGATGACTGGCACATCGAGCGCCGGTCCGGGTCCCCCCTACCCCCCCCCCCCAACCCGCCCCCCCCCCCCCCCCCCCCCCCCCCCCCCCCAACCCCCCCCCCCCCCCCCCCCCCCCCACCCCCCCCCCAGTCTTTATCTGCATCTATTCCTTCACGTGATAGTCTCCCGCAAAACTGTATACAGTCGCAAAAACCTTCGGCCAGCATTTCCCACGTTGCATTCACTTTTCATCTGCCAGCTCTATGTCTGTTGCTACTTATTATTCCCCCTACTCCGGCTGGCCAGTTCCTCCGCCCATGCGCGATTCTCATGTATCGCAAAAGCGATTCGAATCCGAGAGCATCTGCTATTAATTCCCTCAAAGCTTGGCGACTGTCCGAGCCTGGAGCTTTTAATTGTTCATAAGCTGCCAAATCTGCGAGGTAGCATCGATACTTACGTTCATAGTATTGATCGCCGCGAGTATCAGCAGGCTGGATCGAGGAAAGGGAGATAACCAGAAAAGTTAAGGAGTGCATGGGGGGTAGGTCATTCCCATCACATGGGTAGGAGACTGAGAGATCCATTGGTGTGTGGGGGGGAGGGGTCATGTGAGTGTGTATGTGTGTTTGCGAAAGTGTTTGTGTGGGTATTTAAATATGTGCACATGTGTGGGTGGGGAGGGTTCATGTGAGTGCGTACCCCCCCCAGGTCCCCCTAGGTCCCCTCCGCCAGCCCCGCGGTAGTACCGTCGATGTGCTACTATTGTACTCGCATCATCAAAGGGGACTGAGCCACTAACAAACGTCGACACTTCAAATCGAACGTGCGCACTCGGCGATAATGAACACAACCATGTGAGGGAAGGTCTACCACACGACCTTCCACGGGTCTTGCCAACCACCGCTGTGGTGTGCACTGGCATAGCTCACACACCATTTGAAGTGCAAGCCACTTTCCTGTTGTTGTTTGCAACAATATCTCTGTTGTTGAGTAAATGAGTATAAAGAGAGAGTGTTGCGCAGGGAGTGACAAAAAATATTATTGCGTCAGTCTTCCACGAGCGCGAGGACCACGTTACGTTGGCGCCCTACCATATATACCTAGGGAACGGCAAATCACATAATGTTGACCAAAGACGAGTATGATATCATACAAAAATCATATGATTTAATATCATATGGTATGATGCCCCGGGCCAAAGTTACCTAGTCAGACCGCCGACATCATTTGATATCATATGATGACACGTTATCATATTGCCGAACCCTATATATACCGCCATCTACACTGTTGTTTCACCCTTCCCAGAGCCACTGCTTTTGTTTCCCTCTGCAAGTAGCAGCTTATAAGCAGCTCCCGGAGCTAGCCACTGGGCTAAGTCAAAATATTTCAGCAAGGCTAGAAAGCTGGTCATGTCAGCTTCCAGGGTCACCAGGTTGCTTTATAAGGTTGTGCTGAGCACCCAGCTACGGAAGCAGCCTAGAAGCTGCTAAGCCTAGCAAAAACAAATAGTGCCCAGAACATGTTGCTCACCCCACGACTTTCACCCCCCTCTCACCCAGCTCCCATTCTTGTTCCCCTGTGTCACCTCTCTCCCCCCCCCAACCCCACCATCCCCCAGCCAGGCATCCAAATGACCACAACCACCACCCCTGCGCTCCCCTCCTTACCCCCCCCAACCCCCAACCCCACCTACACACACACACACACACCTGCAAGGCTGCCACCTCATCCATCGTCCCCAACACACCTCACATCACTCTCCTCGGTTCTTACGACACCACTCCTCTGTTCCTTGGCGTCCCCACCTCCACGCTCCCTCCTGTACTGCGCTCTTGATATTCAGAGAAAAATAATAGTATTATAATTCATATACAAATATGTTTTTATGGTAGCATTTTGAAATGTTGAAATTGTGTCACGCTAATTATAGCCGAGTAACTACAGGGGGAGTAATTAACGTCCTTTCGTGAATTGCGATGCTCATATGTACTCTCCTGTGAATCTAGCTTGTTCAATTTAGTCTTATGATTCTAATAAGGTGTAGAATGTACTGTTTCCAGGTGTTTTGTCATAAAACCTGAAAAAGTAATCGTAACTATCTAACAAACGGACGGACATTTTTGATAGAATAATCCCTATTTCAACAAACACAAAGTCCCCTTGAATATATATATTCGTGTGCGGCACCGTCTCGTTCCTTGTGCTCAGATGCAGGTTGGGGAGAGGGCGGGGGAGTAGATAACAGCTTGGGCATCACGAGCTCCCTCGTCCTCCTCATACACCGGCTCTTGCACCTCTCCTGCGGCAACGTGCAGCAAGAGCTCACAGCGAAGTTTGTTGACAAAGAGTTTAGGCAGACAGAGGTAGTTGAATAGAGGGCGACGCAGACAGTAAGCGCTGGAAACAGCAGAAATGTGCATGCAGATCATGGAATGGAGAGCATGATTGCATGTCAGTCCAGGGGTAGGCCAAATAGGCTAAAGGAACTTGCCCAACTGTATAGGAAGGTCTTAAAAAGGAGAAGCACTGATGAGCTGAACCCCGAACAGAAAAAAGAAGACGACACCTAGTTAGGTGAGGAAGCACAGCTCCCATCGTGATTAAGGGCGCCTGGTGGCGCGTCCCGAATGAAATGAAATTAATTCTGAATTCAATTGACATTAATTTAATTTTATTTATTTAATGTTGTCGTATTTAATTCGATTTTATTCCATTCAATTTAATTTATTGGGTGAGGAAGCATAGCTCCCATTGTGGTGGGGGCCTAGGCATTGTTTGATCGCGGAGCGCAAAGAGACACCAAGAGTCTTGGTGTCTCTTTGCGCTCCGCGAAAAGTGTCCTGGTCCAGGACACTTTCAACTTCATTTTGTAGTTCACATTCGGATTCCTAGCGAAATTATTTCACACACAATATGAAGCCACACCGAGTAATAAAAAGTACAACGGAAGGAAAGTACTCAAAAGACTTATTTCGGGCCATTGTATAGGAACCCTTTATGAAACAAGAGAGTTTGGAAATCGAGGGTTTAGGTGGAAATGTGCCAGATCAGCAGGAAACTTTATGCTAGATATGCGGTTTCTTGCCAGGTAACGCCTACACCCCGTACTGCCATTGTTGTGCAGACAACATTGCTTTAATGGGTTAGATAGATAGAAAAATAGTTCCCTCCTTGAACCAAGTTACACTCGACTACCTCCACGCTGTCACCAGCATCGCCAAATCAGTGCAACATACTTCCCTCCTCGATTATCTCCTTGCTGCTGGCTGGACCATTGCGGGCTGGAGCTTCGTAACCAAGTTTAAGTTCGAGTTCCGGCATCGTCTTCTCCTCTAGCGTCCCCACCCGCCCTACTATCCTCCTCAACTATTGCTGGTGTAGTATCATCGCATTCCGCACGAATAAAACAACGCCCTATGGGCCACCAATAAATAAAACAAACAAAAGTCGGACGGTGTTAACTAAAAGCATAAAAACATTGACCATACGATCAGCAGCCTCGAGGCTGATCGACCATGTATTTAAAACAAATAAACGTGTGGACAGGCGTGTGGAATAATGACCAATGTAACTTATATTCTTCTTCTGTTTAAATGGCATAGCAATCTGGATAACGAAGGACTGCTTGAAATGATGTTAACTAACACTCCTTTCGGTGATTGGTTCGTACTAGGTATGAGGAAAACCGCTAGGTCTTCCCAATCACGTACTGCACCTCTAAACAATGTTGGCACTAGATGGCCTCAATGGGCTCAATCGCATTATGTATCAGAGAAACTCTCAAAAAAGAATGGAACTGTTCAAACCACAGTTTCGCTACTGCTACCGTCTGGTGTTGCTCGATGAAATCCACTTGCACTCCTACCTCCAAGGGGGGTTTGAGTCCCCCAATAACTATACGATTGATTGAAGCCTTAAAAAGACTTCAATCAATCTTGAGGAAAGCCCCGAATAAGGCAACTACTGAAACCTAGAGCCTTCGGTGGTGTTAATAGATATCGCAGTTGCATACTGAACCACAGCTGCATACGACATGCACCCACGATGAATGAAACACAACATAAAGAAGGATACAGGCTTCACTCAAAATAATTTCCTAGGTAGGCTAAGCAAGCGTCGAGTGGATCTCTCTCCCATCCCATCAGACAAGCACACTACACTCTCACTCTCTGCTTCTCTCTCTGTCCCACCCTCTAGCGTTTGTTCCCTAAAACTGCAAATAACGCGATGTGCCAGAAATGCCAACATCAGTTTCAACCCCCTCTAGTGGGGGGTATAAGATCATCAAGAAAGGAGTTGTATCAATTAGAGAATTAGCAAGGGGCTTTTGCATGCCCTCATAAAGAGCTCGGGGGGCAGTCAAAAATGGAGCTCTTTGTCGAGCCCAACAAGCCACAGCTACAAATTAGGCCTTCTCATGTAAGGCAGCTACACTATAGGCTACCACATCTTAGGCCTCATATGGGAGTCACTCGTTTAGGCTTGTCTTCGGCCTCTACGCATGAAAGCTACATGTTGGGCCTCTACATCTCAGGTCTCTTCATCCTTCAATTCATGTGGAAAAGGTAAGGGAGGGACGGTCCTAGCTAGCTGGGCAACAGCTGCATGAAGAGCTGACCACCCTGCTAGGGAAAACAATGCAGCAGCCAGGCAATGTAGCAGCCTAAGGATGAGAGGCTATCTCACTACTTATGGAGAGGCTGGCTCGCCGCTGGGTGCTGCCTACTCTAGCCATCCTCTAGCAATAGGCTAGTGCAAACTCAACCTCTTCTGCTTTCAGATTTTATCATTATCCGCTGCGGTCCTGCTTGAGCAGTATTGGCTGCACGGGGGAAAGCCCGCACAAGCATCACAGTGTAGTAAGCGATGGCCATCAGGCACATTCGTGCGTGGAGAAAGCCACTACACCCGTGATCATCCAAGGATTTAATCCCAAGCGCTCTTGGCTCCTCCGCTGACTGCAGAAGAAAAGGGCAGGGTTTGTAAGAAGCATGAGGGGCAGTGCGAGGGGAGCGTTCAAACAGTATGTAGCATTGGGGTTAAGATATGAGGAGCACTCCAGTTTAAATGGGCTTAGGATTAAGGGCGATGGGGTTTGGATATGAGGAGCACTCCGATTTAAATGGGCTTAGGATTAGGGGTAATGGGTTGGGATATGAGGAGCACTCCAATTAAAATGGGATTAGGATTAAGGGCAATGGGGTTAGGATATGAGAAGCAATTGGGGGAGCATGAGGCATTCCGGTTTAAATACGACGAGGAGCATAGAGGCATTCCTGTTAAAATATAAGGAGCATTTGGGGGAGCATGTAAGGAATTTGGGGCAGGATGGATGGGGGAGCATGTAAGAAGCGTTTAGGGTAGTTTGAAAAAAGCATTCTGGGCAGAAAGCTGGTGATGGAGCGCCACTAGCTATTCCAGCAGGGTTGAGGGTGGGGGCGTATGGTGGTGGAAAGAATGGCTTAGCCTAATGGCACACATCACACAATACACCACACCTCACCACACACACATAAATACACCACAAATACACACAAAAACATGATACACACACCGCACAGGAACACACTCCCCACACCAGTTATCTGAGCACTCACATCCTCCTCCAGCGCCGCCGCCACGTCCTCCACCGCCATAACCTCCTCCGTATCCTCCTCCTCCTCCTCCTCCGTATCCTCCTCCGCCACCACCGTATCCTCCTCCTCCACCGCCGTAGCCACCTCCTCCGCCACCACGTCCTCCGCCACCGTCCTTGCGGAAATCCTTGCCGCCAAAGCGGGCACCGCCTCGCTTCTTGGATCCGTAGCCAGGGGCGCGTGAGGCAAAGGTCTGCAACCAGGCTGAGAGATTGATAAAGGGTGATTAGCATGTAATTGTTGTGAATTGATTGGTGGTTGGCCCTAGTGAAAGAAGACGTGTGCCCCCCACAACCCAATGCCTTAAAATAAGGCATACTCTTTACTTATTTTGCTTTTGTATTGAAAGGATTTTCACCCCAGCGCCACGCAAACCAGAGGAGGTTTCTTTCTGAGACCGACTCCAGGTAAAGTAGCAGCCCGTACTCTGCCACCTTCAGATAGGGCTTCCTTGATACAACGCCTCACCAGGCACCATCATTACCTACTCCAGAACTCAATATTTGTTTAAATAATCAAAAATCGTCTTTAGTAATCCAGCACATAGATGATTTGAGGTTTGGTTAAGTCCTATACGGGTGCTTGGTTACCTCAAAATGCCACATACAAGGGGAAAGGCTTAGTTAGATAATTTAAGTGAATGGATAATATAGAGACGTAACAATTTTCAATGGATGGCACTGTTTATGTATTGTGTGACATGTCGCCATTCCTAGCTGCTTAGCACCGCATGGGTCCGGCTAAACTAGTCGGATATGCCCCTCAATCCCCCCGCGCCAAGCTTGGGGTCGCACCAAATCACTCAATTTGCGATGCGTTGCACATAAAAAGGTGATGGATGTCACACTTACTTGGCACAGCCTGGTTGGTCTCTGATAGAACCTCCTGCAGTGCGCGTGCGAGACCTGAATCGGAGTCGCTGAAGAAAGCAGTGGCCAGACCCTTGTGGCCTGCACGTCCAGTACGTCCGATACGATGGATGTAGTCATCGATGTCCTTGGGAAGGTCGTAGTTGATGACATGGGTGACGTGGGGGATATCCAGACCACGGGCAGCCACATCAGTGGCAACCATGACAGGTGTCCTACCACTCTTGAAGCTTCGCAGAGCCTAGCAAAGAGGAGGGAATGATGCTTATGAGGGAATGATTATGATGATGTGTTGATGGGGGATACCCTAACAACGGGTGGTGGCGACATCAGTGGCAACCATGACAGGTGTCCTACCACCCTTGAAGCTTCACAGAGCCTAGCAACGGGAGCGAGTTATAATATTGAGGGAGTGATGCTTGAAGGGATTGGGCAAGCATGTTATTCATGTGGGTACATGGGCATGTGCGTTTTTACGTAGGTGAATGGACCTCTGTTTTAGTCATGTGTGTGTAATTCACTTAGGTGGATAGACCTCTGTATTATTCATGTGTGTGTTATTCACCGAGGTGAATGGACCTCTGTATTAGCCATGTGTGTGTTATTCACCGAGGTGAATGGACCTCTGTGTTAGTCATGTGTGTGTTATCCACCGAGGTGAATGGACCTCTGTATTAGTCATGTGTGTGTTATCCACCGAGGTAAATGGACCTCTGTATTAGTCATGTGTGTGTTATCCACCGAGGTGAATGGACCTCTGTGTTTGTCATGTGTGTGTTCAACCACCGAGGTGGATGGACCCTTGTATTTGTCAAGTGAGTGTTATGACAACAGGTGCTGATGAGAGTAGATAATGAGAACAAATGATAACGAGGAGCAAGAGATGATGATGATTAGTACGAGGTGAAGATGATACGGCCGAGGTGACGAGGGGGAGAGAGTGTGAGGTGATGAGGAGCTGGGTTAGGGCAAAGGGGAGGGTATGAGGTGATAGGGAGGAGAAAGAGGTGGTGATGAGCTGGGATAGGGCAAAAGGGAGGATACGAGGTGATCGGGAGGAGAGAGAGGTGATGATGAGCTGGGATAGGGCAAAGGGGAGGATATGAGGTGATTGGGGGAAGACAGAGACAATAATGTTCGGGGACAAATGACAAGGTCGAGGGCAGACGGGTGATTCTCAGGCAGAAAAAGTAGGCAATGTGGAGGCGCAGGGAAAGATTAAAACACAGAATAATAATGGGAGAAGAACTTACAGACTCTCTCTGATCCTGGGATCGGTCGCCGTGAATGGATGTGGCAGGGAGGCCGTTGTGTGACAAAAAGCGCTCCAGCTCATCGGCGCCACGCTTCGTCTCCACAAAGACAAGGGTCAGGCCCTGGGTAGTAACATAGATGAAGGTGCGAGATGAGCATGCAGGTTGAAAGGGCTCTTGGCACTTTTTGAAACAGGGATCTTGGCTCTAGGTGGTGAGGGTGCCTGGGCTTTGGGATCAGTAACTTTAGTGACAACTATGTAAAGAATCAACAAGGTAAGCATGGAGGCTGAAAGGGCTCCAGATTATGTTTCAACAGGGGGATGTTGGCTCTAGATTTCCATGCGTGACTACTGGTGCTTCTAATTATGGGTCCACAGGCTGATCGGTTTCAGAATAACCTAATGGACGACACGAACGAGAAGGGAGTCATCGCTTTTCCACCAATGAAGATAAGGACTACTGGCAAAGCCTTCATACATTGTTCATTATCTTCATTGTTTTCCACCAATGGAGCTAATGAACAATATATGATGGCTTTGCCAGCAAATGTTACAGGGAGTGAGACAGGGAGTGAGCATGTTTATTCATTGAATTCATGTCTTCAGTTACTTCCTGATGGGATGCAACATGCTGATAATTGTGCCTGATTATTGAACCTGTCAAACACTTTCCAATAAGTTGCCAGAAGAAAACTGAAACTGTACGAGAAATTACTTAAGCCACAAACTCTGAACCTCCGACGTGTGAATCCCCTCCATCATGTGCATCACCATCGTTCTCAATATTTGTAATTCGCACATTATTCTCTTTTCCACCAATGAAGATAACGAACATTGGCAAAGCTATAATGTATTGTTCATTATCTTCATTGTTTTCCACCAATGAAGCTAATGAACAATATATAATGGCTTTACCAGCAAATGTAGGAGTGAGACAGTGAGTGAGTATCTTTATATATTCAATTCCTATCCTCAGTTACTTCATAAAATGATGCAACATGCTGATTATTGTGCCTGATTATTGAACCTGTCAAACACTTACCAATAAGTTACCAAAATAAAACTGAAACTGGACAGGAAATTACTAAAACCCCGATCTATCAACCCCTAACGTGTGAATCTCCTCCATCAAGTGCATCTCCATCGTTCTCAATATATGTTTTTCACACATTGTTCTCTCTTCCACCAATGAAGCTAATGGAAACTGGTAAAGCTATCATGTATTGTTCATTATCTTCATTGTTTTCCACCAATGAAGCTAATGAACAATATATGATGGCTTTGCCAGCAAATGTTACAGGGAGTGCAGTGTAACAGGGAGTAGGTATTTGTTATTCACACGTTGTTCGAAAAGCTGGGCGAAAATGCCGTCTGGGGTGACAGACCTAGGCCTGCACGGCAATTTTTGTCACATCTGGAATGCGGGATTAGTGTGACCCAGGTCCCAGACCAAAGATTTGGTTCTTTGCTTGCAACCTGTGCTACACCGAATACTCTTTAGAGAAGCGCATCGCAACCGGAGCATGAAAATAGGAGCCTTTTTCATATATTTTTTGCAAAGTGCCATGAAAGAAAGCTTGAACTTATCTTGAGCCTGACAGACCACTTATCGCAAAAATTATGTGAATGAGGCTCCTATTTCCATGCTCCGGTTGCCATAAACGCCACAAAAGAGTATTCAGTGTAGAATAGGTCGCAAGCGCAACCAAATCTTCTTCGGTCTATGACCTCGATCACACTCAAGCTAGTGAGAGAGGGATATCTAACCTACCCTACAGTTCCTAGCGCTCACGGTTTTACCCCATTAGACGAAAGCTTGTTGCCAGGCCACCCAGCCACACCACTTCGTTCCTGTTTTGTGATCGTTCCCCCCTTCCCGCTCCATATATCTGTCCAGAACAGTGTTCTGCTGATCATCGTTCAATTCATCCCAACAGTGATCACCATGTCCATACGACTGCTCTGCTTGTCATCGCTCAAATCACCTCAACAGTGATTACCAAGTCCAGACGAGTGGTGTGCTTTTCCTTATCCTTGTTCAACTCATCTCAACAGTGATCACCAAGTCCATACGACTGTTCTGCTGATCATCGCTTAAATCACCTCAACAGTGATTGCCAAGTTCAGATGAGAGTTGTGCTTGTCCTCCTTCAACTCACGGCAACTATGGTACTTCAATTCAGATGATCGTTCTGCTTATGATCGCTTACATGATCTCAACAGTGATCAACCAGTACAGTTGGGTGGTGAGCTTCTCCTCGTTCAACTCACCTCAACAGTGGTAATTAGGTCCAAAAGAGTGTTCTTCTTGTCGTCATTCACATACTCAATGTGCTGCACAATGAGATCAGTGGAAGAACCCACACGGCCGACAGTAAGGAAGACATAGTTGGCCAAGAAGTCTGATGCCAAGCGCTGGATCTCCTTGGGGAAGGTGGCTGAGAACATGAGTGTCTGGCGCACTCCAGTCTTGGGCATGCCCTCCTGCTCAACAATCCTGCATGATGAAATCAAAATGCAGGTGAAATTAGAATCCTATCCACAGCTGTTGCTGATCAGATGTTCGGCATGACACGTTGGAAGTGCTCAGACCACCTAGGGCTGGCTTAGGCTGAGATCACCAGATGAGGTAGCTGAGGATGAAGTGGCTGTGCATAAGGCTCAACATCAGTAACAACGTCACTACCGTGGTGACAGGGAAGAAAATTTTAGAATGTGCAAAATTGCAGAATATCTCCCCCCCCCCCCCCCCCCCCCCTCTAGTGCTTTCTATCATACTGTATATAATTAGTAACATTAGCCTAGTCAGACTGCCGGCATCATGAGGCCACTCCCTACAAATATCTGTATCCTACAGATACAAAATATTCTGTGTTTGTAGGGGTCTCCAATACCAAGCAGCTTCTTTCCCATCTCCACACCTTCGGATTTGGGGCTCGAAACCCATGTCCAACATGCGATCAGCCTCATCCAAACACAGGAAGTGGCAACCCTCCAAGGCAACCCTGCCACGCTCAATCAAGTCGCTCAGGCGACCGGGAGTAGCAACCAGCATGTCGCAGCCGCGCTCAAGCTCGCGGAGCTGGTGAAAACAGGTAAAGAAAAAGAGGGCTTAGAAAGGGTTGTTAGAACGAGTCATATGGTGGCTCACAGCCGCTCTGCGTGCTGTGATGGTAGAAGCATACGTTACTTGAATGGGAACTTGAGCTGAGTAATATGGCTCCAGCCAGCATTTAAATACTCGTCATACTCAGCATGAGAAGCAAAAATATGCATCGGGTGTACTTGACAGATGTCTTCCTCTAAACCCTGAACCCTAAAAGGCTCCAGCCAGCTTTTAACTACTTGCCGTATTCAGCAGCAGAAGCAAAAATATGTGTCGAGTACACAACAGAATTGTCTTCAAGGCTCCAGCCAGCAAATTGGCTTCTACACTGTCTTCAGCAGGAGAAGCAAAAATATGCTTTGGGTATACTCGACAGGAGTATTCAAAAAAACTTATGGTAAGGGATAGTTAGAGATTTTTCATCCTGAACCACTGACTCAAAAACCAACGTCAATTAGGACAAGTGTGAGGCAGCCACATGCATGAAGGACATGAAATATTCGAAAATGGGAGGTGGTGATGACTAACAGATGTTTTTAAGTCAGAGGTTAGCCAGATAGGCAACCAGCACATTAATCAGAAGGACAGATTAAGATCTGGACAAAATCCAAGGGGACTATATTTGCACCACATAGCAGCTTGAAGCCCCAACGAAAATCCGTGGTAACAATTGAACAATTCAAAACGACAAATTGGAGCTTTGTACACAAATAGGAAATAAACTGAATGCTTCAGCAGAGATCCCCTCCCCCCCCCCACCTCCCCACCCCACCCACCCACCCACCTATATGTAAGGGATCCAACCATCATTCACCCAGCTTCCACCCCACGTCACCACCACCACAATCTCACCTGGTTGCCAACAGGGGCGCCTCCGTAGATGACCACAGGCCTGATTCCAGTGTTGAAAGCAAACTTCCTGGCCTCATCATAGATCTGGCTGGTCAACTCACGGGTGGGAGCCAGGATAAGGGCATATGGGGTGGCCTTCCTAGATCCACGTCCATTAGGCTGGTAGCCTTTCATCAGCATGGAGCTGGGGGCATTAGGGGGGGGGGGGGGGGGGGGGTAATTGAGAGGGGTTGGATGCAGAGAGAGGGGGGGCAGAGCAAGGCAATTGATACAATGCAAGACAACTCTGAAGTAGGCTGTCTGAATGTTGTAACTGAGCGATACGGCTGTGGGCCGAATTTTTGAATTGCTTGAAAGAGGGTACACATTCACAGGCAGCATGCAGCAGATGGGCAATCCAACAGCCCATAACCCCCTCATGACAATAACCAACTCAAAACAGACTATAAGCAACTCCAAATAGACCAGGACAAGGATGGTTCTAAATGGGGCACAAGGTTACGGAAGGAATGATAATAGACACCGGGAAAGTTCCACTAAGGTTCAGGTACGGGATAAGGATATCACAAAATACGAAGTCAGAAAGGCATACGTCGACTAAGGCATTTCCAGTTCCACTCAAAGCCGATCTAAGGTCGATCACTGATGACGCGGTAGATGAACCTTCACGATTCCGTTCATGGTATGCATCACCGCACTGCATGGACGAGAATACATTGCAGCATTGCTCATGAATTGCAAATATAACAAGTGCTCTTAAACTCACGCAATGATGGGGAAGCAGAAAGCTGCAGTCTTCCCAGATCCAGTCTGAGCGCAAGCCATCAGATCTCGGCCAGCAACACCGATAGGGACAGCGTAGCGCTGCACAGGCGTGGGCTTGGTATATTTGCAGCGCTTGATATTTTCCAACATCTGAGGAGGCAGGTTGAGCTCATCGAAGGAGGTGACCGAGGGAGGGACGTCGTTACCGCTTGTCTCGACAGGAATGTCCTCGTAAACCGAGAAATCAATACCAGTGTTTTCACCACCATACAGCTGGTCAATTTCGCCCTTCTCTTCAGCAGCCTTCTTGAATGGATCATCATAAGCCTGGTTGAATCCAATGCCACCACCGCCTCCGCCATACCCTCCACGGCCTCCACCTCCACCGCAATACCCTCCACGGTTTCCACCCCCGCCATATCCTCCTCCTCCACCTCCGAAGCTACCTCCACCTCCACCTCGGAAGCCACCTCCACCGCCACCGTTGTAGCCACCTCCTCCGTTGTACCCACCTCCTCCACCTTGTGCACCGTATCCACCACGACCGCCTTGTGCACTGTATCCACCTCGTCCACCTTGTCCTCCGCCATAACCGCCTTGTCCTCCACCGTATCCTCCTCCACCATCATAGCCAGCTGGAGCTCCATTATACCCACCGCCAGCAGGGGGGCCCGATTGAGGGGGACCTCCGGGTAGGATCACTGGAGATCCACCAGGCATAATGGGGCCGCCAACGAACCCACCTGGTCCACCGGGCATAGGAGACATTCCAGCGGGAGGTCCGCCCTGAGGGGCTCCCCCTCCGCGCAGATGAGGAGGGACATAACCATTGGGGTTAGCACCCTGCCCCTGCTGTTGGGGTGGCTGATAAGACATATTTATTGGATCTATTCAACGGGGATGTTTTTTTTGCCGAAGTTGCGGCACTAAAAGATCGACCGAGCGCGGGCACGACATACTTGAATGGGTCCAATATCATCCAGCCAGAATGGGAAACCGAAACCCTGACATGTCGAACCTAGTTGGTTCGCGTACCTGGGGGAAATCATTTCCTGGGGAAAACATTCGCATGATTGCATGTGGTCCAATCATTCGCAGATTGGATCAGGTATTTTTAATCCGTTTAGAGGCTAGATTTTTGATGTTGCTGCCCTAAGAAGGCGAGCAGACCAAACAGGCTGTTACCAAGCCCAAGTCCAAGGTCGCGTTGGCAAACGCGGCTTTGGATTCGCCTTTCGGTTAGACCTTCCGTTCCACAGGAATAGCAACAGCAATAACACACATGTATAATGCTATTCTTCCTCCTTGTACGCATTATATCTATTGTAACATATATGGTCGTGTGTACCCATACTACACTGGGACTATCCGGACACCGCGTCCCCCCTGTTGCTCACAATTGGTTTCGGGGCAACCAAACTACTACACGTTCGCGCAGTGAGACCCGCGAGACTCCCGAGAATTGTGTCCTTCGTCCCAGTAACAGGCTTCGCGAGAAGGCTGTTGCTAGAGAGGAAGGAAATGTGAGCCAAGAAGAGCCTCAAAACGCATCTCCTCGAGGTGACCGAATGGCTAGCTGAATAACTAGCTCCGGTGCTCCCCATCAGCTTTGCCAGGATAAGAGAGAGCTGAAGGCATGTAGAGTGAGTGAGAGCAAGGGAGATGCACGCATGGCTTGTAGCCGGGCAGTCTGCATGAGTGCATGGGCTGGTCTGGACTCGCATGGGCATGAGACATGGACTGGCATGGGCATTCGATGCCCTATTCACTTATTTACCAAACGCATCACTTCTGAATACTGAGCAAGCTGCAAATTTGGGTATCCACTGGGGGCACACCCACTGATTCTCGTATATAGTTATCACCCCGTGCCTTTCTTCTCAGCCAAGTGAAGTAGTGAATGGGATGGTTCCTTCAACTTCCCCCCCCTATGGCAAGGCATAACAATTTAAATTTGAATTCGAACGGGAAGGTTCCATCAACCTCACACCCAATGGCAAGGCATAACAATTTAAATTTGAATTTGAACGGGATGGTTCCTTCAACTTAACACCCTATGGCAAGGCGTAACAATTCTCAATTTTCCTGGAGGGACTGAGCTTGTGTAGATCCTTCCGAGGTAGATGTTTGAGACGTTATGCATGTAGAACTTAGATATATAAGCGTTTCAGAACTAATTAGGTATGTGTCACTTGGGAGGACTGAGGCACTGAGCATGTGTCTATCCTTCTTTCTGAAACCTCGATGTTGCTGGTTTTTGTAAGGGGTCCCACATCCTGTGGTGAAAATCCCTTCGATGCAAAATGAAAATACAGTAGATGCCTGAGATGTTTTGCAAACAGTGTTGCATAACTGATGACGTATTTGGAACTTGGAGGGACTGAGCATTTTTTGGGGAAAGGATTTTGACCCCAGGAACTCAGGAAGTGGGACCCGGTACACAAACCATCGCCACCCAGGATTAAAAGCATGTGTGGATCCTTAAGGTAAGTGCATGAGAGGCTCGGCACTCTCAGAGATTCAGAAATGGTGATGTATATGTCCTTTTAATAACATCATCTTGACACATATTTAAACTTTCTCATCATACTAGTACATGACTGCGTTCTGAACTCTACAGTATGCCCAGGTTTGTCCTACCAGCAATCTGTGAGAAGCTGCCAGGAACTGTACTCTACAGTGTGCCAGGTTTGTTCTACCAAGCTGTGAGAAGCTGCCAGAAACAGTATTCTACAGTGTGCCCAGGTTTGTTCGGTCAGCAAACTGTGAGAAGCTGCCAGAAACAGTACTGTACAGTGTGCCCAGGTTTGTTCTTCAAGCAAACTGTGAGAAGCCCAAGCATTTACAGTCCGGCGGTACCTCGCACAAGAGGTCTCCCCCTCATCATGTACACCCATAACACGCACTCACCCCCCTATCACCACACTTTCTTACAACATACCACCCACCCACCAACCTCCACAACACACCCCTCACCCCCATTACCCCCACCCCACCACCACAACCCTGGTCGCACAAGAGGTCTCCCCCTCATCATGTACACCCATAACACATACTCACCCCCCTATTTCCACACGTTCTTACAACATACCATCCACCCACCAACCTCCACTACACACCCCTCACCCCCAATACCCCCACCCCACCACCACAACCCTGGTCGCACAAGAGGTCTCCCCCTCATCATGTACGCCTTCAGCATCCCCACCATCCTTGCCAGCTGACCCACCCCCATCAGATAGGGAGAGGAGCGCAGAGTGGGATTTGTACTGCTTCCCCAGTGTTTGCACTGCATCCCCACCATCCTTGCCAGCGGACCCTTTCACCCATCTTCACCAGACTACCCCACAGTCCATGCATCTGACTACTGCTCATCACCAGCCTGTGCGTTACAGTGATCAAGCACGAATATTGGCGGTAGATACGGTTTGGGCTTGAACTATGTGTTGGCATACATGGTAGGGGTACCGCCAATTGAGCAGCCAACGACAAAGGCCCATACGGCAACCATTTCAGTTTCAAACAGTCTTCCTGTACTTTGAGAATACTTCGCGAATACTTTATTACATAATAATGTATATGTACTAAATCTGGCAAACCATTGAGATTTTTGCGTTTCTCGTCATCCTAATCGAAAATTCGCTTATAGCCATGGGATGATTTGGATTTGTTTCTAGTACATCTTACCTCCACTTTTTCAGGCCGAAATTTCGGCAATTCTCAGACGTCTTAATTCTTAGGCCAACATTTCAGAATTGTCAGTCAATATCCTTAATTTCGAGGTACGAATTGCGAACTATTAAGTGTTTCGAACGCCAAAATCCAAATTACGCTGAAAGACTATGAGAGTATAGAATGCTGCAAACAAGAAAAGAGAAGAGGAGGGGGGGAAATGAAAAAATGAAAAGAAGAAACAATAAAAATGATTTGTTCGCGTTTACATTTCCTGGTAACAATGTTTGTACTGCCGAAGACGGCGAGCAGCCAAATTGCTGGCGGAAGCTGTTAAACAAAGTCCAAGTTCAAGCATACTCCAGATGATTCAAACCCGTTTTGCAGATTTTTAGTGCTGTAGAATACATCCTACTTAACTTTATGATGGGACCTGGACATGTTTTTGAACTCTCCGAACTCGTGTGATTGCATTTTGTACCGGTACTAAGGGACAGTCTATTTAAAACGTACTTATGCATTTTACTGCCGAAGACGGCAGGCACTCCAATCAGCAAAATTGCTGGCTGAAGCTATGTAACCTACTTCAAGTTCAAGTGTGTCACGTAAATTCCGAGGTCTACGAACAAACTGGTAAGAAGTGTAGTGCAGTTGATACTGCCGAAGACGGCGAGCAGCCTTAAAGGCTGGAGCCGTGAAACCAAGTTAAAGTCCAAACAGTTCTTCCTTTATTTATCCATGAGAGTTTGCAGAGACTGGACCAAGAACTGGTTCATAAGAATGCTTAGATTGTTGATTGTTTTTGGCAACGTTTACATTTACCGAGGCACTTCACTTACTGCTAGATACCACGAGAAGCCAAATTGCCGTTTGGAGGCATGAAACCAAGTTTAAGTCTCTAACACCAATTTCTGAGGGTCTACATTCAACGTAGATTCAAGTTCCCGAGGCAGGCCGAGGTATAGATTTTGGCGTAGATTTTGAGAGCAGTCACACCTACAAAATATCTTACCGCATATATTTTGAAGTGCTCGAAAACAACCTGACAGTGGGCACTGAGCAGCAGAGTAGGTCATGAAATCAATCCAAATTACGCTAGACTAAATTTATCACTACGGCTGTCTTGCACATCTCCGCCTTAACGCCTTACCGCCTTAACGCCTCCGATACCAAAAATGGTTCGCAGCAAACAGCAATCATGAGAATGGCTTGATTCCCTTTACATCCGCCTTACATAAGCAGGATCAGATTCGTTCTATAGCACAGTTTAGAATGGGTTTCCATTGGCTGAACACAGAAAGAATGAGGGTGGTGGATAGAGCACACATCCCTCGATCAATGAGACACTGTCAAATGTGTGGGTTCCAAAAACCTGAGGATGAAATGCATATGTTTGAGTGCCCTTTTTATAATGATATTCGCCTCCGCTACCAGAAGCTGTTTACAGATATTTATAGGCATGTCCATGAGGATACCAACTTAACCGTATGGAATGTGGAATTCTGCGATTCCACATTCAGAACCTTTATGAATGGAAATGGCACTAAGTCTTTTTGGAGCAACCTAGCCGACTATCTTTCTACTTGTAGAAGAGCAAGACAGGAAGCCCTGGACTGCTTAGTGGCACCGTAATTTATCATCCCTTTTTTTCTTCTTCTTGTGACTTCTCATTTGTTAGCTTCTTACCTCCGCCACTGTAAGTGGTTGAGATCTGGGTCCGGCTCTAAGGGGTTTAATACCTACGCCACCAAAACGGTGGTTGGGAGTTTGGTTTGTTTGTCCTCGACACACCCCTGATGTAATGGGGTTTTTTGCTTTGTGGGTGCTTTTTCTTTTTGTTTAAAGCACAGAGTCTCATACACCCTCGCGGTGTCAAGTAGACTTTAACATGTAATGTAATGTAATGTAATCTCTCTTCACCCCCCACTTCTCCCTCCTTCCCTCTGAGTGTTCAAACATTATCTTATAATATCTACGCCGTTGATATACATGTAACACTAAATATATATAATACAGCGCCATTTACCGGTATGCAAAATATATAATATTATCCCATATATGGCAACTAGACAACAATTATTGATGCGGGCAAGCTCGTCGTCTTAATAACCGCAAAATGGAGATTATTAAACTGTCTTATCTGCACAGCATGCTCCATGGTATCTGTGGGTGTCGTATGGGGGACACCGTTTACTTTGTGGGCTATTAGCAGCAGCTTCTAGGCAGCTCCTTTTCCCCATCCCATCTGTGGGTGTCGTATGGGGAACACCGTTTACTTTGTGGGCTATTAGCAGCAGCTTCTAGGCAGCTCCTTTTCCCCATCCCATCTGTGGGTGTCGTACGGGGGACACCGTTTACTTTGTGGGCTATTAGCAGCAGCTTCTAGGCAGCTCCTTTTCCCCATCCCATCTGTGGGTGTCGTATAGGGGACACCGTTTACTTTGTGGGCTATTAGCAGCAGCTTCTAGGCAGCTCCTTTTCCCCATCCCATCTGTGGGTGTCGTATGGGGGACACCGTTTACTTTGTGGGCTATAAGCAGCAGCTTCTAGGCAGCTCCTTTTCACCATCCCGTGGGAAAACGTGCAGCGCTAGGCAACAGTATAATATAATATAATGATAATTCTAACAAGGGTTGACCACGAGGTTGGGTGAAATCAGTTTGTCACATATTCGTATGTGAGGCTGATAGGTAGATAGGTACTAGGTAGGCAAGTCGGTACGAGGTAGGTAGATAGGTAGGTAGTCACGTTTTGGTATTTGAGGTTCACAGTACCCTTGAGCCTATTTAGCTACCCTGGCATGTAATTCAATTCTATGTTATTCCATTCCATTCATGTAATTCAATTCCATTCCATGTCATTCAATTCAAGATCTAGCTTTACATGGGGAGCACTGTTTCATTTTTGGGCTACACATGGTAGCTTCCAGGCAGCTCTCTTTTCCAGAAACTGGCTCAAGGCCAAAGCTTTCTACTGCGATGGAATGCTTGCCATGTCAGCATTCAGACGCAGTAGCTAGCTTCAGATTTGGCCTAAGGACAGGGGAAAGGAGCTGCCTAGAAGCAGCTCCCTAGAAGATGCCTAGAAGCTCCCTAGAGGCGGCTCCCTAGAAGCTGCCTAGAAGCGGCTCCCTAGAAGCTAACGGACCATGTTATCAAACGGACCGACAGAACCGCTCGATCTGAATTTGAGGAGGTGATCTGACTTTGTGGAGGTGATCTGACTTTGTGGAGGTGATCTGACTTTGATGAGGTGTTCTAACTTTGGGGAGGTGACCTGACTTATACATAGGGAACGGCAATATGATATTGTTTGATGCCGGCTGTCTGACTTGGCCAAAGTTACCATTTATATATAACATCATATGATGCAATTTGTATGATATCATATGATATCATACCCGCCTTTGATCAACATCATATGATATGCCGTTCCCTAGTTACACAGTATACACTGTCCACACTCCGTTAAGTCAGGTAATCCCTGTTTCCCCATGGGGCTACTCATAGGAGGTTCTACAGTGGCCTCAGGCATCAAACACTTCAGAAAGCAATGATAACGCCTGGTGGGGCGTGGGATTAAGAGAGCCTTGTCTTACGGGGGTAGAGGTACCTGGACAGTGCTACTGTGGCGGTCGACAGCGACTGCGGACACTAAAGCGCACTCGTAGGGATTCGATCCCCACACCTGCTGCCTGATTTCAACAAACTCAACCATTGAGCCGATTGTCGAAACGGGAGATATCAAACACTTGAACCAATCAACACTCGGTTGCAACACACTTTTTGGCGGAGCCCCCTCTTCAAAGGGGCGAGAGCCCCCAGGGATACCCATTTGTCCACTTTTCCGACCGGAAAATTTCTTGAATCCAGACACGTCATCCAACGGTCGCGTAACTAACTCGGTTCGGTCAGCTCCATCGTTGCCACCTTTCGCTCCGTTGCCAACACACTCCGCCAATTTTCCGCGTCGCTTGCGACGTTGCATAGGACTTTTTCAGTTTGATTTGCTTGGCAGAATCACACTTTCTGTGTGTGGCCCATTTCACACTCGACGTGTGGCCCGCGACACACTTTTCCAGTTTGATTTGCTTGGCAGAATCACACTTTCTGTGTGTGGCCCATTTCACACTCGACGTGCGGCCTGCGACACACTTTTTCAGTTTGATTTGCTTGGCGGAATCACACTTCCTATGCGTGGCCCATTTCACACTTGGTGTGCGGCCCGCGACACACTTTTTCAGTTTGATTTGCTTGGCAGAATCACATTTTCTGAGTGTGGCCCATTTCACACTCGACGTGTGGCCCGCGACACACTTTTCCAGTTTGATTTGCTTGGCAGAATCACGCTTTCTGTGTGTGGCCCATTTCACACTCGACGTGCGGCCCGCGACACACTTTTCCAGTTTGATTTGCTTGGCAGAATCACACTTTCTGTGTGTGACACATTCTGCACTTGACATACATCCAAGTCTCACTAAACATCTACCAAGATGTCGCCTGCAACAGATAAGGGGAGAGGGGTTAAATAAAGGATGAAGTTAGGGTAAGGAGGGGGGGGGGGGGGGGGGGGGGGGGGCTTAAGACGCAACACATGGGAGGGAGAAGGGTTGACAAGTACAATTGGGTGATGTGGGGTGTGTGATGTGCAATCGGGTGAAGTGGGGTGTGTGAAGTGGGGTGGGTTACCGAGATGTCGCCTGCAACACATGGGAGGGAGAGGGGTTGACAAGTGCAATTGGGTGAAGTGGGGTGTGTGATGTGCAATTGGGTGAAGTGGGGTGTGTGAAGTGGGGTGGGTTACCGAGATGTTGCCTGCAACACATGGGAGGGATAAGGGTTGACAAGCGCGATTGGGTAAAGTGGGGTGTGTGATGTGCAATTGGGTGAAGTGGGGTGGGTTACCGAGATGTCGCCTGCAACACTAGGGAGGGAGAAGCATTGACAAGTGTTGGTTGGTTGGGTTTGGTTGGGTTTGCAACACATGGGGGAGATAAGGGTTGCCAGTGTTGGTTGGTTGATGTTGGTTGGGGTTGCAACACATGGGAGGGATAAGGGTTGCCAGTGTTGGTTGGTTGGGGTTGGTTGGGGTTGCAACACATGGGGGGGAGAAGGGTTGCCAGTGTTGGTTGGTTGGGGTTGGTTGGGGTTGCAACACATGGGAGGGATAAGGGTTGCCAGTGTTGGTTGGTTTGGGTTGGTTTGGGTTGGTTTGGGTTGCAACACATGGAAGGGACAAGGGTTGCCAGTGTTGGTTGGTTGATGTTGGTTGGGATTGCAACACATCGGAGGGATAAGGGTTGCCAGTGTTGGTTGGTTGGGGTTGGTTGGGGTTGCAACACATGGAAGGGACAAGGGTTGCCAGTGTTGGTTGGTTGGGGTTGGTTGGGGTTGCAACACATGGGAGGGATAAGTGTTGCCAGTGTTGGTTGGTTGGGGTTGGTTGGGGTTGCAACACATGGGAGGGAGAATGGTTGCCAGTGTTGGTTGGTTGATGTTGGTTGGGGTTGGTTTGGGTTGCAACACATGGGAGGGATAAGTGTTGCCAGTGTTGGTTGGTTGATGTTGGTTGGGGTTGCAACACATGGGGGGGAGAAGGGTTGCCAGTGTTGGTTGATTGAGGTTGGTCGGGGTTGGGGTTGGTTGGGTTTGCAACACATGGGAGGGAGAAGGGACGTGTAGCACACAGCTTCTAGGCAGCTCCTTTACCCCATACTTAGGCCTAACCTAAAGCTGGATTTTGTGTGTATCTGCTTTTTTGAGATCTGTGCTAGATTTTTCTAGAAAATGTTTGCACACCTGCATCGGCTGTAGACTCAACAGATTGTCTCCCCTTTGCTACTGGGTTCTCCACCCACGTGGCGCCAGCATCAGTCTTCTCAGCATGGCTCTTCAACGCTGCCAGGTCATTAGGCCAAGAGTCATACACCTCCTTCAAAGCCCTGCTTCCAGGTCGCAACTTCATTCCCTGCAATCAATCAATCAATCAATCAATCAATCGGGCTGGGCTGGGTTCAATTGGGTTGGGTTAAGGTGGGTTGGGTTTAGTTGGGCACCCAAACACACACACACCACCTTCAAATCCCTGCTTCCAGGTCGCGACTTCAATCCCTGCAATCGATCAATTGGTTTGGGTTGGTTTTAGGGTTTAAACCTAACCCAACCCAACCCTGCTTCCAGGCCGCAACTTCATTCCCTGCAATCAATTGAAAAATGGAACTTGTCACACACACTTACACACACCCAAACACACACCATCACCACACACCACCTTCAAAGATCTGCTTCCAGGTCGCAACTTCATTCCCTGCAATCAATTGAAAACTGGAATTTGTTACACACACGCATACACACACCACCACCACACACCAATTTCAAAGCCCTGATTCCAGGGCGCAACTTGATTCCCTGCAATTGGGTTGGGTTGTTTAGGGTTTAGAACTAACCCAACCCAGCTTCCAGGTTGCCACTTCTTTCCCTGCAATCAATTGAAAACTGGAAATTGTTACACACACACATACACACACCCAAACACACACACCACCTTCAAAGCCCTGATTCCAGGTCGCAACTTCATTCCCTGCAATCGATCAATTGGGTTGGGTTGGGCTGGGTTCAATTGGGGTTGGTTAAGTTGGGTTTGGCTAAGTTGGGCACCCAAACACAAACACACCACCTTCGAAGCCCTGATTCCAGGTCGCAAGTTCATCCCCTGCAATCGATTGATCAGGTTGGTTTGGTTAAGTTAGACGTCCAAACCCACACACACCACCTTCAAATCCCTGCTTCCAGGTCGCGACTTCATTCCCTGCAATCAATCAATCAATCAATCAATTAGTTGGGTTGGGTTCGATTGGGTTGGGTTAAGTTGGGTTGGGTTAAGTTGGACACCCAAACCCACACACACCACCTTCAAATCCCTGCTTCCAGGTCGCGACTTCATTCCCTGCAATCGATCAATTGTGTTGGGCTGGGCTGGGTTCAATTGGGTTGGGTTGGGTTGGGTTGGGTTGGGCTGGGTTCAATTGGGTTAGGTTGGAGTGGGTTGGTTTGGGATGGGTTCAATTGGTTTGGTTTGGTTTGGGTTAGGTTCAATTGGTTTGGTTTGGGTTAGGTTCAATTGGTTTGGTTTGAGTTAGGTTCAATTGGTTTGGGTTGGGCTGGGTTAGGTTCAATTGGTTTGGTTTGGGTTAGGTTCAATTGGTTTGGGTTGGGCTGGGTTAGGTTCAATTGGTTTGGGTTGGGCTGGGTTAGGTTCAATTGGTTTGGTTTGGGTTAGGTTCAATTGGTTTGGGTTGGGCTGGGTTAGGTTCAATTGGTTTGGTTTGGGTTGGGTTAGGTTCAATTGGTTTGGTTTGGGTTAGGTTCAATTGGTTTGGTTTGGTTTGGGTTAGGTTCAATTGGTTTGGTTTGGTTTGGGTTAGGTTCAATTGGTTTGGTTTGGGCTGGGTTAGGTTCAATTGGTTTGGTTTGGTTTGGGTTAGGTTCAATTGGTTTGGTTTGGGTTAGGTTCAATTGGTTTGGTTTGGGTTAGGTTCAATTGGTTTGGTTTGGTTTGGGTTAGGTTCAATTGGTTTGGTTTGGTTTGGGTTCAATTGGGTTAGGTTGGGATGTGTTAGGTTCAATTGGGTTGGGATGGTTTTAGGGTTTAGACCTGCACAGAGGAAAGTTCTCAGCCTCTTTCAAGGTGGCAGGACAGAAATCGTTAACCTAGCTCAGGTGTGTTCAAGTGGTCTGACGCATCAACGTCTGGTCCAGAGATTTCCAAAAAGAGCGTGCTGCAACCTCCCCCCCCCCCCCCCCACACACCCCTTTCCCCCCCTTACCCACAGGTCAATTATTTATCCTCTTCCAAGGCCTCTTTCAGGGTGTCAGGTCGGAAATCGTGAACCTAGCAACAGGTTCAAACCCCCGACCTACAGTAAAGCAAGTAAAGACGAAAAACGGAAAAAAAACACACCAGTAATAAGACACAAACACCAATGACACCACGTCAGTAATAAACGACACACACAAGACTAAAAGCCGTATAACAACAACCACTGCCACCACCGTCATCATCACCTCCACCACTACCACCATCCTTATCACCACCACCACTGCCACCACCGTCATCATCACCTCCACCACTACCACCATCCTTATCACCACCACCACTATCAACTCCACCACTGCCACCACCATCATCATCACCTCCACCACTACCACCATCCGTATCACCACCACCACTACCACCTCCACCATCATCACCTCCACCACTACCACCATCCTTATCACCACCACCACCATCATCACCTCCACCACTACCACCACCACCCGTATCACCATCACCGTCACCTTACTCTGTTGGATAAATGGATCCCAATCACACTACCATCATCACCACCACCACCACCACCATTATCACTATCACCTCCACCACTACCACCCTTATCACCACCACCACCATGACAATCTTCATGGTAGTTATCATCACCACTACCACCATCACCATTATCACCTTGCTTCGTTGAATGATTGGATCCCACTCGCACTCCCACCATCATCATTACCACCAACAACACCTCCACCACTCCCACCATTATCACTATCACCTCCACCACCCTTATCACCACCACCACCACCACCATGACTATCTTCATTGTAGTCATCATCACTTTGCTATGTTGAATGATTGGATCCCACTCGCACTACCACCACCTCCATCCTTATTACCACCACCACCACCACCATGACTATCTTTATGGTAGTCATCATCATCACCACCACCATCACATTCACCACAACCTCCATCACCTTGCTCTGATGGATGACTGGATCCAACCACCACCACCTCCACCACCACCATCCTTATCACCACCACCACCATGACTATCTTCATGGTGGTCATCATCATCACCACCACCACCTCCACCACTACCTCCATCACCTTGCTCTGTTGGATGACTGGATCCAACTACCACCACCTCCACCACCACCATCCTTATCACCACCACCACCATGATGACTATCTTCATGGTGGTCACCGCCACCACCACAACCATCACCTCCACTATCACCACCATCACCACTTCCACCACCACCATGATCACCTGACTCTGTTGGATTACTGGATCCCACTTGCACTACCATCATCACCATCACCACTACCACCATTATCACTATCACCTCCACCACCACTGCCACCCTTATCACCACTACCACGATGACAATCGTCACGGTACTCATCATCACCACCACCACCATCACCTCCACCACCATCACCACTTACACCACCACCTTGCTCCGTTAGATGACTGGATCCCACTCGCACTACCACCACATCCACTACCACCACCATGACCACCATAATCACCTTCACCACTACCACCACAACCATGATCACCTGACTCCTTTGGGTGACTGGATCCCACTCGCACTTCAACCACCTCCACCACCACCACCACCACCTCCACTATTTTCATGGTACTCAGCAGCACCACCACCATCACCTTGCTCCGTTGGATCACCTTCACCACTTCCACCACCACCATAATCACCTTCACCACTACCTCCACCACTACTACCACCATGATCACCTGACTCCGTTGGGTGACTGGATCCCACTCGCAGAGCCCAAACTTGACATGGAAGCCTTCGTGCCATTCGATGTTGTCCATCAGAGTCCAGAAGTAGACTCCACGCACATCGTAGCCATCGTTGATCGCCTTCAGGAGAAGTGGGGTGGTTTGGGTGAAGTGGTTTGGATGAAGTGGGTTGGGTGGGTGAAGGGGGTTGGGTGGGTGAAGGGGGGTGGGGGAAGTGGGATTAGTTGGTTGGGTTGGTTGGATTGGGGTGGGTGAAGTGGGGTGGGTGAAGTGCGATTGGGTGGCTGGGGCATGGAAGCCGTTGTGCCATTCGATGTTGTCCATCAGAGCCTAGAAGTAGACTCCATGCACATTGTAGCCATCGTCGATCGCCTTCAGGAGAAGTGGGTTGGGTGGGTGAAGTGGGGTGGGTGAAGTAGGGGGGGTGAAGTGGGGTGGGTGAGACATGAAAGCCTTCGTGCCATTCGATGTTGTCCATCAGAGTCCAGAAGTAGACTCCATGCACATCGTAGCCATCGTTGATCGCCTTCAGCAGCATTGAGAAGTGTGATTGGGTGGGTTGGTTTGAGTGAAGTGGGGAGGGCGAAGCAGGTGAAGTGGGGTGGGTGAAGTGCGATTGGTTAGATGAGTGGGTTGGGTGGGTCAAGTGGGGTGTGGGAAGTAGACTCCACGCACATCGTACCCATCGTTGATTGCCTTCAGCAGCATTGAGACGTGCGATTGGGTGGGTGGGGTGGTTGAAGTGTGTGGGTGCGATTGGGTGGGTGCGATTGGGGGAAGTGGGGTGGGGGAGGTGCGATTGGGAGGGTGGGTGGGTGGGGTGGGTGAAGTGTGATTGGGTGGGTGGGTGGGACATGGAAGCCTTCGTGCCATTCGATGTTGTCCATCAGAGTCTAGAAGTAGACTCCACGCACATCGTAGCCATCGTTGATCGCCTGCAGGCGAAGTGGGGTGGGGGAAGTGGGGTGGGCGAAGTGGGGTGAGTGAAGTGGGGTGGGGGAAATGGTGTGGGCGAAGTAGAGGAAGTGCGATTGGGTGGGTGGGGGGTAACAAATATAAGCTTCTTTCTAGGCACAAGTACTAGGGATCTAAGTTGAAATTTCCGAAAAGATAAATCAACAGTAAGAGGGGACAAGAAAAAGGGACGAACATTCAAATTCAAATTTGTCATCACCAACATGATCTTAGTTGATTTCGAAAAGAGAAATCAACAGGAAGAAGGATGAGAAAAAGGGACAAACATTCAAATTCATACTCACCAACATGATCTAAGTTGAAAGGTAGAATGAAATCAATGAAATTCGTTAAAAAAGCAGCTCTTGGGTTTGAGCTTCATAAAAAACGGAGAGTTCGATGCTATGGCAGTGAAGCCCCTTGACTCCGTCAAGCCGAGGGCACATTTGGAGTCCAGTAGCAGAAAGAGGAGACGAGACAAAAGGAAGAATTATTATCTTCAGGAACCAATCAAGTTTCGAGCTCTGGGCTGTATGGTATAGTGTTACCCAGTCAACGATCAGACAGGTCTGACGTTCGAGCCCTGGCCAGGTTCACAAAATCTCAGATTTGCCGACTTGGAAGAGGTAGAGAACTTCCCTCCGTGCTGTTGCGCAGTAGTTCAAGCTCAGGCGCATAGGGTCTGCGAAACCAAATAAACCCAACATGGTAGCGTTCTCTATTATGCACACAAGCATGCAAACATAAGGGTTCTCTCAATCTCACACCTGTGGCACGGTGTATTATTTTTCAATTTTCAAGTACCTTTATGAGCATTGGGAAGTACGATTTAACGCTTAATTGATCATCATAATCATCATGGTCATCAAAAAGGGAAACGAGAAAAAGGAAGAGTGAAACCTTTAGGAGCATTGGAAAGTGCGATTTGATGCGCATGGTGTCCTTGTGGTAGTGGGTCCCGGGAGTGTTCGATGCTATGGCAGTAAAGTTCCCTTTGACTCTGTCAAGCTGCGGGCATATTTGGAGTCCAGCAGCAGAAAGAGGAGACGAGAATGAAAGAAAACAAGCTCTATGCAGCGTCGCCTGCGACGCTAAAAATTGTCGGAGAGTGATCGCGACAGGTGGCAACGGAAGCGAGTTAGTTACGAGACCGTTGACTGACGTGTCAGACGGCGAACGGACAAAAGGGTAAACATGGGGGCTCCCGCCCACTTGAAGAGGGGGCTCCGCCAAAAATGACTACCTTCAGTAGCATAGGGAATTATTGGGAATTGGAATTCGATTACAACCTTCAGGAGCATGGGAAAGTGCGATTCAATGCTGTCCAGGTGAAGTCTCACTTGACTCTGTCAAGCCGAGGGCACATTTGGAGTCCAGTAGCAGAAAGAGGAGACAAGAAAAAAGGAAGAATGATTACCTTCAGGAGCATTGGAAAATGCGATTCGATGAAGCCCCTGCGCATGGTGTCCTTGTGGTCGGCGATGCCGGTCTCAGTGATGAAGATGGGCAGCTTCAAGACAGAGGCATCCTTGATGGAGTCGTACAGACCCTGTGGAAGTGGGTGGGTAGTGGGGGTAGTGTGTGGGTGGGGGGGGTAGTGGATGGGTAGTGGGTGAGTGGGTGGTGGGTAGTGGGTGGGTGGGAGAGTGTGTAAATGAGTCAGGGGAGGTACAAGACAGAGGCATCCTTGATGGAGTCGTACAGACCCTGTGGAAGTGGGTGGGTAGTGGGGGTAGTGTGTGGGTGGTGGGTAGTGGGTGGGTGGGAGAGTGTGTAAATGAGTCAGGGGAGGTACAAGACAGAGACATCCTTGATGGAGTCGTACAGACCCTGTGAAAGTGGGTGGGTAGTGGGGGTAGTGTGTGGGTGGGGGGGTAGTGGATGGGTAGTGGGTGAGTGGGTGGTGGGTAGTGGGTGGGTGGGAGAGTGTGTAAATGAGTCAGGGGAGGTACAAGACAGAGGCATCCTTGATGGAGTCGTACAGACCCTATGAAAGTGGGTGGGTAGTGGGGGTAGTGTGTGGGTAGTGGATGGGTAGTGGGGTGAGTGGGTGGTGGGTGTAGTGGGTGGGTGGGAGAGTGTGTAAATGAGTCAGGGGAGGTACAGGACAGAGGCATCCTTGATGGAGTTGTACAGACCTGTGAAGTGGCTGTGGGCTCGGTAAGTGGGGGGGGGTAGTGTGCTGGGGTGTGGGTAGGGGTAGTGTACAGACCCTGTGGTCAGTGGCGGGGCGGGAGGGTAAGGCCACGGTCGGGGTAGTGCCGGGGGGAAGTTTGTGTGAGGTGGGGGGTGTTAGGGTGGTAGTGGGTAGGGTAGTGGTAGTCGTTACAGACCCTGTCGGTAGTGGCGGTTAGTGGGTGGGCAGCTTGCTCCGGGGGTGGGTCTAGTGGGTAGCGATACATGACCCTGTCGGTCGTGGGGTGGTAGGGTAGTGCCGTGTACTGGTGGGGTATTCTGGTATCTTGGTGCGGTACTATACGTGGGTGGGCAGTTGTGGGGGGGGGGCGGGTGGTAGTGGGTAGTCGTACGACCCTGTTGGTAGTTGGCAGGGTCCCTGGGGTCCTGGTAGGGTTGTGGGTGGAAGTGTTGTGGGTGGCGGGGTAGAGGGCTAGTCGTACAGACCATGTCGGTATGCGAGGTTAGGGCCGGGTGTGGCAGGTGTGTGGCGGGGGGGGTTGTGGCGGTGGGTAGGCGTACAGACCCTGTGGGGTAGTGGCGGGTAGTGGGTCTGGCAGTGTGTGCGGTGGCCGGGCCGGTCTGGGCGGTAGTGGGTAGTCGTAAAGACCCCTGTAGGTAGTGGCGGTGGGGGGGTAGGTTAGGTATAGTGGGGGGGGAAGTGTGTGGGCTGGCCGGGGGTAGTGGGTTAGTACTACAGACCCTGTGGGAGTGGCGGGGTCTAACTAGTCGGCGGTGGGAAGCAGTGTGTGGGTGCGGGGAGGTGCGCGGGCGGGGTCCGGGGGTGGCTAGTGGGTAGTCCTTACAGCACCCTGTGGTAGTTGCGGTTAGTGGGTGGGCAGTGTTGGGCTGGCGGGGGTACGTGGGTGTAGGTAGTACAGACCATGTAGGGTAGTGGCGGTATACGCCAGGTTGCGCGCTCGGTGGGGTACCGTGAGGTGGCAAAGTGTTGTGGGGGGGGGGGTGGGTAGTGGGTTAGTAGTAAAGACCATGTGGTAAGTGGCAGGTTAGTGGGCTGAGGGCAGTAGTGCCATTGTGGGTGGTGGGGGGGTACATAGTGGGTAGGCGTACAGACCCTGGGTCAGTGGCGGTGGGTCAGGAGGGGTACCGGTAGTGGCGTGGGCCAGCAGTGGTGCGGTGGGGCGGTATTGGGTTTAGAGTACAGACCCTGTGTGTAGTCAGTGGCGGTTAGTGGGTGGGCCATTGTGTGGGTGGGGGTTAGTGGGTAGTCTACAGGCCCGTGGTAGTGGGCTGTAGTGGGTGGCAGTGTGTGGGTGGCGGTAGGTAGTGGCGTAGTGTTACATACCCTGCTGGTTATGGCAACGTAAGTAGTGGGTGACAAGGGGTGTGGGTGGCGGCGGGGGGGCCCGGTGCCCCCCGGGGGGAGTTGAGGGGGGGTAGTGGGTAGTACTACAGGAACCCGTGGTAGTGGCGGGTAGTGAGGGTGGCAGCGGTGTGGGGGGCGGGGTCTCGGTAGGGGTAGTCGTACAGACACTGTTTGGCTCCTACCCACGTGGCGAATAGCACGAGATAGCGGTGGGCAAGTGTGCTAGGGTGGGCGGCGTGGGGTACGGTAGTGGGGAGTCGGTGACAAGGACCAGTGGTCCGTGGCGAAGGGTGGGTCCTGGATGCCGGTTAGCGCCGGTAGGGGTTAGTGGGTGGCAGTGTGTGCGTGGGGGGACGGCCTATGTGTTCGGTAGTCGTACAACCCGCGTGGTAGTGGAGCGAGGTGCGTAGTGGGGGGGGGGCAGAGCGGTTGGGGTGGGGGGGTAGTGGGTTATAGTCCTACTAGCAGACCCTGTGCCGTAAGTGGCGGGTATGGTACATGTGGGTGGGCT
Source organism: Chlamydomonas sp. ICE-L (assembly GCA_013435795.1). Taxonomy (NCBI): domain Eukaryota; kingdom Viridiplantae; phylum Chlorophyta; class Chlorophyceae; order Chlamydomonadales; family Chlamydomonadaceae; genus Chlamydomonas; species Chlamydomonas sp. ICE-L. The sequence goes on from JACBWV010000223.1 coordinate 8,578,612, forward strand.
AAGTGCTGTGCGGTGGGGGGGGGGTTAGTGGGGGAGTGTACAGACCCGTGGTCAGTGGCGGTAGTGGGTAGCTAGTGGGTGGAACGACTGATTGTGGGTGGGGGGGTAGTGGAGGAGGGGGGGTAGTGGGTAGTAGTAAAGACCCATGTGAGTGCCGTAGTGGCGGTAGTGGGTGGGCAGTCGTGTGCGGTTGGGGGTTGGACGGGGGTGAGAGGAGAGAGGAGTAGAAGACCGGGTCGGTCCAGGGCGCGGGGGTTAGTCGGGCCGAGCGGGGTAGAAGGGGTGGGGGAAGGGCGGCGCGCCAGCCCGGCCAGGCACAGGAGTGTGTGGGTGGGGGGTCTTGGGTAAGTACGTACAGAACCCTGTGGTAGTCGGCGGGAGGCGGGGTATGGGTGGGCCAGTGTGGGGTGGGGTAGTGGGCGGTAGCGTACAGACCCTGTTGTGTTAGTCCGAGTAGGTACCGGGTTACGGATCCAATAGCTATGTGGGTGGCAGCCTGCCAGTGTGTGGGTGGGGTAGTGGGTAGTCGTACAGACCCTGTGGTAGTGGCGGTAGTGGGTGGGCAGTGTGTGGGTGGGGGGGTAGTGGGTAGTCGTACAGACCCTGTGGTAGTGGCGGGGGTAGTGAGGGTGGGAAGGGTGTGGGGTGGGGGGGTTGCGGGGGGTAGGGTGGGGGGGATGCGGTTGTAGTCGTAAAGACCCTGTGGGTATAGTGGCGATAGGGTGGAAGTGTGTGCGGTGGCGGGGGTCACCGGGAAGGGGGGAGCGGAAAGAAAGGGCGGGGTAGGGGAGGGTAGTAGGGCGCGGGTCCGCGGGGGTAGAGGTAGGGGGTTGGGTGGAACTGGAAGAGTGTGTGCGGTGGGGGGCCGGCTTTAGGTAGTTAGGGGGTGGGGCGCGGTAGTGGGTAGTCGTACAGACCCTTGTGGAAAGTGGCCGGGTCGGGTTAGTGGGTGGCAGTGTGTGGGTGGGGGGGTAGTGGGTAGTCGTACAGACCCTGTGGGTCAGGTGGCAGGTAGAGGTAGGGCTAGTAAAGGGCAGGTAGGTAGGGTACGAATGGGTGGGAAGTGTGTGGGGGGGGTTCCGGAGTAGTGGGTAGTCGTACAGACCATGTGGTAGTTGCAGGTTGCGGGTGGGAGGCTGAAGGTAGTGGGTGGGGCAAAGTGTGTGGGTTGGGTGAGTGGGTAAGAGAAGAAAATGTGGTAGTGGCGGTAGTGTGGCGGGTAAGTGGAGGTGGTGGTACTGGTAGTGCGGTTGAAAGTGTGTGGGTGGGTAACGGGAAGTGGGTAGTCGCTCCAGACCATGTGGTTAGTGGACGGGGGTAGTGGGTGGCAGTTCGCTGTGGGGGTGGGGGGTTAGTGGGTAGTCGTACAGACCTGTGGTAGAGGAAGGGGATACCAGGCCAGGGTACAGGTTAGTGGGTGGAAGTTGTGTGGTGGGGGGAGTCCGGTCGGAGGTCCACGGTCCATCGGGTTAGGGTAGGTACCGGGGTAGTGGGTAGTCGTACAGACCCTGATGGGAGTGGCCGGGGTGGTCGGTAGAGGGGGGTTAGTGGCGTGGCCAGTGTTGTGGGTGGGGGGGGTGCCGGTACCAGGGGAGGTGTACAGACCCTGTGGTAATGCGTCGCAGGGGAGGTACATCAAGTACATCGACGTGTGTGTGTGCATTGATGTGTGTGTGTACATGTGGCAGGGGAGGTACATAAAGTACATCGATGTGAGTGTGTGCATTGATGTGTGTGCGTGTGTTTGTGTGTACGTGCGGCAGACGAGGTCTGATATGTGTGTGTGTACATTGATGTGTGTGAGTGTGTTTGTGTATACTTGCGGCAGACGAGGTCTGATATGTGAGTGTGTGCATTGATGTGTGTGAGTGTGTTTGTGTGTACTTGTGGCAGACGAGGTCTGATATGTGTGTGTGTGCATTGATGTGTGTGAGTGTGTTTGTGTGTACTTGCGGCAGACGAGGTCTGATATGTGAGTGTGTGCATCGATGTGTGTGAGTGTGTTTGTGTGTACTTGCGGCAGACGAGGTCTGATATGTGTGTGTGTGCATTGATGTGTGTGAGTGTGTTTGTGTGTACTTGCGGCAGACGAGGTCTGATATGTGAGTGTGTGCATTGATGTGTGTCAGTGTGTTTGTGTGTACTTGCGGCAGACGAGGTCTGATATGTGTGTGTGTGCATTGATGTGCGTGAGTGTGTTTGTGTATACATGTGGTAGTGGGTGGTACATGAAGTACCACGATGTGAGTGATTGCATTAATGGAGTTGTACACGCAGTACATGAGGCAGGGGAGGTACATGAAGTTCATTGATGTGAGTGGTCGCAATACAAACAAAGAAACAGTGAAAACGAGGGTCTGGATCTCACCAGAGAGTACACTCTGAACACGGTGTCGGAGACCAGTTTGTCAGCATCGCTAGCTAGGGAAAGGGAGCTGCCTAGAAGCTTCTCCGCGAAGCTCCAAAAAGAAACAATGAAAACGAGGGTCTGGTTCTGACCTGAGGGTACACTCTGAACTTGGTGTCCGAGACTGGTTCCTCAGCATCACTGGCTCCCATCTTGAACCACCAGTTGACACATGGACGGCTGTAGTAGTTGATACCCCACCAGTCCAGGCATGCGGGGGCAGTTGGGTCGGAGTACCTGTGGGGGAACCGAATGAAGATAGTTTGATGACTTCCCAGTCACTTACTAATTCATCATGCATAAGTGATACAGTAGTTGATACCCCACCAGTTGATGCTTGTGGGGGCGGTTGGGTCGGAGTACTTGTGGGGCGAGAATGAAGATAGTTTGATGACTTCCCAGTCATTTACATATCCACCACACCATCACAGTCTAATTGATATGTGATCCATCACGTATTAATGATTGCTTATCAAAATGCTTACCAGGGTGGTTGGGTCAGAGTACCTGTGGGGCAAGAATGAAGTTGGTTCAATGACTATCCAGTCTTTTACTAATCCATCACGTTTTGTTAGGGTTCAGTTCACCAGTACTTGTTTAATTAACTGCCTATCCCGTGGTTAATGTTGGGCAAGTCCCTCTCGCCTATTTGGCTACCCCTGGACTGTAAAAATACACATACTTATTTGGCTACCTCTGTATGGATGTAAGTGGATGTGCACTTCATGCATTTGTACTTGTGTGTGTGTGTGTGTATGTGTCTATTTGTGTGTGTATTAGGCTACCCCTGGAATGTACCTCTCTATTCATTTGAATGGGCAGAACAATACACGGCAAGCAGTGAACCATGAGCCTAAACAAAAATGAGTGAATCCTGGAGTGCTCCTATTGATCAGACCTTTTGTAGTTGTGTACTGCTCATGGTGTACCTGCTCAAGACAACATAAATGTATGTATAGTAATGATAACGCCTGGTGGGGGATGGGGGATTACACGGGGGTGGGGGACAAGGTGGGGTGGAGTGAGGAGGGTCAGGGTGGGGTGTGGGTATTGGTGTGGGTGCTTGTGGGGTGGGGCAGGGTGCCGAGGTGACTCCTGCAGCGGCAGAGGTAGTGGGGTGGTCTGAGGTGTGATGCCTCTTCTTGTCATGATAAAACCTGGTGGGGCGTGGTATTAAGGGAACCCCGTCTTACGGCGGTAGGAAACGGGCTGCTACTTTACCTGGACAAAGCTACCATGGCAGTTGACAGCGACCGCTAACACTAAATCGCACCCGCGGGGATTCGAACCCGGCAACTTCTTCGATCTTTCTACGAGCTCAACCATTGAGCCATTCAACATATCGGGGATATAAATGTACATACATTTAGATAGCAACTTGCAAGCAAGATAAGGTAGTGCAACAAGCAGAATGAACAAAGCAGGTATGCGCCCAAGGTCCTCGTATCAGTATAAAGCAGTACAAGGCTGTAAAACAAGCAGAATGAACAAGGCAGGTATGCGCCCAAGGTCATCGAATCAGTACAAGGCAGTACAAGACTGTACAACAAGCAGAATGAACAAAGCAGGTATGCGCCCGAGGTTCAGATATCAATAAGGCCTGGTGTTGTTGTCTGCAGACATAGGGTACCGGCTCAGTAGTAAACATCAGCATACATACATCCATCTAAATGATAAGACAAAAAGAATACAGGAGAAGCTAGCAATACAGGATGCAAATGCAGCACACATACATTTAAATGGCAAGACAACAGAAAGACAGGTAAACGAAGACACATACCCTCTTCACGTACCCACTGTTCTGTATCCACCTCAACCTCATGTACCCAACTCTAGCTCACATAACCACTACTCGCCCTCATCTTCACCTCACATACCCTCTTCACACCCTTTAAATGGCAAGACAACAGAAAGACAGGTAAAAGTAACCATAACATAGCGGATGCAAATTCAGCGTACATACATTTAAATGATCAAACGAAAAGAAGACAGGAATAGGTAACAATAACATACAGGATGCAAATGCAGCATACATACATTTAAATACAGCATACACACATACAATCGTACATTTAAATGATCAAACAATAAGAAGACAGAAAAATGTAACAATATAACATACAGGATGCAAATGCAACATACATAAACACATTTAAATGACAAAGCAACAGGAAGACAGGTATAGGTAACAATAACAAACAGGATGCATACACACTTTTAAATGACAAAAAACAGGAAGACAGGTAAAAGGTGACAAAAACACACTGGATACAAATGCAGCTTACATACATATATTTAAATGACGAAACAACAGGAAGACAGGTGAAGGTAACAATAACACACAGGATGCAAATAGATACAAATCTAATTCTTACTTGACCGCCACTCCAGAAAATGGAACCTTCCACTCGCATTCCCCGGTGGAGGAACAGGTAAAGGTAACAATAACGCACAGGATGCAAGTAGATACAACTCTCATTCTTACTTGACCTTCACTCCAGAAAATGGAACCTTCCACTCGCATTCCCCGGTGGAGAAAAAGGTGAAGGTAACAATAACACACAGGATGCAAATACATGCAGCTCTCATCCTTACTTGACTGTCACTCCAGAGAATGGAACCTTCCACTCGAATTCCCCGGTGGAGAAGAAGCGCAAGATAGTCTCGGACGCAAAGAAGTAGGTCATCCATTTGCAGAAGCCTCTGGACAAGAAACAAGCCAGTCAGTGGAAGGTTAATTGAATAACATATGTATATTCGAGCCTCTGGACAAGAAACAAGCCAAGCTAAGCCAAGCCAAAACGTCAGCTGAAGGTGGATTGGATCAGAGATCTTTTAAGATAAGTCTCTGGACAAGAAACAAGCCAAGCTAAGCCAAGCCAAAACGTCAGCTGAAGGTGGATTGGATCAGAGATCTTTTAAGATAAGTCTCTGGACAAGAAACAAGCCAAGCCAAGCCTAAAGGTCAGTGGACGGTGGATTGGATCAGAGATCTGTTGAGATGAGCCTCTGGACAAGAAACAAACCAAGCCAAAAGTCAGTGGAAGTTAAATTGACTCACAGATCTTTTGTGACAAGCCTCTGGACAAGAAACAAGCCAAGCCAAAAAGTCAGTGGAAGGTGGATTGGATCACATGTTTTTTGTGATCAGCCTCTGGACAAGAAACAAGTCAAGTCAAGCCAAGCCAAGCCAAGCCAAGCCAAAAACTCAAGGGAAGTTAAATTGAATCACAAAGCCAAGCCAAAACTCAGTGGAAGGTAAACTGAATCACAGATATTTTGTGATAAACCTCTGGACAAGAAAACAAGCCAAGCCAAAAAGTCAATTGAAGTTCAATTTAATCACATATACATATATTTTTGTGATAAGACTCTGGACAAGAAACAAGTCAAGCCAACAAGTCAGTGGAAGTTAAATCGACTCACAGATATTTTGTGATAAACCTCTGGACAAGCAAACAATGTAAAATTGTTACGCCTTGCCAAGGGGCGTGATGTTGAAGGAACCTTCCCTTTAGCTTGCACCGGGGAATTGTAAGTGTGAGTTTTGCTTTTTCAGACTGGACAAGAAACAAGTTATGCTAAAATCGTCAGTGGAAGGTGGATTGAATCACAGATCTTTTGCGATAAGAAAGCTTTGAATTGATTGTTTTACTTCTGAAGAAGGCGAGCAGCCTTAAAGGCTGGAGCCATGTCAACAAGTTCAAGTTCAAGAATCACATGAACAGGCCAGAGAAAATTTACATGCGTCTCAAAAACTGTGTGAAATATTTCGGAACGTTATTGTCATGGAACACTGCGGTATATAATAATGCTGTACACATTTATGCATACTTTATGAAGAATGAACTTGATTTGCTGGCGCCCCAGTCAAATAAGTAATTACCTATCCATACAAAGAATAAGAATAATAATACAAATGCAATACACATGTATGCGTTCTTGTAGGAAGACGTCCTCCTTTAGGATGACATCCTCCTACTAGTACGCATACATGTGTATTGATGAGCTGATGCACCAGTAAAAATGACAAAAGTACATGCAAACAAATATATGCGACATATACGATACGGTATCATACCGTTATATTGTTATTTATATATACTAATGTGATCTGATGCTTTACACATTTGCGCACTTGATGTAGAAGACGTCTTCCTTTGGAATGAACTTGATGTGCTGGTGCACCAGTCCAATACACGCCCGGGGGCCACCTGGCAAAGCCTTCAGCGCCTTGTAGGTGGTCACATGGGCCTTCAGCAGATTCAGCAGTACCTTCCCGCCCAGCGTGAACTTGCAAAACTGGCCTGGGCACCAGAGGCTGACGATGTAGCCCACAAAGGAGTAGCACTGCATGTGGTTAGGGAGCGAGGAATGTGGTGGTGGTGGTGGTATGGGGGCACCAGAGGCTGACGATGTAGCCCACAAAGGAGTAGCACTGCGTGTGGTTAGGGAGCGAGGAATGTGGTGGTGGTGGTGGTATGGGAGCACCAGAGGCTGACGATGTAGCCCACAAAGGAGTAGCACTGCATGTGGTTAGGGAGCGAGGAATGTGGTGGTGGTGGTGGTGGTATGGGGGCACCAGAGGCTGACGATGCAGCCCACAAAGGAGTAGCACTGCATGTGGTTAGGGAGCGAGGAATGTGGTGGTGGTGGTGGTGGTATGGGGGCACCAGAGGCTGACGATGTAGCCCACAAAGGAGTAGCACTGCATGTGGGTATGCATACATGTGGTTAGGTAGCGGGCAAGGTGGTGGTGGTGGTGGTATGGGGGCCCCAGAGGCTGACGATGTAGCCGACAAAGGAGTAGCACTGCATGTGGTTAAGGATCGGTGGTGGTGGTAAGAAAGAGAGGATGGTGGGGGTGGTGGTTAGAAAGAGAGGATGGTTGTGGTGGTAGTGGTGGTTAGAAACTGACTCTCTTGCTAACAGTGGTAAGAAAGAGGGGATGGTGATGGTGGTGGTTAGAAAGAGGAGATGGTGGTGGTGGTTGTGGTGGTTAGAAAGAGGGGATGGTGGTGGTCGTATGGGGGCACCAGAGGCTGACGATATAGGCCACAAAGGAGTAGCACTGCGTGTGGTTAAGGAGCGGAGATGGTGGTTAGAAAGAGAGGATGGTGGTGGTGGTGGTGGTTAAAAACTGACTCTCTTGTTATCAGTGGTAATAAATAGGGGATGGTGGTGGTGGTGGTGGTAAGAAAGAGGGGATGGTGGTGGTGGAAGTGGTGCAGGGGCACCAAAGGCTGACTATGTAGGCGACAAAGGAGTAGCTCTGCATGTGGGGATGCATACATGTGGTTAGGGGGCGGAGATGGTGGTGGTAAGAAAGAGGGGATGGTGGTGGTGGTGGTTAGAAAGAGAGGATGGTGGTGGTGGTGGTATGGGGGCACCAGAGGCTGACGATGTAGCTGACAAAGAGTAGCACTGCATATGGTTAGGGAGCGGGGATGGTGGTGGTGGTTCGAGAGAGGGGATGGTGGTGATGGTGGTGGTTAGAAAGAGGGGATGGTGGTGGTGGTGGTGGGAAAGTTGAAGTTGAATTTGGCCCACAGCTTGATCATACTGTAGCTGACAAAATAGCTGACTAAGTAGCTCATGTTCTCATTAAATCACCGTCGGCTCATCGAAGATGGCCCACAGCATGATCTTGGTGTAGCTGACAAAGTAGCTGGCAAAGTAGCTCATGTTCTCATTCACTCACCGTCAGCTCATTGAATGTGGCCCACAGCTTGATCTTGGTGTAGCTGACAAAGTAGCTCATGTTCTCATACACTCACCGTCGGCTCATTGATGGTGGCCCACAGCTTGATCTTGGTGTAGCTGACAAAGTAGCTCATGTTCTCATTCACTCACCGTCGGCTCATTGATGGTGGCCCACAGCTTGATCTTGGTGTAGCTGACAAAGTAGCTCATGTTCTCATTCACTCACTGTCGGCTCATTGAAGGTGGCCCACAGCTTGATCTTGGTGTAGCTGACAAAGAAGCTCATGTTTTCATCCACTCACCGTCGGTTCATTGAAGGTGGCCCACAGCTTGATCTTGCTCTGGAACAGTTCAAAGAGGCGTGTGCAGTACTCGGTAAAGTAGTGCAGATTCTCCTCCTTCTCAAAACCTCCCATGTCCTCGAACCACTGTGGGTGGGTGAAGTGATGCATGGTCGCATTGGGCTCCATACCGTTGGCCTTGATGCAGTCCACGATCTCGCCGAATCTGGGTGGTGGGTGATGGTGGATGGTGGGTGATGATGGGTGGTGGGTGGTGATGGGCGGGTGAAGTGATGCATGATCGCATTGGACTCCATACCATTGGCCTTGATGCAGTCTACGATTTCGCCGAATCTGGGTGGTGGATGATGGGTGATGGTGGATGGTGGGTGATGGTGGATGGTCGGTGATGATGGGCGGTTGAAGTGAAGTGAAGTGATGCATGGTCGCATTGGGCTCCATACCATTGGCCTTGATGCAGTCCACGATCTCGCCGAATCTGGAAGGTGGGTGATGGTGGATGGTGGGTGATGGTGGATGGTGGGCGATGATGGGCGGTTGAAGTGAAGTGAAGTGATGCATGGTCGCATTGGGCTCCATACCATTGGCCTTGATGCAGTCTACGATTTTGCCGAATCTGGGAGGTGGGTGATGTTGGATGGTGGGTGATGATGGGTGGTGATGGGTGGGTGAAGTGATGCATGGTCGCATTGGGCTCCATACCATTGGCTTTGATGCAGTCTACGATTTTTCCAAACCTGGTTGGAGGGGCACAACAGGGATATTTTCATATTTGTAAGGAAAGGAAGCAGTGTCTCGTGATTCGAGTGATGCATTGTGGAACTGGGCATGAATGCAGTCAACGATTTTGCTGAAAATCGGTGGCGGGTCATGATGGATGGTGGGTGATGGTGGGTGATGGTGGATGGTGGGTGATGGTGGGTGATGGTGGATGGTGGGTGATGGTGGTGAATGGTGGCTGGTGGGGGTTTGGGTGATGGTGTATGTGGGTATGGTGGTTGATGTGGGTGATGGTGGTGATGGTGATGGTGGTGATGGGTGGATGGTGGTGATGGTGGGGTGCTGGTGTATGGTGGGTATTGTGGGTGATGGTGCATGTCGGGGTGGTGGGTGATTGGCGTATGGTGGTGCTTGGTGGGTGATGGGCCTGGTGGGTGCTGGTGGGTGCTGGGGGTGCATGGTGGCTGGTGGGTGCTGGTGGATGGTGGGTGCTGGTGCCTTTTGTCCTTGTGTGTTGCTTGGTGGGATCTGGTGGAACTGGTGGCGTGCTATGTGGGTGCTGGGTGGCTTGTGTGGGTGCTGTGGGTGCTGTGAGCTGGTTGGGTGTGGGTGGGGTGTGGTGGCGTGGTGGTGCTGGCGGCTGGTGGGTGCATGGTGGATGTTGGATGGTGGGCGATGATGGGCGGGTGAGTGAATGATGCCCGGTCCCGCATTGGGGCTCCATCCCATTGGCTTGGTGGCAGTATCCAGCGATTTTGCGGAATCTGGGTGGTGGGTGATGGGTGATGGTGGGTGGTGATGGTGGGTTATGGTGGATGGTGGGTGTTGGTGGATGGTGGGTGGTGGGTGGACATAAAGACAGTGCAGACAGATCCCGAAAAGATCGCACCTTTTCACTGCATCAGCATCGAGATCCCCAGGTTGTGAGGGCTCAAACACAGCCCACCTAAAAGAGAACCTGATAGAGGTCATGCCCAGCTGCAACATGCAGTTGGAAATAAAGACAGTGCAGACAGATCCCGAAAAGATCGCACCTTTTCACTGCGTCAGCATCAAACTCCCCAGGTTGTGTGGGCTCAAACCTAGCCCACTCAAAGGAGAACCTGAAGGAGGTGGTACCCAACTGCTCCTTTGCAAGCTTGATGTCCTCCTCAAAGCTGCAACCATTGATCAACAGGATTTTTTCAAGGAAAGGAACAGGTGGCAGCATTGGCTTTTCAAGGAAAGGACCAACAGGTGGCAGCATTGCCCAATATGACGTGGAATTGTAGATATTATGTCTGATCAAATGATAGCAATCATCCATTGCCAGTTAGATGTCCTCCGCAAAGCTGCAAGCATTGATCAGCAGCATGGTTTTAAGGAAAAGAACAGGTGAAAGCATTGGCTTTTTGAGGAAAGGAACAGGAGGCAGCATTGCCATGTGTAATGCTGAATTGTATAAAAGTTATCTGATCAAATGATAGCAATCATCCTTTGCCAGTTTGGTGTCCTCCTCCAAGCTGCAACCATTGATCAGCAGGACTTTTTAAAGGAGAGAACAGGTGGAGGCATTGGCTTTTCAAGGAAAGGAACAACAGGTGGCAGCATTGGCTTTTTAAGGAAAGGACCAACAGGTGGCAGCATTGCCCAATATGACGTGGAATTGTAGATATTATGTCTGATCAAATGATAGCGATAATCCATTGCCAGTTAGATGTCCTCCTACAAGCTGCAACCATTGAGCAGCAGGATGTTTTAAAGGAAAGGAACAGGTGGCAGCATTGGCATTTTAAGGACATGAACAGGTGACAGCATCGCGCAATGTGATGCGGAATTGTAGATGATATGTCTGATCAAATGATATCAATCATAATTTGCAAGCTTGATGTCCTCGTCAAAGCTGCACCCATTGATCAGCAGGATTTGGAAAAGGAAAGGAAGAGGTGGCAGCATTGCACAATGTGATGAGGAATTTTAGATAATATGTCTGATCAAATGATAGCATTCATCCTTAGCCAATTAGGTGTCCTCCTCAAAGCTGCAAGCATTGATCAGCAGGATTTTTGAAGGAGAGAACAGGTAGAGGCATTGGATGTTGAAGGAAAGGAACAGGTGGCAGCATTGCGCAATGGGATGAAGAATTGCAGATATACGTCTGATCAAATGATGGCAATCATAATTTGCAAGCTTGAAGTCCTCTTCAAAGGTGCAAGCATTGATCAGCAGGACTTATTAGAGGAAAGGAACAGGTGAAAGCGTTGTCCAATGTGATGCAGAATTGTAGATGATATTTAATATGTCTGATCAAATGATTGCAATACTATTTTGCAAGCTTGATGTCCTCCTTAAAGATGCAACCATTGATCAGCAGGATTTGACAAAGTAAAGGAACAGGTGGCAGCATTGCCTAATGTGATGTGGAATTACAGTTGATATGTCTGATCAAATGATTGCAATCATCCTTTGCCAGTTAGATGTCCTCCTTCAAGCTGCAACCATTGATCGATCAGCAGGATTTTGTAAAGGAAAGGAAGAGGTGGTAGCATTGCGCAATGTGATGTGGAATTGTAGTTAATATGTCTGATCAAATGATAGCATCATCCTGTGCCAGATTGATGTCCTCGTCAAAGCTGAGACCATTGATCAGCAGGATTTTTAAAGGAAAGGAACAGGTGAAAGCGTTGTCCAATGTGATGTGGAATTGTAGATAATTTTTAATATGTCTAATCAAATGATAGCAATCATCCTTTGCAAGCTTGATTGCCTCCAGAAAGCTGCAAGCATTGATCAGCAGGATGTTTTAAAGGAAAGGAACAGGTGGAAGAATTAGCTTTTTAAGGAACAACAGGTGGCAGCATTGCTCAATGTGATGTTGAATTGTAGATAATATGTCTGATCAAATGATAGCAATTATCCTTCGCCAGGTTGATATCCTCCTCCAAGTTGCGACCATTGATCAGCAGGTTTGATTAAGGAAAGGAAGTGGTATCTTTACGTAGCAACATGGTCTGCCTAGCAGCCTTCAGGATTCTATTAGCAGCTGCTTTGCCCCAAAAAAGCGACCCCCAAGGGCTCTTACACAGGACCCCCAAAACTCCAACCCCAGCTTGATGTTTTCCTCATTGCTGCAAGTATATTTTGGTAGTTAGAGTTTGATAATTAAATTTTGATAGTTAGATTTTGATTTTGATTGTTAGATTTTGATGGTTAATTACGATAATTATGATGATGATTATGATGATGTTGATGATGATAGCCCCTTTCAGTGATATATAATGGTCTAGCGGTAGACCAGATCGCTTGAAGATGAAGAGTCTGGGATTCGACTCCCCCTTCGGTTGCTCTTAGCGTTGCAGGTTGTTGTCAACCGCGATGGTAGCTTGTCTAGTTGAGGTAGGAGACCGCTCCCCACCCGCGTACGACGGGCTCCCTTAAAACCACGCCCCACCAGGCGTTCTCATTACCTTTTATTATGATGATGACATTTTTCCTGGTAATTATTTGTACTTCCAAAACAGCGAGCAGCCAAATTGCTGGCTGGAGCCATGTAACCAAGTTTAAGGTCAAAGCTGCAACCATTGATTGGGCAGCCTTGCTCAATATGATGTGGAAATGTGGACAACATGTCTTATCAAATGATAGCAATACTCTTAACACATATTATAAGTATATAACTGTTGGTCCTCTTATCAAACCATGCCATAGACCATGTGATCAAACCATGTGATAGACCATGTGATCAAACCATGTGATAGATCATGTGATCAATTTTTGGATTACATGTACAACAGACAGACCTCTCACAGGTTCCAAGAATCATTACTGTGCTCCCAAGATATCACTCTCAAGTCAATACACAACATTTTGGAATACATGTACAAAACAGACCACTCACGGGTTCCATAAATCATTACTGTGCTCCCAAGATATCACTCTCAAATCAATACACAGCATTTCATATTGCGTGCACACCAGCCATACCAGACACTCACTGGTTCCAGGAGTCATAACTGTGCTCCCAAGATATCACCCTCAAATCCATACACAGCACTCTAGATTACATGTGCAACAGACAGACCACTCACGGGTTCAAGGAATCATTACTATACTCTTGAGAGATCACCCTCACCTCAATACACAGCATGTCGGATTGCGTGCGCACTAGCCAAACCAGACACTTACTGGTCCCAGATGGCATGACTGTGATTTTAAGATATCACCCTCACATCAACCCCACCGCATTTTGGATTGGGTGCACACCAGCCAGACCAGACACTCACTGGTCCCAGATGCCATTACTGTGATTTTAAGATATCACCCTCACATTAACCCTACTGCATTTTGGATTGGGTGCACACCAGCCAGACCAGACACTCACTGGTCCCAGATGCCATTACTGTGATTTTGAGATATCATTCTTACACCTAAACACCGCATTTTTGATTACATGTACAACAGACAGACCACTCACGGGTTCCAAGAATCATTACGAAGCTCTTGAGAGATCACCCTCAAGTCGGTTCACATCATTTTATATTGCATGCACACCAGCCAGACCAGACAATAACTGGTTCCAGATGCCAGAACTGTGCTCCCAGGATATCAACCTCACCTAAATACACAGCATGTTGGATCACATGTACAACAGACAGACCATTCACGGGTTGCAGGAATCATTGCTGTGCTCCCAGGATATCACTCTCAAATCAATACACAGCATTTCGCATTGCGTGCACACCAGCCAAACCAGACACTCACTGGTTCCAGCTGTCATTACTGTGCTCTTGAGATATCACCCTCAAGTCAATACACAGCATTTCGGATTGCATGCACACTGGCCAGACCAGACACTCACTGGTTCCAGAAGTCGTTACTGTGCTCCCAAGCGCTCTTCCACTTTTTCTGTCCGAAGTATTTTTTCTTCTGAACGTATGTGTTCCAGTTGCTGCTGGTATCTGATGAGTTTTGGTAAACGGACAAGCCCACACCCTTCATGAATTCGGTGGGGAAGTCGGGGGTGGACGTGGATTCAGCCATGGTGCTGGCAGAAATCTCAGAACCAGTATCGTCTCTCGACGGTGCGATCAAGCTAACGATGAAGCAGAAGCTAAGTTATTGGAACCGGCAATGAAATCTTCAACAACTGAGTCGGCGAGGGGAGCTTTGACTATGGAATCGCGCGCGTTTGCTGATTGGAAAACGACCGCTCGTTGGTTCTTGCTCGATGCCTATTGACGGTGAATCGAGTGTTTTTTTGTTCACGAAAAAGAGGGGCGCAATGATGCAAGCTGAGCAATGCAGATGACTACCACGGCGAGAAGGGTGTCCATCGTGCATACCACCCAGTGCCGTTCGCGACAGGAACCCCGAGGAACCCTACCCTGACACTCCAAACTTCAGAGAACCTGGCGGGCGAAAAACAATGCCGATTGGCTTGGTCTGTCCATTGTGGTGAAGCCCGTGAGGCGTTTATTTTTCCTTTTCAGCTCTTGTGAGCGCATAGTGTTGCAAACCTGATAAGATACTTTTAAACAGCGCAGCCTTTGGCATTTTTGATCCAGGTCGCGTCCTTTATGGCTCAGTGCCGGTCGATGCCAGCCTTTAATCCGAGCGTTTGTTCTTGTGTTGAGCCCTTGCAAGCTCAACTATTTGCTATTCGCACATCTATTTCCGTCATCGTTAAAAGCGCAATTCCGGGCATCGATTGCGTCAAGGGTGTACCAGAGGTCGTTGACCGTCGTAGTCTGACAATCTCGGCCCCGGAACCAACCTTCAGCTAATTTTCTCGAAGGTCCTGGGTAATCCTGGCTCGCCCTTATGGAAAAAGCTGACGGATAGCCATGCTCTTATTATAAAAGGGGTGTTAGTTTAACGACCTGGTGAAACCCAACGCTACCCGCGGAAACCGAGAAAATTCAGCAGCAGAAATATCCAAAGACTCCGTCCTTGCTCGCTTGCTGTACAACGCCCAGCGATCGCGATCGCACTTTGCTTTACTCCCCGCAGTTGCAGGTGTAGACACACGTGACGCTGCATCAGCTCGCACGGCTACGCATCGACCCCTTCGAATTCAATCTCAATACAGCGCCTCAGCGTCTGGATATATCCACACACCGTCTGCTTCTCCCCACCCACCCACTCCCGATGCGGTGTTTCTCCCCTGTCCCGATGAGCAGCGCTTTCCACCACAGATCCCAAGCTCGCATCCTAGAAAATCCCGTAGGATCGCGTAGGCTCAACCCCCGCATGGAAGCAAGGGCCCAAGTACGACCCGAATTAATAGCTGCTTCTGGCGACTTGGACATGCGGTGGGCAGAGGTTTCTGATGCTGCTGCTCTGGCGCAGCTCGACGCACATTGCAAAGCTGCTGGCTCGGCAGGATGGTCGGCAGAGACGTTTGCATGCACTCTGGGCAATCCAATTTCCAGAGTTGTCATCTGTTCCGAGCCTCCCAGCCTAGGTTCAGAGACTGATGATGTTGACTACACTCAAGGTGACCAGGGTTATTTTTAAGGCATGGAATAAGCGTCTTTATGTAGCACCGTGCCATGATGGTGCTCCTATAATTATTTTCGGTGCTACTAGCAGCTTTATTGCCCCCCCCCAAAAAAAACAACCCCAACCTGGCACCCTCAATATACCAAGGTACAGTATTTAGCATTTGTAAAAAAGTATTTAGCACCTTGTAAAAAACTGAAGGTGACCACATACCCACAGAAAATATACCCCACCCACAATTATACATACACCCACGCCCACAAACAAGCCCACACCCACACCCAGGATCATGTCCAGCAGATTCTGCTTCCGGTGTGCTAGTTGCCGGCGAGTTGAAGATCAAGAACCTGGCACACACACCCACGCCCAAGCCCACACCCACACCCAGGATCTTGTCCAACGGGTTTTGCTTCCGGTGTGCTTGTTGCCGGCAAGTTGAAAATCAAGAACCTGGCACACACACACACACGCAACCCCACGCACATCCATGCCCCCACCCACAATCAGAAACATGTTTAACCTTTTTTCTGCTGGTGTGCTAGTTGCCGGCAAGTTGACAATCAAGAACCTGGCACACACACACACGCCCCCCCCCCCCCCCCCCACACACACACACACACACACACACACACACACGCACACACAACCCTACCCACATCCACACACACACACACCCAGGAACATGTCCAACGGGTTTTGCTTCCGGTGTGCTAGTTGCCGGCGAGTTGCAAATTGAGAACCTGGCACACACACACGCCCCCCCCCCCCCCCCCCCCCCCCCCCCACACACACACACACACAACCCCACACACACAAATACGCACACCCACACCCAGGAGCATGTCCAATGTTTTTTGCTTCCGGTGTGCTAGTTGCCGGCGAGTTGCAAATCAAAAACCTGGCACACACACACACACACACGCAACCCCCTACACACATAAACATACACACGCCCACACCCAGGAGCATGACCAACAGGTTTTGATTCCGGTGTGCTAGTTACCGGCGAGTTGCAAATCAAGATCCTGGAATACAAACACACACACACACACAAACACACACACGGAACCCCCCACACACATATACATACACCCACGCTCACGCCCAAGCCCACACACACACCCAGGAACATGCCCTGCAGGTTTTGCTCCTGGTGTGCTAGTTACCGGCGAGTTGCAAATCAAGAACCTGGCACACACACACACACGCCCCCCCCCCCCCCCCCCCCCACACACACACACACACACACACACACACACACGCACCCCCCCACACGCACTCAACCCCCCCACACACAAATACGTACACCCACACCCAGGAGCATGTCCAACGGGTTTTGCTTCCGGTGTGCTAGTTGCCGGCGAGTTACAAATCGAGAACTTGGCAGTGCACCCCAGCTCCCAAGGTCGGGGTGTTGGCTACAGCCTCATGAAGACTCTATTGACCGCATCTGGAGTCCTGCCTGGTGGTGCGGCATGGCAGGGTGGAAGGTGGGTGGTGGGTGTTGGCTACAGCCTCATGAAGGCTCTATTGACCGCATCTGGAGTCCTGCCTGGTGGTGCGGCATGGCAGGGTGGAAGGTGGGTGGTCGGTGTTGGCTACAGCCTCATGAAGGCTCTATTGACCGCATCTGGAGTCCTGCCTGGTGGTGCGGCATGGCAGGGTGGAAGGTGGGTGGTAGGTGCTGTAGGGGAGGGTCGAAGGTGGGTGGTGGGTGCTGCAGGGGAGGTTGGATATTACTCTTGCCCTGTAGGTGGTTTGGCGTGGGTCTGGGTCTATGTCTGGGTCTGGGTCTGGGACTGGGTCAAAGAGTATGAGCAGGGTTAGGGAGCCACTTTATATTCACAGCTCGCCCTCTAGTAGCCCAAGGCAGGATTGCATGGCTTTTTACCTCCCCTCACCTCCTCCCCTCTCCTCACCTCATCATCTCCCCACACCTCCCCACATCTCCTAACACCTCCCCACATCTCCTAACACCTCCCCACACCTCCCCACATACCCCTCCTACCCCCCCCCCTACCCCTCTCCCCCCCCCCCCCCCCCCCCCCCTCACCTCACCTCACCTCCCCCATAGTGGCTCAAGGCAGGATTGGGATGAGGAGGAGGGGGTAGGTTCATTCAGTACCCCCCAATCACCCTGAGTACCAGCTGGGGATGAGCCACTTAACATTCACACACCTACCTCAAGGAGCCCAAGGCAGGATGGCATGGTTTCGGACCTCCCCTCACCTCCTCACCTCATCATCTCCCACACCTCCCCCCTCCCCCACCTGTCCCCCTCACCTCACCTCACCTCCCCACACCTCCCCTCCCCCACCTCCCCTCCCCCACCGCCCCATACCTCCTTCCCTCTCCCACCTCCCCACACCTCCTCCCCTCCCCCACCTCCTCACCTCACCTCCCCCACCTCCTCACCTCTCCTCACCTCCTCCCCTCCCCTCCCCTCCCCTCCCCCATAGTAGCCCGAGGCAGGATTTGCCTGCTTGGGGTTCTCCCCGCAACACTTGCCTGCTTGGGGTTCTCCCCACCTCCCCCACCTCCCCACCTCCCCTTACATCCTCCCCTCCCCTCCCCTCCCTCACACCCCCACACCTCCCCCCCTCCCCCACCTTCCCACACCTCCTCCCATTCCCACCCTCCCCTCCACTCCACTCTCCTCCCCCATAGTAGCCCAGGGCAGGATCGAGATGAGGAGGAGGGGGTAGATTCATTCAGTACCCCCTCCCCCACCTCCCCCCACCTCCTTCCCTCCCCCAACTCCCCACACCTCCTCACCTCTCATCACCTCCTCACCTCACCCTACTCCTCCCCTCCTTCCCATCCCCTCCTTCCCTCTTCAGTACCCCCACCACTCGCCTGCTTGAGGTTCGAGCTGATAATGAGCCTGCCCCCTAACACTGGTTGGCTTGGCTTTCCTATCCCCTCCTCCCCTCCCCCACCTCACCACACCTCCCCCCCTCTCCCACTTACCCACACCTCCTCCCCTCCCCCACCTCCCCAAACCTCCCCACACCTCCTCTCCCCTCCCCCATAGTAGCCCAAGGCAGGACTGCGAGGAGGCGGAGGGGGTAGGTTCATTCAGTACCCCCATCACTTGCCTGCTCGAGGTTCGAGCTGATAATGAGCCTGCCATGGCCCTTTACACAAAGCTTGGCTTTAAGAGTGTTGGAAAGCGAAGGGGCTACTATGCTGATGGCAGTGACTGCATCATTATGTCTCTGACTAATGCATGACTCATGCATGACTAATGCTGACGGTAGTGACTACATCATTGTGACTCTGAATAATGTATGACTAATGCATGACCAATGCTGATGGCTGTGACTGCATCATTATGTCTCTGACTAATGCATGACTGATGCTGACGACAGTGACTGCATCGTCATGTCTCTGGCTAATGCGTGACTAATGCTGATGGCAGTGACTGCATCATTATGTCTCTGACTAATGCATGACTAATGCGTGACTAATGCTGATGGCAGTGACTACATCATTAAGTCTCTGACTAATGCGTGACTAATGCTGATGGCAGTGACTGCATCATTATGTCTGACTAATGCATGACTAATGCTGACGACAGTGACTGCATCATTATGTCTCTGACTAATGCATGACTAATGCGTGACTAATGCTGATGGCAGTGCCTGCATCATTATGTCTCTGACTAATGCATGACGAATGCATGACTAACGCTGATGGCAGTGACTGCATCATTATGTCTCTCACTAATGCATGACTAATGCTGACAGCAGTGACTGTATCGTCATGTCTCTGACTAATGCATGACTAATGCTGACAGCAGTGACTGCATCATTATGTCTCTGACTAATGCATGACTCATCCTGATGGCAGTGACTGTATCGTCATGTCTCTGCCTGCAGAAAGCTAGATTTAGGAGCTGCTATATTGTGGTATTGTGGTATCTGTGTTGTTGACAGCTTTTCTTTTCGGCCTCAAGCAGCAGCTTCTAGGCAGCTCCCCTAACCTCTGATGCCTAGATTTGGGAGGTGCTACTTTGTAGTAGACTGTTTCCGTGTTGTTCGCAGCTTTATTTGAACGGTTGCAAGATTTGTTTATGAATTTGCAATTAAATGCTCCTGGAGAATATTCGGCTAAACAGCTTCTAGGCAGCTTCTCTAACTTGCTATTCAGCCAAACCTCGCACATCCTAGTGCACCTTGAAGACGGCACAATCAGCTTTCTGGAACTGCTGAGATACCTGGGTGTAGCTTAGTGGCTGGCCCAGGGAGCTGCCTAGAAGCTGGTTAGAAAGGCAAAAAAGCCGTGCTAGATATAGGAGCTGTTTTTGTATGGAAGGAATTTCACCCCACAAAAGAGTGGGCGCTTAGGAGGGCTATGGTGCGATTTCGCTGGGTGTTGCTGTTGAGATCATGCCGAGTAGGCATGCACACACTTTTATGTAGGACAGAGGCACAGGTGTTACATTACATTACATGTTAGAGTCTACTTGACATCGCGAGGGTGTATGAGACTCTGTGCTTTAAACAAAAAGAAAAAGCACCCACAAAGCAAAAAACAAATTTCATCAGGGGTGTGACGAGGACAAACGGACCAAACTCCCGTGTGATGGAACCAGAAGCACCTGGATTCAAATTTGGATTGATTACATGGTCTAGCAGCCTCCAGGCTGCTCATCGACTGTAGGCGGAGTATACATGGGTAGCGTAAGCACTACGACACCACACACCCGTAAAGACATGTCTAGGTTACAAATACTTGCCTCGTGAACAGTCCTATGTAGTAAAGGCTGGTGCCATGTAACCAAGTTCAAGTTCATGGTATCTGGTACTCGAAGGCATTACAGACGTGGAAGGTTGCACCCATATAGGAGCCGATGACGGTGAGTAGCCTACGACACAACACTCCTGAGTGCAGAATGCAATTGCGTAGGGTCGGATAGTTTGAAGACATGTCTAGGTTACAAACACTTGCCTTGTGAATAGCCCTATGTAGTAAAGGCTGGTGCTGTGTAACCAAGCTCAAGTTCATGGTATCTGGTACTTGAAGGCATCACAGACGTGGAACTTTTTTTTTTAGTTGTCAAAGGACTTTCACCCCAGGAGGTGGGTCTCCCGACACAATCCAGCAACACGGAGGATTCAGTTAGACTGGTGGTGCCACTCCTACAATACGCAAAGTAAAGGTTGCACCCTTATATGAGCCGAAGACGGTGAGTAGCCTTAAATCCTAGAGCCATGTAACCAAGATCAAGTTTAAAGATCGGTTATACACTTGAACCTAGTCATC
Source organism: Chlamydomonas sp. ICE-L (assembly GCA_013435795.1). Classification (NCBI taxonomy): domain Eukaryota; kingdom Viridiplantae; phylum Chlorophyta; class Chlorophyceae; order Chlamydomonadales; family Chlamydomonadaceae; genus Chlamydomonas; species Chlamydomonas sp. ICE-L. The sequence continues at coordinate 8,599,492 of JACBWV010000223.1, forward strand.
TTTGGTGGGGGCTCACCCTGGGCCCAACCCATTGAGCTAGCTAGAACTTCCATCACTATTAGATGCTCGACCTGGACAAGTCTTTAAACTGGATATTCTGCTTAGTGTGCTCCCTGGTTTCCGGGGGTATCACAGGGGGGGACTTGGAGTTGGCAGACGGTGAGCAGCCCAGAGTTGGCTGAAGAACCATGTAACAATTCATCGCTCGAAGCTGCTGCCCCCAGGACCATGCTGCTGCCAGTGTTTTTTTATGTGTGCAATGCGTCGCAAATTGAGTAACTCGGTGCAATCCCATTGCAACGCGCCGCCCCCTACCCGCGGAGCACAAAGTGCGGAGCCCGGGGGGGTGGGGGGCATTTCTGACTAGTTTGGCCAGACCCATGTATCGCCATGCAGCGATGGTGAGGCGGCGTCAAGGAAAAACAATAGTGGCTGCTGCCTGTTACCCTAAACCCTAAAGCATTCATGTATGTCCGGTATATTGCAGTCCAGGGGTAGGCCAAATATGCTCAAGGAACTTGCCCAACCGTGATAGCAAGGGCTTAAAATAAAAAGCATTGATGAACTGACCCCCAAACAATCGTTTTACCGACGGGGGCCTTGAGTTCGTGCTACAGTGGGGGCTTGAGTTGGTCCTAAACCATTCATGGAATGAGGAGCTTAAAGCCATCACATACATTGAAGGATGGACCATTTCTACTAGTTAAGCCAGACCCATGTGTCGCAATGTAGCGACGGAATGGTGAGGCGTCTTCAGAAAAACAATAATGGCTGCTGCCTGTTCCGCCTACTCTTTTGTACGTATGAGTGGCAACGCCATTCAAACTGAATCCTCGGTGTCGCTGGCTTGTGTAGGGAGACCCACCTACTGGGGTGAAAAACCTTACACAACTAAAAAAATGAATGAGGAGCTTTAAGTCATCACAGACATGGAAGGATGCACCCGTATAGGAGCTTATTACATTACAGTATATTGTCATAGACAGGACAGTTGAACCAAGACAAGCCCACTCCACAACACCCATGCCAAACCTCCACCCAGACGCCCGCCCCGGCTACCTACACAGGAGGGGCCAGGTCGTCACCGCCCTAGACCCTACCCACCCGGAGACAAGCCCGCTACGCCCAAGACAAGCCCGCTACCACCTCTGTAAAGGAGACGATATAGGAGCCGATGACGGTGAGTAGCCTACGACACAACACTCCTGAGTGCAGAATGCAGTTGCGTAGGGTCGGATAGTTTGAAGACATGTCTAGGTTACAAACACTTGCCTTGTGAATAGCCCTATGTAGTAAAGGCTGGTGCTGTGTAACCAAGCTCAAGTTCATGGTATCTGGTACTTGAAGGCATCACAGACGTGGAAGTTTTTTTTTAGTTGTCAAAGGACTTTCACCCCAGGAGGTGGGTCTCCCGACACAATCCAGCAACACGGAGGATTCAGTTAGACTGGTGGTGCCACTCCTACAATACGCAAAGTAAAGGTTGCACCCTTATATGAGCCGAAGACGGTGAGTAGCCTTAAATCCTAGAGCCATGTAACCAAGATCAAGTTTAAAGATCGGTTATACACTTGAACCTAGTCATCTTTGGTAGGGGGCTCACCCTGGGCCCAACCCATTGAGCTAGCTAGAACTTCCATCACTATTAGATGCTCGACCTGGACAAGTCTTTAAACTGGATATTCTGCTTAGTGTGCTCCCTGGTTTCCGGGGGTATCACAGGGGGGGACTTGGAGTTGGCAGACGGTGAGCAGCCCAGAGTTGGCTGAAGAACCATGTAACAATTCATCACTCGAAGCTGCTGCCCCCAGGACCATGCTGCTGCCAGTGTTTTTTTATGTGTGCAATGCGTCGCAAATTGAGTAACTCGGTGCAATCCCATTGCAACGCGCCGCCCCCTACCCGCGGAGCACAAAGTGCGGAGCCCGGGGGGGTGGGGGGCATTTCTGACTAGTTTGGCCAGACCCATGTATCGCCATGCAGCGATGGTGAGGCGGCGTCAAGGAAAAACAATAGTGGCTGCTGCCTGTTACCCTAAACCCTAAAGCATTCATGTATGTCCGGTATATTGCAGTCCAGGGGTAGGCCAAATATGCTCAAGGAACTTGCCCAACCGTGATAGCAAGGGCTTAAAATAAAAAGCATTGATGAACTGACCCCCAAACAATCGTTTTACCGACGGGGGCCTTGAGTTCGTGCTACAGTGGGGGCTTGAGTTGGTCCTAAACCATTCATGGAATGAGGAGCTTAAAGCCATCACATACATTGAAGGATGGACCATTTCTACTAGTTAAGCCAGACCCATGTGTCGCAATGTAGCGACGGAATGGTGAGGCGTCTTCAGAAAAACAATAATGGCTGCTGCCTGTTCCGCCTACTCTTTTGTACGTATGAGTGGCAACGCCATTCAAACTGAATCCTCGGTGTCGCTGGCTTGTGTAGGGAGACCCACCTACTGGGGTGAAAAACCTTACACAACTAAAAAAATGAATGAGGAGCTTTAAGTCATCACAGACATGGAAGGATGCACCCGTATAGGAGCTTATTACATTACAGTATATTGTCATAGACAGGACAGTTGAACCAAGACAAGCCCACTCCACAACACCCATGCCAAACCTCCACCCAGACGCCCGCCCCGGCTACCTACACAGGAGGGGCCAGGTCGTCACCGCCCTAGACCCTACCCACCCGGAGACAAGCCCGCTACGCCCAAGACAAGCCCGCTGCCACCTCTGTAAAGGAGACGATATAGGAGCCGATGACGGTGAGTAGCCTACGACACAACACTCCTGAGTGCAGAATGCAATTGCGTAGGGTCGGATAGTTTGAAGATATGTCTAGGTTACAAACACTTGCCTTGTGAATAGCCCTATGTAGTAAAGGCTGGTGCTGTGTAACCAAGCTCAAGTTCATGGTATCTGGTACTTGAAGGCATCACAGACGTGGAACTTTTTTTTTTAGTTGTCAAAGGACTTTCACCCCAGGAGGTGGGTCTCCCGACACAATCCAGCAACACGGAGGATTCAGTTAGACTGGTGGTGCCACTCCTACAATACGCAAAGTAAAGGTTGCACCCTTAAATGAGCCGAAGACGGTGAGTAGCCTTAAATCCTAGAGCCATGTAACCAAGATCAAGTTTAAAGATCGGTTATACACTTGAACCTAGTCATCTTTGGTGGGGGCTCACCCTGGGCCCAACCCATTGAGCTAGCTAGAACTTCCATCACTATTAGATGCTCGACCTGGACAAGTCTTTAAACTGGATATTCTGCTTAGTGTGCTCCCTGGTTTCCGGGGGTATCACAGGGGGGGACTTGGAGTTGGCAGACGGTGAGCAGCCCAGAGTTGGCTGAAGAACCATGTAACAATTCATCACTCGAAGCTGCTGCCCCCAGGACCATGCTGCTGCCAGTGTTTTTTTATGTGTGCAATGCGTCGCAAATTGAGTAACTCGGTGCAATCCCATTGCAACGCGCCGCCCCCTACCCGCGGAGCACAAAGTGCGGAGCCCGGGGGGGTGGGGGGCATTTCTGACTAGTTTGGCCAGACCCATGTATCGCCATGCAGCGATGGTGAGGCGGCGTCAAGGAAAAACAATGGTGGCTGCTGCCTGTTACCCTAAACCCTAAAGCATTCATGTATGTCCGGTATATTGCAGTCCAGGGGTAGGCCAAATATGCTCAAGGAACTTGCCCAACCGTGATAGCAAGGGCTTAAAATAAAAAGCATTGATGAACTGACCCCCAAACAATCGTTTTACCGACGGGGGCCTTGAGTTCGTGCTACAGTGGGGGCTTGAGTTGGTCCTAAACCATTCATGGAATGAGGAGCTTAAAGCCATCACATACATTGAAGGATGGACCATTTCTACTAGTTAAGCCAGACCCATGTGTCGCAATGTAGCGACGGAATGGTGAGGCGTCTTCAGAAAAACAATAATGGCTGCTGCCTGTTCCGCCTACTCTTTTGTACGTATGAGTGGCAACGCCATTCAAACTGAATCCTCGGTGTCGCTGGCTTGTGTAGGGAGACCCACCTACTGGGGTGAAAAACCTTACACAACTAAAAAAATGAATGAGGAGCTTTAAGTCATCACAGACATGGAAGGATGCACCCGTATAGGAGCTTATTACATTACAGTATATTGTCATAGACAGGACAGTTGAACCAAGACAAGCCCACTCCACAACACCCATGCCAAACCTCCACCCAGACGCCCGCCCCGGCTACCTACACAGGAGGGGCCAGGTCGTCACCCGCCCTAGACCCTACCCACCCGGAGACAAGCCCGCTACGCCCAAGACAAGCCCGCTGCCACCTCTGTAAAGGAGACGATATAGGAGCCGATGACGGTGAGTAGCCTACGACACAACACTCCTGAGTGCAGAATGCAATTGCGTAGGGTCGGATAGTTTGAAGACATGTCTAGGTTACAAACACTTGCCTTGTGAATAGCCCTATGTAGTAAAGGCTGGTGCTGTGTAACCAAGCTCAAGTTCATGGTATCTGGTACTTGAAGGCATCACAGACGTGGAACTTTTTTTTTTAGTTGTCAAAGGACTTTCACCCCAGGAGGTGGGTCTCCCGACACAATCCAGCAACACGGAGGATTCAGTTAGACTGGTGGTGCCACTCCTACAATACGCAAAGTAAAGGTTGCACCCTTAAATGAGCCGAAGACGGTGAGTAGCCTTAAATCCTAGAGCCATGTAACCAAGATCAAGTTTAAAGATCGGTTATACACTTGAACCTAGTCATCTTTGGTGGGGGCTCACCCTGGGCCCAACCCATTGAGCTAGCTAGAACTTCCATCACTATTAGATGCTCGACCTGGACAAGTCTTTAAACTGGATATTCTGCTTAGTGTGCTCCCTGGTTTCCGGGGGTATCACAGGGGGGGACTTGGAGTTGGCAGACGGTGAGCAGCCCAGAGTTGGCTGAAGAACCATGTAACAATTCATCACTCGAAGCTGCTGCCCCCAGGACCATGCTGCTGCCAGTGTTTTTTTATGTGTGCAATGCGTCGCAAATTGAGTAACTCGGTGCAATCCCATTGCAACGCGCCGCCCCCTACCCGCGGAGCACAAAGTGCGGAGCCCGGGGGGGTGGGGGGCATTTCTGACTAGTTTGGCCAGACCCATGTATCGCCATGCAGCGATGGTGAGGCGGCGTCAAGGAAAAACAATAGTGGCTGCTGCCTGTTACCCTAAACCCTAAAGCATTCATGTATGTCCGGTATATTGCAGTCCAGGGGTAGGCCAAATATGCTCAAGGAACTTGCCCAACCGTGATAGCAAGGGCTTAAAATAAAAAGCATTGATGAACTGACCCCCAAACAATCGTTTTACCGACGGGGGCCTTGAGTTCGTGCTACAGTGGGGGCTTGAGTTGGTCCTAAACCATTCATGGAATGAGGAGCTTAAAGCCATCACATACATTGAAGGATGGACCATTTCTACTAGTTAAGCCAGACCCATGTGTCGCAATGTAGCGACGGAATGGTGAGGCGTCTTCAGAAAAACAATAATGGCTGCTGCCTGTTCCGCCTACTCTTTTGTACGTATGAGTGGCAACGCCATTCAAACTGAATCCTCGGTGTCGCTGGCTTGTGTAGGGAGACCCACCTACTGGGGTGAAAAACCTTACACAACTAAAAAAATGAATGAGGAGCTTTAAGTCATCACAGACATGGAAGGATGCACCCGTATAGGAGCTTATTACATTACAGTATATTGTCATAGACAGGACAGTTGAACCAAGACAAGCCCAATCCACAACACCCATGCCAAACCTCCACCCAGACGCCCGCCCCGGCTACCTACACAGGAGGGGCCAGGTCGTCACCGCCCTAGACCCTACCCACCCGGAGACAAGCCCGCTACGCCCAAGACAAGCCCGCTGCCACCTCTGTAAAGGAGACGATATAGGAGCCGATGACGGTGAGTAGCCTACGACACAACACTCCTGAGTGCAGAATGCAGTTGCGTAGGGTCGGATAGTTTGAAGACATGTCTAGGTTACAAACACTTGCCTTGTGAATAGCCCTATGTAGTAAAGGCTGGTGCTGTGTAACCAAGCTCAAGTTCATGGTATCTGGTACTTGAAGGCATCACAGACGTGGAAGTTTTTTTTTTAGTTGTCAAAGGACTTTCACCCCAGGAGGTGGGTCTCCCGACACAATCCAGCAAACACGGAGGATTCAGTTAGACTGGTGGTGCCACTCCTACAATACGCAAAGTAAAGGTTGCACCCTTATATGAGCCGAAGACGGTGAGTAGCCTTAAATCCTAGAGCCATGTAACCAAGATCAAGTTTAAAGATCGGTTATACACTTGAACCTAGTCATCTTTGGTGGGGGCTCACCCTGGGCCCAACCCATTGAGCTAGCTAGAACTTCCATCACTATTAGATGCTCGACCTGGACAAGTCTTTAAACTGGATATTCTGCTTAGTGTGCTCCCTGGTTTCCGGGGGTATCACAGGGGGGGACTTGGAGTTGGCAGACGGTGAGCAGCCCAGAGTTGGCTGAAGAACCATGTAACAATTCATCACTCGAAGCTGCTGCCCCCAGGACCATGCTGCTGCCAGTGTTTTTTTATGTGTGCAATGCGTCGCAAATTGAGTAACTCGGTGCAATCCCATTGCAACGCGCCGCCCCCTACCCGCGGAGCACAAAGTGCGGAGCCCGGGGGGGTGGGGGGCATTTCTGACTAGTTTGGCCAGAGCCATGTATCGCCATGCAGCGATGGTGAGGCGGCGTCAAGGAAAAACAATAGTGGCTGCTGCCTGTTACCCTAAACCCTAAAGCATTCATGTATGTCCGGTATATTGCAGTCCAGGGGTAGGCCAAATATGCTCAAGGAACTTGCCCAACCGTGATAGCAAGGGCTTAAAATAAAAAGCATTGATGAACTGACCCCCAAACAATCGTTTTACCGACGGGGGCCTTGAGTTCGTGCTACAGTGGGGGCTTGAGTTGGTCCTAAACCATTCATGGAATGAGGAGCTTAAAGCCATCACATACATTGAAGGATGGACCATTTCTACTAGTTAAGCCAGACCCATGTGTCGCAATGTAGCGACGGAATGGTGAGGCGTCTTCAGAAAAACAATAATGGCTGCTGCCTGTTCCGCCTACTCTTTTGTACGTATGAGTGGCAACGCCATTCAAACTGAATCCTCGGTGTCGCTGGCTTGTGTAGGGAGACCCACCTACTGGGGTGAAAAACCTTACACAACTAAAAAAATGAATGAGGAGCTTTAAGTCATCACAGACATGGAAGGATGCACCCGTATAGGAGCTTATTACATTACAGTATATTGTCATAGACAGGACAGTTGAACCAAGACAAGCCCACTCCACAACACCCATGCCAAACCTCCACCCAGACGCCCGCCCCGGCTACCTACACAGGAGGGGCCAGGTCGTCACCCGCCCTAGACCCTACCCACCCGGAGACAAGCCCGCTACGCCCAAGACAAGCCCGCTGCCACCTCTGTAAAGGAGACGATATAGGAGCCGATGACGGTGAGTAGCCTACGACACAACACTCCTGAGTGCAGAATGCAGTTGCGTAGGGTCGGATAGTTTGAAGACATGTCTAGGTTACAAACACTTGCCTTGTGAATAGCCCTATGTAGTAAAGGCTGGTGCTGTGTAACCAAGCTCAAGTTCATGGTATCTGGTACTTGAAGGCATCACAGACGTGGAAGTTTTTTTTTTAGTTGTCAAAGGACTTTCACCCCAGGAGGTGGGTCTCCCGACACAATCCAGCAACACGGAGGATTCAGTTAGACTGGTGGTGCCACTCCTACAATACGCAAAGTAAAGGTTGCACCCTTATATGAGCCGAAGACGGTGAGTAGCCTTAAATCCTAGAGCCATGTAACCAAGATCAAGTTTAAAGATCGGTTATACACTTGAACCTAGTCATCTTTGGTGGGGGCTCACCCTGGGCCCAACCCATTGAGCTAGCTAGAACTTCCATCACTATTAGATGCTCGACCTGGACAAGTCTTTAAACTGGATATTCTGCTTAGTGTGCTCCCTGGTTTCCGGGGGTATCACAGGGGGGGACTTGGAGTTGGCAGACGGTGAGCAGCCCAGAGTTGGCTGAAGAACCATGTAACAATTCATCACTCGAAGCTGCTGCCCCCAGGACCATGCTGCTGCCAGTATTTTTTTATGTGTGCAATGCGTCGCAAATTGAGTAACTCGGTGCAATCCCATTGCAACGCGCCGCCCCCTACCCGCGGAGCACAAAGTGCGGAGCCCGGGGGGGTGGGGGGCATTTCTGACTAGTTTGGCCAGACCCATGTATCGCCATGCAGCGATGGTGAGGCGGCGTCAAGGATAAACAATAGTGGCTGCTGCCTGTTACCCTAAACCCTAAAGCATTCATGTATGTCCGGTATATTGCAGTCCAGGGGTAGGCCAAATATGCTCAAGGAACTTGCCCAACCGTGATAGCAAGGGCTTAAAATAAAAAGCATTGATGAACTGACCCCCAAACAATCGTTTTACCGACGGGGGCCTTGAGTTCGTGCTACAGTGGGGGCTTGAGTTGGTCCTAAACCATTCATGGAATGAGGAGCTTAAAGCCATCACATACATTGAAGGATGGACCATTTCTACTAGTTAAGCCAGACCCATGTGTCGCAATGTAGCGACGGAATGGTGAGGCGTCTTCAGAAAAACAATAATGGCTGCTGCCTGTTCCGCCTACTCTTTTGTACGTATGAGTGGCAACGCCATTCAAACTGAATCCTCGGTGTCGCTGGCTTGTGTAGGGAGACCCACCTACTGGGGTGAAAAACCTTACACAACTAAAAAAATGAATGAGGAGCTTTAAGTCATCACAGACATGGAAGGATGCACCCGTATAGGAGCTTATTACATTACAGTATATTGTCATAGACAGGACAGTTGAACCAAGACAAGCCCACTCCACAACACCCATGCCAAACCTCCACCCAGACGCCCGCCCCGGCTACCTACACAGGAGGGGCCAGGTCGTCACCGCCCTAGACCCTACCCACCCGGAGACAAGCCCGCTACGCCCAAGACAAGCCCGCTGCCACCTCTGTAAAGGAGACGATATAGGAGCCGATGACGGTGAGTAGCCTACGACACAACACTCCTGAGTGCAGAATGCAGTTGCGTAGGGTCGGATAGTTTGAAGACATGTCTAGGTTACAAACACTTGCCTTGTGAATAGCCCTATGTAGTAAAGGCTGGTGCTGTGTAACCAAGCTCAAGTTCATGGTATCTGGTACTTGAAGGCATCACAGACGTGGAAGTTTTTTTTTTAGTTGTCAAAGGACTTTCACCCCAGGAGGTGGGTCTCCCGACACAATCCAGCAACACGGAGGATTCAGTTAGACTGGTGGTGCCACTCCTACAATACGCAAAGTAAAGGTTGCACCCTTATATGAGCCGAAGACGGTGAGTAGCCTTAAATCCTAGAGCCATGTAACCAAGATCAAGTTTAAAGATCGGTTATACACTTGAACCTAGTCATCTTTGGTGGGGGCTCACCCTGGGCCCAACCCATTGAGCTAGCTAGAACTTCCATCACTATTAGATGCTCGACCTGGACAAGTCTTTAAACTGGATATTCTGCTTAGTGTGCTCCCTGGTTTCCGGGGGTATCACAGGGGGGGACTTGGAGTTGGCAGACGGTGAGCAGCCCAGAGTTGGCTGAAGAACCATGTAACAATTCATCACTCGAAGCTGCTGCCCCCAGGACCATGCTGCTGCCAGTGTTTTTTTATGTGTGCAATGCGTCGCAAATTGAGTAACTCGGTGCAATCTCATTGCAACGCGCCGCCCCCTACCCGCGGAGCACAAAGTGCGGAGCCCGGGGGGGTGGGGGGCATTTCTGACTAGTTTGGCCAGACCCATGTATCGCCATGCAGCGATGGTGAGGCGGCGTCAAGGAAAAACAATAGTGGCTGCTGCCTGTTACCCTAAACCCTAAAGCATTCATGTATGTCCGGTATATTGCAGTCCAGGGGTAGGCCAAATATGCTCAAGGAACTTGCCCAACCGTGATAGCAAGGGCTTAAAATAAAAAGCATTGATGAACTGACCCCCAAACAATCGTTTTACCGACGGGGGCCTTGAGTTCGTGCTACAGTGGGGGCTTGAGTTGGTCCTAAACCATTCATGGAATGAGGAGCTTAAAGCCATCACATACATTGAAGGATGGACCATTTCTACTAGTTAAGCCAGACCCATGTGTCGCAATGTAGCGACGGAATGGTGAGGCGTCTTCAGAAAAACAATAATGGCTGCTGCCTGTTCCGCCTACTCTTTTGTACGTATGAGTGGCAACGCCATTCAAACTGAATCCTCGGTGTCGCTGGCTTGTGTAGGGAGACCCACCTACTGGGGTGAAAAACCTTACACAACTAAAAAAATGAATGAGGAGCTTTAAGTCATCACAGACATGGAAGGATGCACCCGTATAGGAGCTTATTACATTACAGTATATTGTCATAGACAGGACAGTTGAACCAAGACAAGCCCACTCCACAACACCCATGCCAAACCTCCACCCAGACGCCCGCCCAGGCTACCTACACAGGAGGGGCCAGGTCGTCACCGCCCTAGACCCTACCCACCCGGAGACAAGCCCGCTACGCCCAAGACAAGCCCGGTGCCACCTCTGTAAAGGAGACGATATAGGAGCCGATGACGGTGAGTAGCCTACGACACAACACTCCTGAGTGCAGAATGCAGTTGCGTAGGGTCGGATAGTTTGAAGACATGTCTAGGTTACAAACACTTGCCTTGTGAATAGCCCTATGTAGTAAAGGCTGGTGCTGTGTAACCAAGCTCAAGTTCATGGTATCTGGTACTTGAAGGCATCACAGACGTGGAAGTTTTTTTTTTTAGTTGTCAAAGGACTTTCACCCCAGGAGGTGGGTCTCCCGACACAATCCAGCAACACGGAGGATTCAGTTAGACTGGTGGTGCCACTCCTACAATACGCAAAGTAAAGGTTGCACCCTTATATGAGCCGAAGACGGTGAGTAGCCTTAAATCCTAGAGCCATGTAACCAAGATCAAGTTTAAAGATCGGTTATACACTTGAACCTAGTCATCTTTGGTGGGGGCTCACCCTGGGCCCAACCCATTGAGCTAGCTAGAACTTCCATCACTATTAGATGCTCGACCTGGACAAGTCTTTAAACTGGATATTCTGCTTAGTGTGCTCCCTGGTTTCCGGGGGTATCACAGGGGGGGACTTGGAGTTGGCAGACGGTGAGCAGCCCAGAGTTGGCTGAAGAACCATGTAACAATTCATCACTCGAAGCTGCTGCCCCCAGGACCATGCTGCTGCCAGTGTTTTTTTATGTGTGCAATGCGTCGCAAATTGAGTAACTCGGTGCAATCCCATTGCAACGCGCCGCCCCCTACCCGCGGAGCACAAAGTGCGGAGCCCGGGGGGGTGGGGGGCATTTCTGACTAGTTTGGCCAGACCCATGTATCGCCATGCAGCGATGGTGAGGCGGCGTCAAGGAAAAACAATAGTGGCTGCTGCCTGTTACCCTAAACCCTAAAGCATTCATGTATGTCCGGTATATTGCAGTCCAGGGGTAGGCCAAATATGCTCAAGGAACTTGCCCAACCGTGATAGCAAGGGCTTAAAATAAAAAGCATTGATGAACTGACCCCCAAACAATCGTTTTACCGACGGGGGCCTTGAGTTCGTGCTACAGTGGGGGCTTGAGTTGGTCCTAAACCATTCATGGAATGAGGAGCTTAAAGCCATCACATACATTGAAGGATGGACCATTTCTACTAGTTAAGCCAGACCCATGTGTCGCAATGTAGCGACGGAATGGTGAGGTGTCTTCAGAAAAACAATAATGGCTGCTGCCTGTTCCGCCTACTCTTTTGTACGTATGAGTGGCAACGCCATTCAAACTGAATCCTCGGTGTCGCTGGCTTGTGTAGGGAGACCCACCTACTGGGGTGAAAAACCTTACACAACTAAAAAAATGAATGAGGAGCTTTAAGTCATCACAGACATGGAAGGATGCACCCGTATAGGAGCTTATTACATTACAGTATATTGTCATAGACAGGACAGTTGAACCAAGACAAGCCCACTCCACAACACCCATGCCAAACCTCCACCCAGACGCCCGCCCCGGCTACCTACACAGGAGGGGCCAGGTCGTCACCGCCCTAGACCCTACCCACCCGGAGACAAGCCCGCTACGCCCAAGACAAGCCCGCTGCCACCTCTGTAAAGGAGACTTCTACCGCAGCAAGGATGCAGCCACCTATAAGGTGCTGGGTATCACCAAATGCAACGGCACTGACGGCCTTCGTCGTGCCTGCACAAGGCACCTTGCTCCCGACTCCCCCTGCCTACCCCCCTAACTCCTGCACCTCTTATATGCACCCCAATACGAGTACACTGCTATACTTGGTGTCCAAGTCCAACGGATCCAGGACACCTCCACCACCCATCTGCGGGTCCAGCATGGACCCATCACCATGCATCCGCCCCACCTCCCATCCTACCTAGCACTAGGATATACTCTCAAGCATGAGACACCCGTACCATGTGGCCAAAACCAGGCTCACTAGAAACCCATCAGCATTTCCAAAACAGAGCTGATTGAGCGCATAGGAGTCCAAGCTGTCACCGCCCTCCTAGAGGCCAATAAAACAGCCTTGCACACCAAACCAGCTAACAACCCCTCTTACCCCCCTAGGAAAGACACCCACTTCACAAACGCCCAATCCTAAGGGCAGTGGACCCTGACAGGCCAATTCAATGCCCAGGGATACCGCACTCTCATGCAACTCATCCACATAGATCCCCTAGACAGGCACCCTGACTTGGACATCCCAGCCCCTGGACAATATCATATCCAAACAGGCCTCCTCCCCCATGCCCAGCCCAATGGAGCTCCACCCATCCACCCCATACCCGTACTCCCCCTCTGGCAATTGCATTGGTCACCTCCCCAACTCCACGGCAAACAGACTACAACACCGCCCAAGCAACCATACCCAGCCTGGTGCACTCACACTTCCAAGGGTCCTTTGCTGGAGACCTAGCCAGCCTATTCCACTGTCTCAAGGACACCACTCCCGCCGCTCCTCACCCAACCCTCCTTCAAGCCCTCACGTTGTTGGGGGTCCAAACAGACAGGTCAGCAGGGCCACTCTTATGCCACCCATCTCTCCCCCACTGCTCCTCCCCCCACCCTCATGACCACCTGTTCGGGGCAAGCCCAGACCCATACTCTCACCCATGGACAGGAGCATCAGTGATACACTCCCTGCAGGACGCCAAGGAAGCCCAGAAGGCAGTCAGATGGGCACTCAGCAGTGCCAAGGCAGCCCAAACTCACTCCATCTCAACCCGCACCCTCCTATTGGTCCCACACACAAAGCACACAGCCTACGAAACACACACCGCCCACCCTTGGGTCCAGGTCCTAGATACCATCCCAGCCAGAGCCCCCATTATCCACCAACCGTCCATCTGGACTGGGGGGGAAATCACCTCCACCATTGCAAGGACAAAGGGGCACCAACTCCTCCTCATTGCCAACCCCCTGGTCCACCCCGGCCCGGCCACCCTCTTTACCAAAGCATGGAATGAGGCTATGCACCACCTGCATCCCTTCCACAAAAGCATCCAACCCATCCTCAACCCTGCCATTGCCCCTGCCCCCCTCTCCTTCCCCCCACCACCCAAGGCTCTCCGACTCATCCTCCAGGCCCCTTGGAGTGCCCCCCCCCCCCCCCCCCTCCCCCTCCCTATCCCCCACGTCACTCCCCCAACACCTTACCCCTGCAACTACCATAACACTCCCCATGTAGGCTAGCAGCTATACACTGATGGCAGCCAGATCCCCCAGCCCGAGGGCCCGGCTCTCCTCGGGGCTGCGGTATACTCTCCATTGTCAGGCCAAAGCTTTACAACCAACCCAGGGGGGTATTGACATCACAAGAACCAATAATAGAGCAGAACTATGCGCTATCCACCAGACCCTAGCACAAACACCTCCAACAACGCCCGTCACCATCTACACTCAGAGCCTTTGTAATCTCCATCTCATTCGGAGACTTATCCATAACCCCCACTCTGTCGAGGAATGTACCCACAGGCAACTCCTTGAGGCCATTGGAAAACACCTCCTGGCCAGAGTCCTTAGTGGCACCCCCTCTACTCTTGCCAAGGTGAGGTCCCATGCAGGTATCCATGGCAATCAGGAGGCGGATAAGCTGGCCAAGAAAGCTGCTCACTTCCCTAGAAATACCTCTGTCACTGACAATGTAGGAGAAGTGGCTGACATGGACCATATCTGGCCATCTGTCCAGCCTCCGATGGCAGCTGACGGCACCCTACCCCCTAGGATAGCAACACCCAACCTAACCAGGGGGGTAAAAGCAAACCTCCCCACCAAAATCCACTCAGGGGAGACCAACATGCATGGCATATACGTCTCAATGTGGACCATAGCATCCCCTGAGCACCTCCCACATGCTACCCACTACTTCTGGCAGCAGGCATCCGTCCCCTGGTGGCAGAGGATTCAAATCCATAAGGCTAGGTGGGGCCGCCTATGGAACAAGAAGCTGGCCTACCGATGGAAAATGCCATATGGTAGTAACCCCCACCCACCTTCACCAGACACCTGCCCCATTTGTCACACATGCCAAGATGGAGCTAGTCACATGCTGGCGGGCTGCAAGCACCCAACCTTTACTGGGATGTATATTAATCGGCATAACCTTGCAGTATAATGAATACAAAAAGCAGTGTCCAAAGGGGAACAGGGGGGGGGAAACTTATGTACATGGACGCTGGCAAACTGGAGGACCTCCCAAGTGAGGTAATGGGGAACAGGCCGCCCTCGTGGCTACAACCTCCTAACATGGCCCAAACCACCTGGGACAAACTTAGACCAGACCTCCTTTTGACCCCGGATCAACAAACATGCTCCAATCCCACCTCATGTCCCCCCATCCACATAGTTGAAGTCGGCAACTGCTCTGACACCAACCACTCGGAAGATATGCGGAAAAGGAAAATCAACACAAGGCCCTATCACAGGCTCAGAAAGATCAGGGATATAAAGTGATATACTCTGTTGTTACATTGGGTACCACAGGGACCATGCCTAGCAATGCACTTCCCAACCTCACCCGCTTAGGTATCTCCCAAGTAGCCGCCCTCAAGCTCTGCACCAAACTCCACACCCATGCTACTGTCTCCTTCCACTCCATTGTCGCGTGCAGAAGACACATAAAACAGCCCCCCCCCCCCCCCCCCCCTATTGGTTGTTGGCCCAAGTAAAAGCAAACGGGCTGGCACCCTCAACCATACGCCTCATAACAAGGCATTAGATTTATTTATATAAACAGCCTGGAATCGACCTTATATTCAGCATATTCACGTAGCTTGCCACATGTAGACACAATTTAAAGCACCTTGAAGCATTCTGAATCATCTTGCGTCTTGCACTTGGAAGCATGGACCCTTGCAGGGTTGTTCAGGACGCTGCGTCCTCAATCGCAGAAGCAACGTCGAAGAGTCTGTTGCGTCACAGGATGCAACGTGGGGAGGGCCCGTTGACCAGATGGAAGGGTCCGTTGCGTCGCAGGACACAGGCTATATAATTGGTTGCGCCTCACGCAGCAGATCTGGGGGTCCTCCTCATGTACCCTGCGCCCGTGAAGGAGCGTATTGCCCTGGCATGCTGTGCGTCTGTCGAAGTACAGAGGGTGGCTTAACCCTGGATGGATGAACTTATTCGCCCAACTGAATCTTATTCGAAGCGATGTATGTCACACAGATTGCGACAAGCTGACAAGGCTGAGAGGTCCTGAAGGTGATCACCACCAGACAAATACAGGGTGTGCAGATTACTGCACGCTGACAGGGCTGTGATGTCCCGGAGTAAATCACACTTAGCCAAATCCAGGTTATGCAGATTGCTGCATGCTGACAGGGCTGTGATGTCCTCAAGTTAACCACAACTCATCACATGTAGAGTATGAAGATTGCTGCACACTGACAGGGCTGTGAGGTCCTGAAGTAGATAACAACCAGACAAATCCAGGGTGTGCAGGTTGATGCACGCTGACAGGGCCCTGAGGTCTTGAAGGTGATAAAGACCATTCAGATTCAGGGTGTGCAGATTTCTGAATGCTGACAGGGCCGTGATGTCCTGAAGGCGATCACAACTACACAAATTCAGGGAGTGCAGATTGCTGCACGCTGACAGGGCTGTGATGTCCTAAAGGTACCAACATTCGTCCACGTTCAGGGTGTGCAGATTGATGCACGCTGACAGGCCTGTGAGGTCTTGAAGTGAAGCACACTCAGTCAGATTCAGGGTATGCAGATTGCTGCAAGTAGAAAGACCTGTGAGGTCCTGAAGTGAATGACAGCAACTCAGATTCAGGTGAAGCAGCTTGCTGCAAGCTGATAGGGCTATGTGGTCAAGTAGCTCACATTCATACAAATCCAGCGTATGCAGATTGCTGCACGCTGGCAGGGCTGAGAGGTCCTCAAGTAGATAACAAGACAACAAATCCAGGGTGTGCAGATTACTGCACGCTGACAGAGCTGTGAGGTCCTGAAGTAGCTCACAAGAAGACAAAACCAGGGTGTGTAGATTGGTGCACGCAGACAGGGCTGTAATGTCCTGAAGTGAACCACACTTAGTCAGATCCAGGTGATCCAGATTGCTGCACGCTGTTAGGGCTGCGAGGTCCTGAACTTGCACACAATCCATCAGATCCAGGCGACGCAGATTAGTGCACGCTGACAGGGCTGAAAGGTTTGTCAAGTACTTGGCCCTCATCAGGCTCACTCTCTGAAGCCCATGGCACCGGTGGAGGATAGCCATGTCCGGTGCACAGTCATCCTGCAGGGAGCAATATGAAAGGGATATGAGATAGGTGTACTGTTCTGATCTGTTTACTGTACTGCACCATGCTGACATCACACTCCAGAAACACGTATTGCAGGCTTTGCCTGCAGTTTAAGTTTTAATAAAGCCGAACTTGAATTGGGGCAAAATTACCTGAAATCCGCAAAACAATCTTATTTTTTCTGTTGCATAATTTGATTATTTATGGCTACTAGGGGGTGGATGATGTATGCATGGGTGAACAGATGGGGGGCATACCTATCTACCTAGCATACAGGTTTGCACTGTTTCTTTTCCGGGCTATGCCCTGTTTTTTTTAGCACGATGATACGCACAAGCCCGATTCTAAATGTTTATTACCATTTTGGTCCATTGTGCTCCCAGGTGTGGGTAATGTTTTCGAAGTTCGGATCTCCGGGTGGAGCTTCGGGCGAGCCATCTATATATTGTTTACGTCTGTCAGATGCCTGGTTGGAGCATCGCGCGAGCCATGTACTTAATGTTTACGGATTTCATATGCTTGTGTGGAGCATCGCGCTGCCAGATACTACAGTATTCTTAGATTTTAGATACTCGGCAGGAGCATCGAGCAGGTCACTACCAGTGCGTGGTGACGTGGCCACGTGGGCCCTTCGTGACATGGATGGTCGAAAATCGAAAAGATGCCAGGGTGTCCACGAATTTCAAAAATGTAACAGCCCAGGGCAGGACCCTGCCCAGAGGGCTGTCAAATTGAGGTTACAGGAGCCCAGGAGTATAAGAGGTCAACCCCTCTTCGCCTATCAGACATTCAGGATGCTCTAGAAGCATCAGAAGAAGAAGACTGGTCGACTGACCAATGCACAGTCCATAATACTGCCCCCAGGCACGTGGAAGACCATCTCTGGAGCTCCGATGACTGTTGTCGCACCTGTCCGAGGTCGACCATCTAAGTCAAAGCAAGGCAATTAAGCAACGCAACTGCTAGTATCTATATGTGTCTTTGTCTCTTCGCTTTTGTCATTTCCTGAGCCATCTATCTGCTGTGCTGCCGTGCATTGCCTGGCTTGCTTGCGTACTTCGAGCTATTATCTTTTTTTAACTGACCCCTCCCCCCCCCTCCCCTCCCCCAGATGTCCCCCCCCCCCCCCACACACCCCCCCCCCTCCTCCTCCCCTCCCCCAGATGTCTCCCCCCCCCCCCCCCTCCCCTCCCCCAGATATAGGCCCTGATATAGGCCTCGCCTCTCCACAACTCCACAACTGGGCACAGGTACGCTAATCGCAATCAGGGTTCTACTAAGCACGCGCGGCAGCGCGGTGCCACGCTGCCTTTTTGAGCCCCTCTGCGCGTTTTGCGCAGTTGTTTCAACCCCCCGTGGGCGCAGCGCGCAGTTTTTAAGCTTTTTGCACTGAAAAGCGCTGACCAATTTGACGTTTGTGCGCTTTAAGCGCTGACCAATTTGGCAAGAAGTAGTACCCTGATCGCAATGCATGAAGCCCTTTTCACGCCCCGTGCTCTTGCTCCAGCTCTTAATAGGATGGAGTAGCCTAGGCCTTTCCTGTCAACCCAGTTGCTCGTAGATTGCTAGTAAATTTGTCCTAAGCCCTCTATCTGCCTGCGATCAGCGCGTCTTGCTTGCTATACTCTGAGACTCCGTATGCCTTGAATCCTGGATGCTTGCTGGCGTAATTCAACGCTATTATAATCATTGCTAGTGACCCTCGATCTGCGATTCGTCCTGAGTCCCCTGATCTGCCTGCGATCAGCGTAATGAATTACATCAAATCCCTATCACATAACAGGTTGCAGGAGCACCATCTCAACTGCAACGTCAGGGCCTTCACAATGCGAGGCCTCTTCTCTGCCAGTGCCTTCTCTTTCAAAGAAGCCCTCAAGCATTGGTCCGAGAAGTGCTCCCGCAGCAACCATAATTTGTTGCTAGGGTTTCTTACTAGGGCAACCATAATTTGTTGGCAGGGTTTGTTACCATGGCAACTAGGGTTACCAGTTTTTGTTACCATAGCAACTAGGGTTACCAGTTTTTGTTACCATAGCAATTAGGGTTACCGGTATTTGTTACCATAGCAACTAGGGTTACCAGTTTTTGTTACCATAGCAACTAGGGTTACCAGGTTTTGTTACCAGAATTTGATAAACAAGGTTTGCTACCAAGGCTTGTTCTAGGGGTTACCTGGATATATTACTAATTGAGCTCATAGGAACACAGTATTTTTGTATCCTGCGAACGTGAGGAATTGCCCAGCCCTATTTTTATTTAACCAGATGTAAGCAATATCACACGCGCTAGATATTTAATTTTTCTGCCTTTCCAAATTTCACATCTGGGCATCAGGCTGCCATATACTTATTGTTTCTGCCCCACCAAAGTCTACACCTGGGCATATGGCTGCCATATACTTAATGTTTCTGCCCCACCAAAGTCTACGCCTGGGCATATGGCTGCCATTTGTTTAATGTTCACGGCCAATTCCTAAAACAACACTGGCTATTCATGGCAGCTTCCAGCCAGCTCCAATATTTCATTTTTTGCTACGCGTAGCAGCTTCTAGGCAGCCTCCTTTCCTCATCCTCGGGCCAAACATGAAGTTAGCTAGCGCTGGATCAAGCCCAAAGCTTTTTTTTCTACTCGTAGCAAAAAATGAAGCTGTGAAGAGGTGGGGCCAAAACATGCAGCAGTTGACTCACAAGCAGGGTACTGCTTCTTGCCAAATTGGTCAGCGCTTCAAGCGCACAAACGACAAATTGGTCAGCACTTTTTAGTGCAAAAAGCGCAAAAACTGCGCGCTGCGCCCACAGGGGGTTGAAAAATCTGCGTGAAACGCGCAGAGGGGCTCAAAAAAGCAGCGTGGCACTGCGGTGCCGCGTGCGCTTAGTAGTACCCTGCTCGCAAGAAGTCAATGAGCACTAAATGAAGACGGTGCCCACCCCAAAATATTCATCCCCCCTCCTTTATTTACACGAAGGATTTTTGCCTCAAAGGGTGAGTCTCGCTAAGCTAGCCCTAGACTCAAAATATCATATGGCTGGCAGGGAATGGGCTGCTTATCCTAGCTTTGAGCTACCCCAGGATAGGGAGCACATCGATGATATGTTGGTATCAGATCTGATATCCCTGTTTCAATAAATGGCTCAATGGTTGAGCTCCTTGAACGAATAAGACGCAGGGTTTGAATCCCCACGGGTGCACATCTAGTGTTCGCAGTCGCTGTCAACCGCCATGGTAGCTTGGTCCAGGTAAAGTAGCAGCCCTTTCCCTGCCGCCATAAGATGGGGCTCCCTTAATGATACCACGCCCCACCAGGAGTTATCATTGCTTATCAGATCTGACCAACTCATGGTCATGGCATACATATTGTATGATTGTGTAGAAAACTGAAAAAGGGATGTGACATTGGACTCACATGGCCCAGATATGGTAGACAATTTGGATTTGAATCTGAATTCGAATAAAGCTGCTCACAGACATTGGAAGGACAAACTGGTATATTAATCCTGCTTCTACACTAGGAACCTAAGGAGGACGATGATTCCAAAATGTACAGGTCAGGACTGTTGAATTGAATTGAAGTCCTGACCTGGATATGGAGTGGGTGTCTTAACGGGTCGCACTCGTCGACCACATCCCATGCTAAGCTTCGGGTCGTAGCTTCAACTGCCTGGCAAGCTTGTTTGCATACCAGTCTCCAGGTGCCGCGTGTCTTCGAGTCGAAGCATGACAGCAGAGCTTCATGACAGATCTGCAACGCATCCTCCGTCGACCCGCTTTGGACCAAGACAGCATCTCGAGCCGACTGATTGTTGCACGCCATGGTGCTGCGCAAATGTTAGCAGCGAGCCGGATTCGCGAAGTATAGCGGAGAGAAAGAAAGAAGGCAGGAGGGAACGAAGACGCCAGAGGGCGCGTGTAAGAAGCAGACTCCTGTGGAATTGTCGCGAAGCTCTTCGATCTATCAAGGCAGTTTCACTGTGACAGATGATAATATCCGAGCTGGGCACAAATTCGTTGCAGCTGAGTGTAGCTATGTGTAGCCGTGTGTTGTGCGCCTACTCTTTGTAGGAGTGGCAACGCCACTCGAACTGAATCCTTGGTGTCGGGAGACCCACCTCCTGCCCTGGGGTGAAATTCCTTTCACAGTTTTTTTACCCCACCTGCATATTGTGAGCAGCCTGAAGGCTGATACTCCCGATTGACATATAATCAATTAAATTCATTTCTATCAGAGGTGGACCCATCCTCTCCGTTACCGGACATTAGTACCAGGATGGCGAGGATGGTATATAATCATTATAACTTAAGATTTTTGGAATATGGAGCAAAAGAGACTATATCTGCAAGTTGAATGCTATGAGTTCATCCGATGAGATTCCTAGACCTGGGCATGTCTTCGTAATGTCTGCAGCCCTGTATATATGTTTCAGTCCTTTGGTAGGCCAAATAGGCTAAAGGGACTTGCGGACTTGCCCAACCGTACAGGAAGGGCTTAAGAGAAAAAGCACTGATGAACTGAACCCCCAAGCCCTGTGATTACATTCTGCACTCCCCCTTTATGTAGGAGTGACTCGGCCGATCAGATCGACACAATTCGCATAGAGTCGCATGGAAGACCACCCTCTAAGGCGAAAATCCTTGTGTACAAAAAACGGGGGTGTTTGGTATACTTGCGCCACCCACGTTTACTCCGCCAGCTGACGGTGGGCAGCCTGAAGGCTGTTAAACCATGTAATAAAAACAAAACTACAAGCTTTCTGACAAAAGCTCCTGCGTCCAAACAAATCTCCGCGCATTATTGTGCTCCCTGGATGCTGCTACAAAAACAGGGTGGGCATCGCATGGGGGACTTAGAACTTGAAGACTGCGAGCTGAAGAACCATGTTACAATAATATGCTACAAACCAGTTTTTTTTGTAAGAAATGAACTAGTGTTTCCGTAGCACCATCATGGCATGGTGCTCCTAGTAGCTTTTTGGGACAGTTTTTAAGGGGGGCTACATATTGCAGCTTCCAGTCAGATCCATCTGCCAGTCCAAAGCTTGACATGCCAGCATTTAGAAGCACTTGCCTCAAGTGTCACCCAAGGACAGGGAAAGAGAGCTGCTTAGAATCTGATACTAAAACATAAATGGTGCATCCGTGCCATGACAACTTAGTGGCAAAGTTTTTATAAGCTAGCGGTTTAACTATTAATTATGTTTAGATAATAACTACTCTTTATACATAAAAAATAAATATATATTATTATAATAAATAAATATATATATAAATATATATTATTATTTAATTTATATATGTTTTTTTTTTTTTTTTTTAGACATAGGGATTGGCTCCCTTGTTTCCCTGATTTCGTGGGTATCGCACGGGGGGACTTCACATTAGTAGACGGTAAGCAGCCCAGAGATGACTAAAAAAGGCAACAATCCAATCCAATCAATAACAAATCAAATATTTAAACTGTCTAATCCGCTTAATGTGCTCCCTAGTTTCCGTGGGTATCGCTCGGGGGAACTTGGAATTGGCTAACAGTTTGCATCCCAGAGTTGGAATTCAAATTCAAATTGGCCGACGGTGAGCAGCCCAGAGTTGGAATTCAAATTCAAATTGGCTGACGGTGAGCAGCACAGAGTTGGAATTCAAATTCTTGAATAAATGACGATTCGGTTAGAGTCTCAATAAGTTTTGAAGACTCTAAGAAAGGAGAACGAAAATTGAGCATGACTGTGCTGTCAATCTAGCCCACATTCTGCTCTTGTGAGTGTGGTGTAGTAGTAGCAGTAGTAGTACATGGGTAATGTTTATACTACACATGTACTACTACTGCTACTACTAATGTTTATACTACACAAGTAGTGGTTGTTTTTTACTCCCCACACAGGCTGTGAGCAGCCTGAAGGATGATATACCATGCAACCTAGACATGGTAACATACATCAATACCATCAGTGTACTAGGCACCAGCAGTACTAGTGCACCAGTCACTAGTAGCATTAGTGTACCAGGCACCAATGGTGCTAGTGTACCAAATACTAGAAGGACCAGGCACAAGTAGCACCAATGGGCTAGGCACCAGCAGTACTAGTATACTAGGCAATATAACTAGTTTACAAGGCAATGGTAGTACTAGGCACCAGTAGTAATAGTGTGCCAGGCACATGCAGTACCGGCGAACTAAGCACCAGCACTACTAGTATACCAGGCACTAGTACTAGTGGACAAGGCACTATCAATACGAGTCTACCATGCACTAGTAGCACATGTGGACTAAGCACCAGCACTACCTGTATACGAGGCACTAGTACTAGTGTACCATGCACTATCAATACCAGACTACCATGCACTAGTAGCACATGTGGACTAAGCACCAGCACTAGCAGTATACCAGGCACAAGTACCAGTGTACCTGACACCAATGGCATCATGTAATCATCATCATCATCATCATCAGTGTACCATGTACTAGTAGTACCATGCACGAGTAGCAACAGTGGGCTAGGCACTAGTACCATTGTACAAGGCACCAATTGTACTATTGCACCAAGCACCAGTAGTACCAGTGTACCACGCACATGTAGCACCAGTAGTAATAGTGTACCACGCACATGTAGCACTTGTGGACCAAGCACCGGCAGTACCAGTGTACCAAGCACTAGTACTAGTGAACAAGGCACTACCAGTACTGGTAAACCAGACCCTTATATGCCTAGCAGGTCTGCCACTTCTCCTCAAACTATAAATAAACTCATACTGCTACTGCTCACACCACCAAGATACCAAAATCACATGAGTTATAAGTAGGGGTCGGCTATGTAATACAAAATTAGTGAATAAATGATATTAAATAATATAGTATAATATTAGTCGGACGAGCCATCTCACCAGAATTTGAACTTATTTAAAAAACAAATATTATTGTGACACTGTAATAATAGTAGTTCATATTAGTTTTTCAAACACTAATATAAGTTGCCGTTCCCTAGCTGTTAGTTACTGTTACTACAGAAGACGGCGAGCAGCCAAATTGCTGGCTGGAGCCATGCAACCAAGTTAAAATCCAACTACATGAACCAACAAAACTATTCAATCCACTAGATGCTTGCTGGAGATGCATCTCATGGGCTACCTGTATTCTACCCTACACCCTGAAGCCCCTTTCAGTGATAGACAATGGTCTAGTGGTAGACCAGATTGCTTGAGGATGAAGAGTCGGGGGTTTTACTCCCCCCTCGGTCGCTCTTGGCGTTGCAGGTCGTCGTCAACTGCGATGGTAGCTTGTACAGTTGAGGTAGGAGACCGCTCCCCACCCGCGTACGACGGGCTTCCTTAACACCACGCCCCACCAGGCGTTATCATTACCCTACACCCTACGCTCCCGCCCCCCAGACGGGGGGGGGGGCTTCGCCAGAAAGCAGCCCCCTGCTCTTTAATAAAGCCAGAAGCTGAGCATCAACAAACACTGGCGGTTGCTTCTGAGGGAGCAGCCTTTAAACCGGGTATATATAAGAAGTACAATAAGTTATATTACCTACCCTACACCCTGCCCTACACGGACAAAACGTTTTAATGGCAAGGTGAGACACCGTGGAGGGGTCTAGTAGCAAAAGCCCAGGTGGCCCAGATTGAGTCGGGGTTAAGCCAAGGTTTGCGGGCCAGGGTGGCAAACAAAATGGGGGACCATGGAGGCTCCTGCCCCCTCTTTAAAAAGCTATTTGTTTAGAACCAACGTTTCTGCATAAGGCTGCAAATTAAGAAGTACCATCTAGCTATACTAAGCCTACATCGTAAGCATATTTTTTCGTTATTTATCATGTGCAATATTTTGAGTTATTGGCCCAAAGCACAATTTCTGTGTATGGCTGCATGTGAAGAGCTTCCATGTAGCTCCTAAGCAGCTCTCCTTCCGCGTAATAAGACACGGCATGGAGAGTGCTAGTTCGCTTAAAAGCTGACATGGTAGGGTTTTAGGTTGATGGTGTTAATGATGGTGGTGGTAATCTTACAAGCTGACATGGCAGAATTTAGGGTTGTAGGTTGATGATGTTGGAAGTACTCTTACAAGCTGACACGACAGGCATTCGAAGACTGCTCAGCCTATCGCAGCAAAAAAGCACTATTTGACACATCCTTAGGAAAGAAACACTATTAGATAAATCCCCCGGAAATAAAAACTATTTGACAAATCTTCATTCTTCTATAGAAGCAGAACATAGCAGTTGCTCAACACATTTGAATGCCTACTGCATATAAACAGGCGCTTGGCCGAGCAGCCGTGTGACCAAATATGGCCACGTAACCAAATGTAGCCATGCGTCCAAATATAGCCATGTAACCAAAAGTAGCAATGTGTCCACATGTAGCCATATGTCCAAATATAGCCACGTAACCAGATGTAGCCATGTGTCCAAATATAGCCACGTAACTAAATGTAGCCATGTGTCCAAATATAGCCACGTAACTAAATGTAGCCATGTACCCAAATATAGCCACGTAACTAAATGTAGCCATGTACCCAAATATAGCCAAGTAACTAAATGTAGCCATGTACCCAAATATAGCCACGTAACTAAATGTAGCCATGTGTCCAAATATAGCCACGTAACTAAATGTAGCCATGTGTCCAAATATAGCCACGTAACTAAATGTAGCCATGTACCCAAATATAGCCACGTAACTAAATGTAGCCATGTGTCCAAATATAGCCACGTAACTAAATGTAGCCATGTGTCCAAATATAGCCACGTAACTAAATGTAGCCATGTGTCCAAATATAGCCACGTAACTGAATGTAGCCATCCATCAACCCAAATGTAACCATAGAGCCATGTAACTAAATGTAGCCATCTATGTACCCAAACGTAGCTATGTAGCCATGTAATCAAATGTAGCATTGTACCCAAATCTAGCCACGTAACCAAGTGAAGCCATGTAACCAAGTGGAACTAAATTGCATGCTGTAGCCATGTAACCAAGTTACCGAAGTTATAAACAGATGGTACGGGCTCGTCTTGTTCGCAACAGACACGTTTGCTAAAGAAACAGAACAGAGCAGTTGCACAACCCTCCTGAATACACTTAGCATTGGAATTGGAAGACGGTGAGTAGCCCCGAGTTGGCTGAAAAAACATGTAACAGCCCAATTCTATGATGGACGTTCAGCTATGTGCTGTGGCACACCCAACTAGTACCAAGTGCCTGGGCCCAAGCCTCTTATTGTTTTGCCTGAGCCTGATGACACCTTGGCCAATGAGCGATCAATGTTGGCTGAGAAAACATGTCACAATCAAATTGTATGATGGACGTTCAGCTCTGTACTGTGTGGCACACCCAACTAGTACCAAGTGCCTGGGCCCAAGCCTCTTATTGTTTTGCCTGAGCCTGATGACACCTTGGCCAATGAGCAATCAATATTGGCTGAAAACCATGTAAGAATCCAATTGTATGATGGACGTTCAGCTATGTGCTGTGGCACACCCAACTAGTACCAAGTGCCTGGGCCCAAGCCTCTTATTGTTTTGCCTGAGCCTGATGACACCTTGGCCAATGAGCGATCAATATTGGCTGAGAAAACAAGTCACAATCAAATTGTATGATGGACGTTCAGCTATGTACTGTGTGGCACACCCAACTAGTACCAAGTGCCTGGGCCCAAGCCTCTTATTGTTTTGCCTGAGCCTGATGACACCTTGGCCAATGAGCAATCAATATTGGCTGAAAACCATGTAAGAATCCAATTGTATGATGGACGTTCAGCTATGTGCTGTGGCACACCCAACTAGTACCAAGTGCCTGGGCCCAAGCCTCTTATTGTTTTGCCTGAGCCTGATGACACCTTGGCCAATGAGCGATCAATATTGGCTGAGAAAACAAGTCACAATCAAATTGTATGATGGACGTTCAGCTATGTACTGTGTGGCACACCCAACTAGTACCAAGTGCCTGGGCCCAAGCCTCTTATTGTTTTGCCTGAGCCTGATGACACCTTGGCCAATGAGCAATCAATATTGGCTGAAAACCATGTAAGAATCCAATTGTATGATGGACGTTCAGCTATGTGCTGTGGCACACCCAACTAGTACCAAGTGCCTGGGCCCAAGCCTCTTATTGTTTTGCCTGAGCCTGATGACACCTTGGCCAATGAGCGATCAATATTGGCTGAGAAAACAAGTCACAATCAAATTGTATGATGGACGTTCAGCTATGTACTGTGTGGCACACCCAACTAGTACCAAGTGCCTGGGCCCAAGCCTCTTATTGTTTTGCCTGAGCCTGATGACACCTCGGCCAATGAGCAATCAATATTGGCTGGAAACCATGTAAGAATCCAATTGTATGATGGACGTTCAGCTATGTGCTGTGGCACACCCAACTAGTACCAAGTGCCTGGGCGCAAGCCTCTTATTGTTTTGCCTGAGCCTGATGACACCTTGGCCAATGAGCGATCAATGTTGGCTGAGAAAACATGTCACAATCAAATTGTATGATGGACGTTCAGCCCTGTGCTGTGTGGCACACCCAAGTAGTAGATGTGTTTGATCCCAAGCGTTTTTTTGCCTGAGCCTGATGACACCTTGGCCAATGAGCGATCCATAATGGCTGAAAAAACATGTCACAATCAAATCCAACACACCTGATTACCTGATGCCTACCACAGGCTAACGGCTTGTTCACCCTTATCACAATTCTCTACTTTTTCAACTGTATTATGATTATCGCAATCAGTTCAGCATTATATAAGCATTTTATCGATTACTAGTGCGATAAGTAGTACGAATAGTTTAGTAGTACAATTAGTAGTATGATTAGTTCAGCATTAGTTCAGCAGTTTATCAATTAGTTTATCATGATCAAGATTATCATGATCACGATCAGCTTTCAACTTGATCACGATTAATCGTGATTTAATCAGTTTTTTTCACTTGACCACGATTATCACGTTTTTATTAATATTTCAACCTTGCCACGATTGATCACGATTTTATCATTTTATAGCAAGGACTGCCCCTAATGCGTGCCTAGCACAGGCAAGCCAGCAGATGAAGAGAGCCCTGTAACAGTGGACGTCTCCATGGAGGCAGAAAGCGTATACATTAGCCAATGTAGCTAGGAATGCCCCCGGGCTTGATCACAAATCCGGCTGAGTCGACAGCAGAGGAGCAGCCCGAGCCCTTAACATGGCTGGCACCATCGTGCCGGAGGATGAAGACAGCCCCATGATGATGTACAACTCCATGGAGGCAGAAAGCTAATACGTTAGCCAAGGTAGCTGGGGGCCCCCGGGCTTGATCACGAAGCCTGCACTGTCAGCAGCAGAGGAGCAGCCTGAGCCTTTGAGCGTGCATGGCACCGGCGGACAAAGACAGCCCTGTAACAGTAGACGCCTCATTGGAGGCAGAAAGCTAACACATTAGCCAAGGTAGCTAGGAATGCACCCGGGCTTGATCACGAAGCCTGCACTGTCAGCAGCAGGGCAGCAGCCCGAGCCCTTAAGCATGCCTGGCGCCGGCATACCAGAAGATGACGAGAGCCCTGTAATAGTGGACGATTCCATGGAGGCCGTGAATGAATACCAAGACTGGGGATCTTGGATTGTGAAAGTCGTGTCAGGCCCGGGTGGGCTCTGTCCTTCTGTGTTTCTGCCTGCACTGGTCTGGGATGAGAGGTCTGTCCTGGTAGATTCTGTTGGCTGCTTGGCCATGGAGGAGAAGGGGCCTTGCGTGTTCCTGTATGCGTTGGTCTCGACTGAGAGGTCTGTCTTGGTAGATTCTGTTGGCTGCTTGGCCATGGAGGAGAAGGGGCCTTGCGTGTTCCTGTATGCATTGGTCTCGACTGAGAGGTCAGTCTTGGTTGATTCCATTGGCCGCTTGGCCATGGGGAAGGGGCCTTGCGTGTTTCTGTATGCATTGGTCTCGACTGAGAGGGCTGGGTTGCTTGCTTTTGCTTGCTGATTAGCAAAGGGGCTGAAGGCTGGCGTATGTTCATCAATAGCGTGGTGGCGTGTGGGGGAAGAGATGCAGCGATGAAGAATACCATCTAGGGTGGATCCTTCACTATAACCGGAGCCCGGGATCTGGTAGGAGGTGCCTCCCGAACTGCCACCTCCGCATCTGATCATAGCAGGTGAGCAAGAGTAGGGGGAGAAGCTAGTGGCCTCGGGGAGGAAGCTGCTGGCCTTGTGGAGGTGGATATGCAAGGGGAACTTGATTGTCATATTGGACTGGGTAGATTCGGCGACAGGTTGCGGCTTCCCTAATGCGGTGGGGGAGGAGGATGAGGGGGATGGACATGGGTCTGCATCACAGGGGGCTGAAGTGGCCAGGGTTGGAGGTGCGGGAAACGGCTGGACTCTCGTTGGGCTGCTGGCTTTGGTTGAGGAGGAATCTAAGTTCCCTTCGGATGGCATGGCTTTGGTTGCAGACGGGGCTTCCCGACACGATGTGCTGGGTCTGCTCAAAGTCAGGGGGGGGTCCATGGGGGATGCTGAATGCAGGTTGGGGATGCCTCGGAACCCTGCCACCTGGGGCTTGTTGGTGCTACCTCCAGTTCCTCCCACTTGGGTCCTCTTGGTGTTGTTGAGTAATGCTTCAAAGCCCTCTATGAGAGGCTGAATCTCTGACGAAAAAAGGCTGTGATCCTTTGTCTGTGGACTGCTGTGAGGACTGCTGCGGGATGGGTCCCGATGCTGGGTGGGTGGTCCTCTTTTCGGCGGCGGCTGCGGCGGCGACTGGTCTCCCCCCCCTCCCTCCTTGCTAGCCTCTGCCAACGACACGACAGTCAGCTCATCTAACTTCGGCAGGGGCTCACGGCTCAGGCTATATCCACTGGCCGAGGGCCGAGCGGAGAGAAGAGTACCGGATGATGGGGAGAGCAACGTCTTACTAGGCTCTCTGCTCCAGGAGGACTCTTCACTCTGTGGGTGTGGGTGTGGATGTGGGTGAGAGGGTTGCTACTCTCTCGTCGTCTCTCTCTCGCTGCTCGCGCTCGCCGGCTCCGCTGGGGTCTTCCCTTTCTTCTTTTTCCCTTCCACCTCTTTACTAGGCTCCTCCTGCTCCATGTAGTACCTCTCCCCGTGTCCCTCTGTGTTGTGTGGCCTGTGTGGTGACGAGGTTTTGTGTTGCGCGCGCGCTCGTGGAGCGCGCCGCTCTCTCTAGGTCGAGAGAGAGAGACAGACTACAGAGAATGGATAAGAGAGAGGATTTTCTGCGCATCGGAGAGACGCTACGTCTTACTAAGGTAGGCTCTCTGATCCAGGAGACTCTTTCACTCTGTGGGTGAGGGTGTGGAATGTTTGGTGAGAGTGGGGGCGATAGAGACGAGGGGGCGAGCGACGAGAGCGAGAGTACTTCCTGGATGATGGGGAGCGCAAAACGTCTACCTACTAAGGCTGCTCTCTCCATGAGAACTCTCTTCACTCTTCAACTTCTGTGGGTTTGAGCTTGGTGGTGCTCTGGATGGGCGAGGATCGGGGGTAGAGAACAGAGAGTCGAGCGCGAGCTCGCGCGAGCGGCAGTCCTGGCTGCTGGGCGAGAGCGAACGTCTGCTATTCTCCTGCTCGCGGTAGAACTCCTTCCTCTTCACTCTGTTGGTTGGATGTGGGTGAGCGGGGGAGCGAGCGCGCGGGGGGCGAGCGCGCTTTGTGTAGAAGCCAGAGAGGTTCGCGCGCTCGAGAGCTCTCGCGGCGCTCGCGCGTCTCGCGCGTCGTCGTCCTGGCTGTAGGGCGCCCACATCTTACTAGCTCTCTGCTCCATGAAGGACTCTCACTCTTCACTCCGAGGGTGTGGATGGGTAGAGTTGGGTGAGCGCGCATGCGCAGGTGGTGAGAGCGGTGTGTCGAGAGCGCGCTCCGCGCTCGCTCGCGAGCGCAGTGGGGTCGTCCCTGGATGATGGGGGAGAGCAACCACAACGCTTACTAGGCTCCCCTCTCTCTCTCTCCTCTGCTCCAGCCAGGAGAACTCTTCACTTTCACTTCTGTGGGTGTGGATGAGTGGGTGAGAGGTGTGGGAAGAGCGCTAAGGGTCGGAGCGAGAGATTGGTTAGCGAAGAGAGAGCATCGACGTCGCTATCTCTATCTCTCTTTTCGCGCGAGTAGCGCGCTATCTCCTCCTCTCTCCTCTTTTCTGCTGGGGGATCCGAACGCACACACCCTTCTTACCTTACTATAACTAATTACTTACTAAGCTACTAAAACTAATGAAGCCCCCCCCTCTCTGTCTGCTTCCGGCGGACTCTGCTTGCACTATTCAACTTCTGGTGGTGTTGGTGTTGATGGTGGTGAGTGGGGGGGGGTTGGGGAGATAGAGAGAGATAGCTTCTCTCTCTCTCTCTCTCTCTCTCCTCTCTCTCTCTTCTTCTCTCTCTCTCATCTTTTTTTTGGATTACTGGATGCTTGGGATGAGCCCCATCTTACTATGCTCTCCTGGCTTTCCAGGAGGACTTTTCCACAGCTTCAACCTTATAATTATGTGGGTGTGGATGGGGTGAGAGGGGGGGCAGAGAGAGAGGGGGTGGAGAGAGAGAGGGGGTGAGAGAGAGAGAGGAGAGAGAGCGAGAGAGAGAGAGGGAGAGAAGAGAGAGAGAGAGAGTACTGGATGATGGGCCGAGAGCAACGTCTTACTAAGCCCTCTGCTCCAGGAGGACTCTTCACTCTGTGGGTGTGGGTGTGGATGTGGGTGAGAGGGGGGGGGGGGAGATAAAGGGGGGGGGGGGAGATAGAGAGAGAGAGAGATAGGATGGAGAGAGAGAGAGAGTCTCTCTCTCCTCTCTCTTTCTCTCTGCTCTCGCTTTGGGAGTCCTGGATGATGGGGATACAGCAACATCTTACTAGTCTCTCTTCTCCAGTATTACTCTTCCTCACCCAAAAGACTTCCACACTCTTTTTTGTTTTGATTTTTTTGCATAATGTGTGGGGGTTGGGCGTTCTCTCTCTCTCCTCTTTCTCCTCCTCTCACTCCTCCTCTCTTTTCTCTCTCTCATCTCTCTTTCTCTCTCTTCTCTCCATAGCCAGATATATGCGCTCCATATCTATTGTTTCTGTACGCTCCACTGCATTCCTCCAATTCTACTCTAGCGCTCTGATCCCATTAGTACTCTTCCCGTCTGTGGGTGAGGGTGTGGGATGTGGGTTAGAGGGGGGGAGAAGAGAGAGAGGGGGATAGATAGAGAGAGAGAGTACTGGATGATGGGGAGAGCAACGTCTTACTAGGCTCTCTGCTCAGTAGGAACTCTTCACTCTTCACTCTGGTGGGTGTTGATGTGGGTTGAGGGGGGGATAGTAGAGGGGAGAGATAGAGAGAGAGAGAAGATCGAGATAGAGAGGAGTAACGCTGGAGGATGTGAAGCAAACGTCTTGCTAGGCTCCTGCTCCGGAGAACTCTTTCACTCTTCACTCTGTGTGTGGATGTGGGTGAAGGGGAGAGAGCGAGAGGGGGGGAGATAGAGAGGGGGGGAGAGAGAGAGGGGGATAAGAGAGAGAGCAGAGAGAGAGAGCGAGGGAGTACTCTTACGTACTGGATGATGGGGAGAGCAACATCTTACTAGGCTCTCTGCTCCAGGAGACTCTTCACTCTTCACTCTGTGGGTGTGGATGTGGGTGAGAGGGAGGGTGGGAGAGAAGGAGGAAGGGGGGAGAGAGAGGGGGAGAGAGAGAGAGAATAGAGAGAGAGAGGGGGAGTACTCTGGATGATGGGGGAGAGCAACGTCTTACTACCTAGGCTCCTGCTCCATTAAACTCTCTTTAGAAAAACTCCTCTCTCAACTCTTTACCTTCCTCTTCTTAAACCCCTCTCTCTTAACCTCTTCAAGAACGTTCTTTTCACTCTTAACTTCTTCACCCTCATATCTTCCAACTCTTTTAACCGTTCACTCCTCTTTCACTCTTGCACTATAACTCTGAAGGGGTCTTTTTTTTTGTTGTCTTTTGGTTACGCTTGGGTGTTATACTCTCGCTTTGTTTCTCTTCATCCTTTTTTTTCTCTCCGCTCTCTCTCTTTCGGTGCTCTCGCTCTCTCTCTCTCCTCGCTCTTCCTTGCTTTTGTATAGCATCACCCGTCTTACTACGCCCTCTTCTCCCTGAGTGACTCTTCACTCTGTGTTTGTTGTGTGCCATGTGGGTTACGGGGGGGGGAGAGAGAGAGAGAGACAGACAGAGAGAGAGAGAGAGGAAGAGATAGAGAGAGAGAGATAGAGGAATTGTGTGTTTTAACTAGCCCTCCTGCTCCAGGATGCCTCCTTCACTCTTTGGGTGGGTGTCGGTGGATGGGGGTTGGTGGGAGGTTTGAAGGTGTTGGGTCTGTGTGGAACGTCTTTGTGTGGTGTTGCGTGTGATTGTTTGTTTTGTGGGTGTGTGTTAGTGCTTGTGTGTCTGTCTGAGTTTGTGTGTGTTCGAGTTTGCGTCGGTCTTGGATGTGGGTTGGCTTCAAAGTCGATAAACGAGGCAAGAGGCAGCACACACGGGGACAAGCCAAACCTTGAAGGTGCACTTTGGGGGGGCTACGTTTAGCAGCTTCTAGGCAGATCCCTCTCCTTATCCTTGGGTGAAACCTCAGGCTAACTAGTGCGACTGAAAGCTGACATGACAAGTACGCCGTCGGAGTAGAAAGCTTTGGACTTGACCTAGTGCCTGGCAAATGGAGCTGGCTGGAAGCTGCCATGTGTAGCCCCCAAAGAAACAGTGACAATGTAAGCTGGAGCAATCCGTCACCACAATTCAAGCAAAACCCACAATTCAACCCATAATTCAAGCCAACCCACAATTCAAGCGATAATTCAAGCCAACTCAAAATTCAAGCCAACCCACAATTCATGCCAACACACAATGCAAGCCAACTCAATCCTACAACCACACTGCCTCCTCCTAGTCAGCATCACTCACAGCTGAACCCAACCCTCACCACACCACCACACATCACCACCACGCCTCCTCCTCCTCGTACAAGTATCGTGAGGTAGCCTGAACTAACCTGGGATCGTGAAAGTATCGAAGTCACTAGCACTTACATCTGAGTAGTAGTCAAAGCACTTCTCATCATCAGTAGTAAGGCTTCTGCTGTGGCTGTTCATGCTAGGCAGTCTAGTTAAGCAATCACGATTAGAGGCCCCCGCCTCCCGATCCACACCAGGTGGCAGTGGGACAACTGTCTCCAAGAGGTTATTCAAATCTGTTATGTTCCTGCAAATGCAGAAGGAGACAGTGTTAGTGGCGCATGGTCCGGATGGAGGTGTGTGGGTGGGTGCGGGTGTTTGTGTGGGTGTAGGTGTGGGTGTAGAGGGGTGGGTGGGTGTAGGTGTGGGTATAGGGGTGGGTGTAGAGGGGTGGGTGGGTGTAGGTGTGGGTGTAGGTGTCGATGGAGGCTCAGACACTCAGGACATTGGTGTCAGTGGCATTCATTTTTACATGAGCTCCCCCCACCCCACCCCACTACACCACACACAAAACCACATACACACTAGCACATACCAGCACACACCAGCACACTTCAGCAGGGTTATACTCAAGGAGGTGAGACTAACCAGGAGGCATGGACGTTCCTCCTCAGCCCCCCATACACACTCCCCCCCCCCCCCCACCACCACCACCACCACCACCACAACACAAACACACCCCTACCCAATCACACAAATCCCACACACCTACCCAACAACATACACCCCACACATCCCACACACCTTAGCCACCACACACACCTGCAGGGTTATCTTCAAGGAGGTGAGACTTACCGGAAGGCATGCACTATTATATTCAGTGCCTTGGTCGCCGATTCGGGGCTGGAGAGTGGGGGCAGCCCCCCCCCCCCCCCCCCCCCCCCCCCCCCCCCCCCCCTCCCCTCCAACTCACACACCACCTGACCCCCCCCACACACACCCTCCACACACACACACATACACTAGCAAGGAGGTGAGACGTACCATGAGGCATGCACTATCCTCTTCAGTGCTTTGGTCGCCGATTCGGGGCAGGAGGGTGGGGGCAGGTCCCCCTCCATGCACTCCATCACCCAAGGGTGAAAGATGAGGGCTTGCGCACTAGGCCTCTCTTTCGGGTCTTTTTTCAAGGCTAGCTGGATGAAACTCTTGCATTCAGCTGACATGCTCTCTGGGAAGCTGTTCACTGAAGTTTGCATGATCAGGTGGGCTGTTTCTAGTGGGTCATCTACTTCGAAAGGTGGCGACCCACAGAGGAGTTCGTAGACGAGGATGCCCATGGCCCAGACGTCGACTTTCTCGTCGTAGGGTTGCAACGTTCTGGGTCTAGCAGCCTGCTCCTCGAGGGTGGGCATGGCCAACACCTGGAGGGATTTGCAGCAGGAAAAAGTTGAGTGGCAGTGTGGGTTGGTTTTGTTGGGTGAAGGTATGGGTGTGTGTGTTTAGGTTGCAATGTTCTGTGTCTAGCAGCGAGCTGCTCCAGGGTGGGCATGGCCAACACCTGGAGGGATTTGCAGCAGAGAAAGGTGAGTGGATGTGTGGGTTGTGTTGGTTGGGTTGGTTGGGTGTAGGTATGGGTGTGTGTGTAGGGTTGAAATGTTCTGGGTTTAGTAGCCTGCTCCTCGAGGGTGGGCATGGCCAGCACCTGGAGGGATTTGCAGCAGGAAAAAGGGGAGAGTGTGGGTTGGGTTTGTTGGGTGTAGGTATGTGTGTGTGTGTAGGGTTGCAACGTCCTGGGTTTAGCAGCCTGCTCCTCGAGGGTGGGCATGGCCAACACCTGGAGGGATTTGCAGCAGGAAACATGTAAGTGGATGTGTGGGTTTGGGTGCAGGTGTGGGTGCGGAAGGAAAAAGGTGAGTGTGTAGGTTGGGTTGGTTGGTTGGGAGCGGGTGAGAATTTTTATGCTGTAGGGTTGTAACGTTCTGGGTCTAGCAGCATGATCCTCGAGGGTGGGCATGGCCAATACCTGGAGGGATTTGCAGCAGGAAAAAGGTGAGTGGATGTGTGGGTTGGGTTGGTTGGGTTGGTTGGGTGTAGGTAGGTAGGGGTGTGTGTGTGTAGGGTTGAAATGTTCTGGGTTTAGTAGCCTGCTCCTCGAGGGTGGGCATGGCCAGCACCTGGAGGGATTTGCAGCAGGAAAAAGGTGAGAGTGTGGGTTGGGTTGGGTGGGTGTGGGTGCAGGTGTGTGGGTATGGAAGGAAACAGGTGAGTGTGTGGGTTGGGTTGGGAAAGGGAGTGAACTCTGTCGTTGTAAGGTTGTAACGTTCTGGGTTAAGCAGCCTGCTCCTCCAGGGTGGGCATGGCCAACACCTGGAGGGATTTGCAGCAGTAATAAAAGGTGAGTGGATTTGTGTGTGTGTAGGAGTGTGTTAGGTGTGAGTGCAGGTATGTGTAGGTGTGAGTGTAGGTGTAGGTGTGAGTGTAGGTGTGGGTGTGAGTGTAGGTGTAGGTGTGAGTGTAGGTGTAGGTGTGAGTGTAGTTGTGAATGTAGGTGTAGGCGTGAGTGTAGGTGTAGGTGTGAGTGTAGGTATGTGTGTAGGTGTGAGTGTAGGTGTGAGTGTAGGAGCAGGTGTGAGTGTAGGTATGTGTGTAGGTGTGAGTGTAGGTGTAGGTGTGAGAGTACGTGTGAGTGTAGGTGTGAGTGTGTGTGTAGGTGTATGTGGTGTAGGTGTGTGTGTAGGTGTAGGTGTGTGTGTAGGTGTAGGTGTGTGTGTAGGTGTGAGTGAAGGTATGTCTAGGTGTGAGTGTAGGTGTAGGTATGTGTGTAGGTATGAGTGTAGGTATGTGTGTAGGTATGTGAGTAGGTATGAGTGTAGGTGTAGGTGTGAGTGTGGGTGAAGGTGCAGGTGTGAGTGTAGGTGCGTGTGTGAGTGTAGGCGTGAGTGTAGGTGTAGGTATGTGTATAGGTGTGAGTGTAGGTGTGGGTGTGGGTGTGAGTGTAGGCGTAGGTGTAGGTATGTGTATAGGTGTAAGTGTAGGTGTGGGTGTGGGTGTGAGTGTAGACGTGAGTGCATGTGTAGGTGTGAGTGTATGTGTAGGTGCGAGTTTTGGAGTGGGAGTGAGCGTAGGTTTAGGTGTGAGTGTAGGCGTAGGTGTGGGTGTAGGTGTGGATGTAGGTGTAGGTGTGAGTGCAGGTATATGTGTAAGTGTGAGTGTAGGTGTGGATGTAGGTGTAGATGTGGGTGCAGATATGCGTGTAGTTGTGAGTGTAGGCGTAGGTGTGGGTGTAGGTGTGGATGTAGGTATGCGTGTAGTTGTGAGTGTAGGTGTAGGTGTGAGTGTATGTGTGGGTGTAGGCATGTGTGTTGTTGTGCGTGTAGGTGTAATTGTGAGTGTAGGTGTGGGTGTAGGTATGCGTGTAGTTGAGAGTGTAGGTGTAGGTGTGTGTGTAGGTACGTGTGTAGGTGTGAGTGTAGTTGTGGGTGTAGGTATGTGGGTGGATGTGAGTGTAGGTGTGGGTGTGAGTGTGAGTGTAGGTGTAATTGTGAGTGTAGATGTTATTGTGAGTGTAGGTGTGGGTGAAGGTGGCAAACTACTCGTGATGGTTCGAAATAAAACAGGTGTACAAAGCACTGATGGTTGTTCATTTAATGGAACCTGGAAACCCCTAGTCTATCATATATCTTATTATAATAATTATATTACTACTACTACCTGTATTACTACCAAAATGATTCTGAATATTATTACAAGCACGGAATAGGTACCACGTACTCTTCTCAGCCCTCAAGAAGCCCTGAGGTGGTTCATGGAAGGGACACCTACACCCACACCAACACCTACATAACCCCCCAAACCCAAAGAAATCACTACATGGGAACCAAGAAATCATCACACACGGGGGCTGTTGGTGCAAGTGTGGGTGTGGATGTAGGTGTGTGGGTGTAGGTGTAGGTGTGTGGGCGTAGGTGTGGGTGTGTGGGTATAGGTAAGGATGTGGGTGCAGGTGTAGGTGTAGGTATGGGTGAAAGTGTGAAAGAGTTAGGTGTGGGTGTGGGTGGGTGGGTGAAAGAATGAAAGGGTTAGGTGTGGGTGGGTGGGTGGGTGGGCGTAGGTGTGGGTATAGGTGTGGGTGTGGGTGTGGGTGTATGTGTGGGCGTAGGTGTGGGTATGGGTGTAGGTGTGGGTGTAGGTGTGGGTATGGGTGTAGGTATGGGTGGGTGTAGGTATGGATGGGTGCGGGTGTGGGTGCAGGTGTGGATGTAGGTATGGGTGTAGGTGCGGGTGTGGGCGCAGGTGTGGGTGTGGGTGTAGGTGTGGGTGTAGGTGCGGGTGTGGGCGCAGGTGTGGGTGTGGAAGTAGGTGTGGGTGTAGGTGCGGGTGTGGGCGCAGGTGTGGGTGTGGGTGTAGGTGTGGGTGCGGGTGTGGGCGCAGGTGTGGGTGTGAGTGTGAGTGGTGACTTACCTCAGGTGCCATGTAGTGGAGAGTACCCACTCGTTCCGTGAGCGTGTCATGGACAGTGAAGGTACAGGTGTAGGTGAAGGTCTTGGTGTGGGTGTAGGTATGGGTACAGGTGTGGGTGTAGGTATGGGTGTGGGTGTGGGTGTGGGTACAGGTGTGGGTGTAGGTATGGGTATGGGTGTGGGTATGGGTGGTGGTAACAGGTGTGGGGTTGTGTATGGGTGTGGGTATGGTTGTGGGGTAACAGGTTGTGGGGTGTATGTATGGGTGGGTATGTGTGTGGGTACAGGTGTGGGTGTAGGTATGGGTGTGGGGTAAGGGTGTGGGTACCGTGGGGTGTCTGATGGGTTGTTTGGTCTGGGTGTGGGTGTAGGTATGGGTGTGGGTATGGGTGTGGGTATGGTACAGGTGTGGGTGTAGGTATGGGTGTGGGTATGGGTGTGGGTACAGGTGTGGGTGTAGGTATGGGTGTGGGTATGGGTGTGGGTACAGGTGTGGGTGTAGGTATGGGTGTGGGTATGGGCGCAGGTGTAGGTTTGGGTGTGTGGGTAGTGACTTACCTCAGGTGCCATATAGTCTAGAGTACCCACTCACTCTGTGAACATGTCATGGACAGTGAAGGTGCGGGCGTAGGTGAAGGTATTGGTGTGGGTATGGGTGTGGGTACGGGTGTGGGTGTAGATTTGGGTGCGTGGGTGGTGACTTACCTCAGGTGCCATGTAGTCGAGAGTACCCACTTACTCTGTGAACATGTCATGGACAGTGAAGGTGCGGGTGTAGGTGAAGGTATTTGTGTGGGTATGGGTGTGGGTACGAGTGTGGGTGTAGGTTTGGGTGCGTGGGTGGTGACTTACCTCAGGTGCCATGTAGTCGAGAGTACCCACTCACTCTGTGAACATGTCATGGACAGTGAAGGTGCGGGTGTAGGTGAAGGTATTTGTGTGGGTATGGGTGTGGGTACGGGTGTGGGTACGGGTGTGGGTGTAGATTTGGGTGCGTGGGTGGTGACTTACCTCAGGTGCCATGTAGTCGAGAGTACCCACTCGTTCTGTGAGCGTGTCATGGACCGTGTGAGCTGCCAGTCCAAAGTCGCCAAGAATCATGTCTCCGTCGCTGTTAATAAATACATTTTCAGGCTTGATGTCTCGGTGCACTAGGCACAGCTTGTGTATATGGGCTAATGTACGTAATAAGGGTACCACCACCTGCACAACAAGTTTAATTGGAATTTAGGGACAACAAGTTTATTTGGAATTTAGGGACAACAAGTTTAATTGGAATTTAGGGACAACAAGTTTAATTGGAATTTAGGGGCAACAAGTTTAATTGGAATCTGGAGACAACAAGTTTAATTGTCCACATGCGGTAGTACTTTGTTAAATGATTTTTTCACAAAATTAGGGTATTTTCTGGCATATCTTTCTAGCCCTCAGAATGACATAGGAGTGGAACTGGGGTGTACTATTTTTCCAGTTGTGAAAGAAATTTTACCCCAGGAGGTGGGTCTCACGACACAAACCAGCGGCACCGAGGATTCAGTTTGAATGGTGTTGCCACTCCTACAAAGTAATGATAACGCCTGGTGGGGCGTGGGATTAAGGGAGCCCTGTCTTACGGCGGTAGAGAAATGTCTGCTACTTTACCTGAACAGTGCTACCATGGCGGTTGACAGCGACCGCAAACACTAAGGCACACCCGTAGGGATTCGAACCCCGCACCTTCTGCCTGCTTTCAACGAAATCAACCATTGAGCCAATTGTCGAAACACTCCTACCAAAGTACTTTATCTCAGGTCCTCGCCAGGGACAGGTTATGGGCATGGGACAGTTCATGTAACAAGGGAACCACCACCTGCACACTACACCGCATAACATTAGATTACACTACATTACATTACACTACACTACATTGCATTGTCATCATATTACTAGGCAACCGCTCAGCTATTTAATATTAGTGAATGAATAATATGAGAGGATGTTAGTTAATATGAGACGGACAGGCCGTCTCACGAGAATTTTGAATATATTTGAAGAACTAATATTATTGTGACACTATAATAATATGAGTTAATATTACTTTTTCAAACACTAATATTAGTTGCCGTTCCCTACATATTACACTACATTACACTACATGACATTGTCATCGACAGGCCATTGTTGGCCCAAGACAACTCACTCGTGGCTAAGGGAAAAATCTACGCTTTTTAGCACCCCACCTCACTTCACCCCTGACCTACCAGTTTCACAACAAGTTGCTCAGTGCAAGTTAAAGCCTGCTGGGAATACAAATTGCTCTGACCACACCACACCAAACCGCACCATACCACATTCACTTGTGGCTAAGGGAGAAATCTACACTTGGAAGCACCCCACCCCACCCCTCACATACCTGCCCATCAACAGATGGATCAGTGCAAGTTAAAGCCCGTTGGGAATACAAGAAACACAAATTGATCTGACCACACCAAACCGCACCATACCACACTCACTTGTGGCTAAGGGAGAAATCTACACTTGTAAGCACCCCACCCCACCCCTCAAATATCTGCTCATCAACGAATTGATCATTGCAACTTAAAGCCCGTTCGGAATAGAAGAAACACACATTGCTCTGACTAAACCAATGCACCCAATCACACCACATTCACTTGTGGATAAGGGAGAAATCTGCACTATGCGTTACACTTATGGCTAAGGGAGAAAGCACCCCACCCCACCCCTGACCTACCTGCTCCACAACGAACTCCTCTGTCAGTTGACCCTTGTGCCTGGCTAGCAATTGGTACAAGTCCCCGTGCAAGCAAGCCTCGAAAATCAAGAAGACCTGCGCATCATGGCGGATCCATGAGCTTAAGCTTCAGAGGGGCTATACAGGGTAAACAAAAAGTCATATGCAGCGTCGCAAGCGGCGCGGAAAATTGGCGGAGTGTGTTGGCAACGGAACGACAGGTGGCAACGGACTGGGGCTAACCGAAGCCAGCTAGTTGTATGACAGTTGGCCGACGTGTCAGGCTTCAATTTTTCGGACGCACAGACGGATTAATGGGTAACCCTGGGGGCTCGCGCCCCCCAGAAGGAGGGGCTTTGCCAAAAACAGCCAGCAAATCAGGTCGACCCGGAGGGTTTTCTTTAAAGGCTGTACTATGTACCCTGGTGTACATGGGGTGCTAAATTAGAGCCTTCTGGGGTTGCTTTTGGGGGGCAAAAAAGCTGCTAGTAGGAGCCCAAAGAGTACGTGCGAAGGCCAGCAAAAAAGGCAATGTTTTGTAGACGAAATCCTGACATGAAAGTGCCATGAGTGCGTTGAACGATTTGGAGTTACTCATTGGCATCAGCAGCCCAATCATAAGACAATATGGCATAGCTAGGTGAAGCTCAGGTACATGAGATGAAGGAGTCACATGAGATGTGGTAAAGTCACTTGAGGTGAAGTACAGTCATATGAGATGGAGTAGGAATATAGGATGAAGTAGTCATGCAAGATGGAGTAGGCACAAGAGATGCAGTACAGTCATGTGAGATGAAGCAGCGACATGAGATGAAGTACAGTCACATGAGATAAATAAGTGACACGAGATGATGCACATTCACACAAGATGAAGAAGTGAGTAGAGATGAAGCCCAGTCACATAAGATTCTCACTTCAAATTTATTGGTAAGCCAACTTAAAAGTCCACCTACCGTTTCATCCTCCTCAAATGAACAGACAAGGTGGGAGACGCCTTCCGTTCTGCAAGCCAGTTCAGACAAGGGGTGAGGAGAAATCATAATAAGGAGTCTGGATGCATCCAGCGTCTTGATCAATAAACAACGAATCGATTCGCAAGATTGTACTTCATACACTATCAGAATGCC
Organism: Chlamydomonas sp. ICE-L; assembly: GCA_013435795.1. NCBI lineage: Eukaryota > Viridiplantae > Chlorophyta > Chlorophyceae > Chlamydomonadales > Chlamydomonadaceae > Chlamydomonas > Chlamydomonas sp. ICE-L. The sequence continues at coordinate 8,641,585 of JACBWV010000223.1, forward strand.
GCCAGGCGCGCGCTATCGTGTGAGGGAGTACCACAGGGAGCCTAGCAGGCATCATCTACGAAATTCAGGCACTGACCTGGTCCTGGTAAACAGGCGGAGCAGCTGCAGCTCTTTGGTCACTGAGCGCAGCTGGCGCGGTTTGCTGCGAAGCTTGGGATACGCCTTGATGACAACGACAGTATCTGGGTCGTCAACGAGTCGCGCACTCCATACCTAGAGGAAGCAGGGGCGTGGCAAAGTCATAATTTGAAACAAGCCGGGAAAGAGCCTGGGATCAATAGAAGTACTGATCATGCCTCTCTGAGCGCATCTAGAACTGGGATAGCTCAACGACAAGATCTTAGTTTAAAATTGGGGACGAACCGTGGAATGCCGTCCACTGTGCAACTCATACAGCTCAGTGAAAGCTCGCATCCCCTTAGCTCCCAAGGATTTGCTCCCACTAGCTCCCGCATATCTCGGGCCACTAGCCATTCTCGTAGACGGTACCAAGTCAAAACTCGAATCAGATTAAAGGCGAGCTGTAGGTTGTAAAGGGAAGTTTTCCAGCAGGAAAAGAGATTGAAAGTCGGACTTGAAGCATAAATCTAAGGCTTGTTGCTAGGGGGAACTAAAGGGCGGACAACGCCATTGCCTAGAAGGCGGAGAATGTGTCCTTCGCCATGGACAATAATATGCGCAGAAGAAGCTCAAAATAATACTAGATGCGCTCGCATCTGACGCTGTAAGGAACTGTGTGAGACTATAGCAGAGGTGTAGTATTGGGTCATTCTCATGTTGGTTCTCGGATGGATGAAAGTCGGATGAGAGTACTGCCGGGGCCTGCCACACGAAACGGCAAAAAGCTAAACGTACAATTTTACTATGGCCCGCTTTCTGTGTTTTACTAAACCCCGCCCACGCCCACGCCCCCTTTAGGGTGGATTTCCATAGGCCGTGGATGGGCCTGGATGGGTCGAAAAGTACGAACAACCGACGATCCATCCAGGCCTTCCATTTCCACAGAGCCCCTGGATGATTCGTATTTGTACGGATTGCACCGACGAAACACCCATCCACGAGACGCATCCAGATGGCAAAATCCATCCCTGCCATTGACCGAGGGGTGGATTGGAAGAGTCTGGATGAGTCGCAAACTTTCTGGTGCAGCCCGGCGCAGCCCGGCGCCGGTCTCTCTAGCGACCTGCCTCTACCAGTTTCAATTCCCCCGCGTTCCCTCATTCCCTCTGCTAGTTTGACCTCCCGAAATCTGCGACCTTCCTCAGTTTGACCCTCCTCACCCCGAAATCTGCGACCTCCCCCTGCTAGTTTCAATTCGATTTGCTAGTTTGACCTCCGGAAATCTGTGACCTCACTCTGCTAGTTTCACTTCCCGAAATTCACTTCCCGAAATTTCGAATTGCGTCAGATCTGATTCGAGGAACGGAAAAACCGAGACATTCTGCATCTTAAGATTCTTCGGCATTTAAGCCACAGTGGATGGCCAGGCGATCATTACCCTGCGGACAAGTTATGGCACCCGGCCCACCAGGTGTGGTGTATCATACGAATATAACCATAAGATTCCAGAATTGGACAACACGTTTTCCTTATACACCTTTGGTTTCGAGCTTGGTCGAGTGGGTCGATTGGACGGAAGTTGGGGCCTTCACCAGTACCACGCGGGTACGATCCCGGGCTGGCGCATGTTGGAAACCAGAGAGTTGGAAACCGTCGCTAGGAGGGGGCCGGCTCAGCCGGACGTGCACATCTCAGACAGGAGGTGGGCGTCGATTTTCGAAAAAAGGGGTGAGTTGTGGTGTATCATACGGATATAACCATAAGATTTCCAATCGGACAACACACCCACACCCGGCCATCGCGGAACCATCCATGCCGCATTTCCACAGAAGGGGAACTGGATGATCGACTGCGTACGGATGCACGAATCTTCCATGACCCATCCACGAAGCGTAACCGAAAGTAAACCGATTTAGCGACCTATCCAGTACCACACCCATCCACGGCCTATGGAAATCCACCCTTACAGATTTGATAATGTGAGTCTTCCGCGCGATATGGACCAGAGGCCGCGAACAGCCTGGAGCCGGTGACCAATCAAACGGCTTCAAAACCGTTGGTCGGTGGATCCTTAAAAACCTTGCGCCTAGCTTATCGAACAACCTAGTTGTCTGGACGGAACTGCTTCAAAAAAGACAGCGTCGTGGCCAGGTTGTGGCATCCCCTGATTGAGGCATCCGTGACAGCGGGGACAGAGATCAGATCCGTTGCACCCACGACTTGTCGTACTGGAGGGCGCAGGGGGGGGCTGGGTAAAGTAAGGGCGGAGGCCCGGCCAGTAGGCGGCGGGCGGCCCCAGCAGTCTGTAGCGGTCTGTAGGGACGCAAGGGCGGAGGCCCGGCCAGTCCATCCACCAGGAGTGATGAATGTCAGACCTGTGGAATCCTATGCTTGCTCTTTAGTGCACATTTTAGGGTTGGTTCAATAAGCTTGATAATTAACGCGGGGGGGGGGGGGGGAGAACTAAAATGACCAAAAATGACATCACAATCCAATCGTGTTGCTCAATGCAATTTGGGAGAGATCCACCACATTCTGCCCAGGGCAGGGGGTGGGGGGGTCTCTCTCTCTTTCTCTCTCTCTCTCTCTCTCTCTCTCTCTCTCTCTCTCTCTCTCTCTCTCTCTCTCTCTCTCTCTCTCTCTCTCATGATCCCGTCTAAGACCACATGTTGTAAAGGACTACATTATACCCTGGGCGTGGTTTTAAAGGACCCTCACATACGCCTGAGGTGGGCAAAGTCACCATAGTAAATGTCACCCTCCAGGCGGTAGGGATTCCTTCATGCGAATTGATTAGCAATCTATCTGGCTATCTGCAGCTATCTGACTAACAAATACAAATAAACTATTTGTTCACGTTTACATTTCCCTGTTTTTTGTTCTTGCAGAAGATGGCGAGCAGCCAAATTGCTGGCTGGAGCCATGTACCGAAGGTCCAAGTTATATTTGGCACATACTTAAATCTGTAGCAATGGCTCCGCCTTTCACATAGCCATCCCCTGTTCCCATCTGCCTAGGTTGCATAAGGTCAATAGGGGTAGTGGTGAATGTTCGTTTGGTCGAGAGTCGGTTTCTCCCACCGACCCTGAGTGCACCTGCTCTTTTGTATGAGAGGCAATGCCACTCGAACTGAATCCTCGGTTTCGCAGGTTTGTGTCGGAAGACCCACCTTCTGAGGTGAAATTCCTTTTACAAAAAAGGGTAGCACACGGGGCGACTTGGAATTGGAAGACAGTGACCAGTCCAGAGTTGGATGAAAAATCATGTAACAATCCAATTCAATCTACATTCTACGAGATAGCCAACAATTTGCGGTGAGGCTACACGTGCAAGGGGCGACTTGGATTTGGAAGACGGTTAGCAGTCCAGAGTTGGCTGAAAAACCATGTAACAATCAAATTCAATCTATATACTATGAGATAGCCAACAATTTGCGGTGAGGCTACACGAGCAAGATATATCTCAACAGGGCTTTTCTTTTCGGCCTTTCTTACCAGCTTCTAGGTGGCTAGCCCTGACCCAGCGACTATGCTACACCCAAACATCTCAGCAGTTCTGGACAGCTGATTGTGTCAGCTTCCAGGTGCACCAGGTAGTGTTAGGTAAGGCTTAATAGCTAGCCAGAGGAGCGTCCTAGAACCTGTTGCTCGTAGCTAAAAAGGAAAGCTATGTATCGAATGCAGGTGATGAGTTAAATGCATTGGGCTGGGTGTGTGTAAGGGATGCAGGAGATGATGAATGCGCAGAACAGCTGTTGTACCCCCCCCCCCCCCCCCCCCCCAACACCCAACCCCCAACCCCCAACCCCAACCCCAACACACACAACCTACACAAACACACACACATACACACACTCATACACACACAGGGGTAAGTGTATGTGAGGGATGCAGGAGATGATGAAGGTGCATAACAGCTGTTGTACCCCCCCCCCCCCCCCCCCCCCCCTCCCCCTCCCCCCCCCCCAGTTAGATGTATCGCATGCAGGTGATATGTTATATAATATATGGAAGGCACATCGGGTACAGCTGATGAGTGAGAATACTATGTCTAGGGATGGGAGGAGAAAACAAAATGACTCCCCCCACGCCTAAAAAACCTGGGGAGGGCTGCCCCCCCATACCCCCCCACTTTCAATATAAATACCAATGTTTTGGGCATTTTGAGGCCTGGACTCCTCCTGCTAGGGATGTCAATATCGTACTGGTCCCCAAGATGACCGGGCGATACATCATGCAATATTGTACATTATATTGATACATCATGAGATGCATATTGTACGATAGATCATACAACATATGAAAACATCCTCAGTTAGCTAGTAAATGCAAGGAGGAGCCATGCAGGCAGGCATACAATCCAGTAGGACAGCCATGTTGTTGGACTCCTGGAACAGACTAGATCTGAGGGCACCAGCTCACCCAGCAGAGAATACGTTGGCGGGCTGCTGCTGCTTCCAGTGCTCCCCTCAGTATAGTTCAGATGCTTTGCCAACCAGCACACCATGAGGACATGCACCAGGGGTGATGTGAGGAATAGTATTAAGAGCTTGCCCACGGAGGTTCCCCACTGGCGACTAGTGGCTTTCTCGGCGCTACCCCCACGCCGGGGTGCATGAACCCCTGCAGAGCAAGTTAGGGCCAACATGGCTGCCAGCAGGTAAGCCAAGGCCCAGTTGATACATGACAGTGCTGCAAGGGCCACGGCGGCCGAGCTTAGTGTGGCTGCGCGGAGACGAAGTTTGTGGCATTGGCTTTGGGCCTGCGGCAAATGCTCGAGCTTGGAGCCGTCAGACAGACCTGCACCATCTTTAGATTCTGAAGAGCTTCCAACTGCGCATGGAGGCAGACTGCTCCCCAGAGCAGCTTCTGCACAGCTTCCACCTGCGTCTACCTGCAGACTGCTCGCCAGAGCAGGAGCACCGAGGAAATCATAGAAGGGGGCTATGAGGATGATGCCAATGCTAAGAAGCACACCCACACCCTGTGCACTGGGCCCAGTAGGGGAATCTGATATGGCAAATAGCCACAGCTTGATCGATGCAGCCTCTCCAGGGCAGCCCCACAGAACAGGCAGGAGTACCGCCAGTAGGCCGCAAGCGGTACAGGTGCCCAGTACAAGTCCCCATGCCCACGCCCATCCCCTTAGAGCGCTCCTGGATTGGTCGATGCCTTTGGGTTTGGCACCAGGAGAGGCGGTGCTGCAGAGATTTATCCCCCCCAGTGTATTTGCTTGCAGCTCAAGGTCAATTATCCGCCAGCGTGCTGATGCAGCCTGCGTGAAGTACAAAGATGGGTGAAGTACAATCCATGGTCAATGAGCCAGCGTGCTGATGCAGCCTGCGTGAAGTACGAATTTTCAAATCTGAAACTTTTTTTTTTCTAGCTTGATTGTTTTAGGCCTCCTCCAGGGAAAGCATATTTAAAGATTTTATAGCTTTTTAGGGCTTTGAAGGCATTTATATTTTCATTATTATAGCGTCAGTTTCAGCCAACACGGGGTCAAAGTAGCTATCGCTATATGAAGCGGAAAAAAAATCCCTGGCGTGAAGTACAAAGAGGTACAATGGGTATCAAGATCAATACAGCTGTACCCCTCTCCATATATGGGCCCTTTTGGCTAAGCACCAAGCCAGGGGAGCTACCTAGAAGCTGCCCTTTTGGCTAAGCAGCAAGCCAGGGGAGCTACCTAGAAGCTGCCCTTTTGGCTGGGAATCAATCCAGGGGAGCTACCTAGAAGCTGCCCTTTTGGCTGGGCAGCAAGCCAGGGGAGCTACCTAGAAGCTGCCCTTTTGGCTGGGCAGCAAGCCAAAGGAGCTACCTAGAAGCTGCCCTTTTGGCTGGGCAGCAAGCCAGGGGAGCTGCCTAGAAACTGCCCTTTTGGCTGGGCAGCAAGCCAGGGGAGCTGCCTAGAAACTGCACCTCGAAGCCGAAAAGAAAAGCTGTGGCATGCTGCTCAAGCTTGGCATGGCACCCCCACAACCATCTCATATGCGGTATCACCACCTGTCCCCCTCACAAGTATGTATAAATGTTTGTATGTATGTATGTATGGATGTATGTATGTATGCTAGCATGTATGTATGTATGTATGTATGTTACAGTCCAGGGGTGGGCCAAATAGGCTAAAGGGACTTGCCCAACCGTGATAGGAAGGGCTTCAAAAGAAAAAGCGTTAATGAACTGAACCCCAACGATCGTTTTACCCACGGGGTACACACGTCACATACACATCACTAAGTGCACATACATAGCACATAAATATCACCACCACCAGCAACCCACACGCCCATCTCACCTGCAGCAGCAGCACTGCAATCATATGTGTGTGCATGCGTGTGTTTATATGTGTGTGTTTGTCTGTGTGTGGGTGTGTAATACACAAGCAACCTGCATAATCGCCACTTGTCTCCCCCACATGTCACATACACTCACACACCATGTGTATGTTGTGGCGTATAACGTGTGTGTATGTGGGCGTGTGGGTGTATAGGTGTGGTGGCATGTGGTGTGTAGATTGGGTGTGTAATACACAAGCAGCCTGCAGAATCGCCACTTGTCTCCCCCACATGTCAGATACACATCACCACCAGTGTGCATGTGTATATTTGTGTATACGTGTGTGTATGTGTGTGTATATGCGTGTGTATGTGTGTATGTGTGTGTATACGTGTGTGTATGTGTGTGTATGTGTGTGTATGTGTGTATGTGTGTGTATATGCGTGTGGGCAGGTGTTAGGGTGTGTATACGTTGTGGGATGTGTGTGTAAATGTGTGTGTGATATGCGTGTGGATGTGTTTATTGTGTAATATACGTGTGTAGGTGTGTAAAACAAAAAAATGTGTGGATGTGGTGTATTGTGCATGTGTGTATGTGTGTGTATGTGTGTATGTGTGTGTATGTGTGGATAAACGTGTGTGTATGTGTGTATGTGTGTATGCGTGTATGTGTGTGTATACGTGTGTATACGTGTGTGTATGTGTGTGTATGCGTGTATGTGTGTGTATACGTGTGTGTTTGATTGTGTATGCGTGTATGCGTGTGTATACGTGTGTATATGTGTGTGTATGTGTATATGTGTGTATACGTGTGTGTATGAGTGTGTATGCGTGTATGTGTGTGTATACATGTGTATACGTGTGTGTATGTGTGTATGTGAGTATATGTGTGTGTATGCGTGTATGTGTGTGTATACATGTTTATTCGTGTGTGTATGTGTGTACGTATGTATACGTGTGTGTATACGTGTGTGTATGTGTATACGTGTGTGTGTATGCGTGTATGTGTGTATACGTGTGTGTGTATGCGTGTATGTGTGTATACGTGTGTATACGTGTGTGTATGTGTGTGTATGCGTGTATGCGTGTGTGTATACGTGTGTGTATGTGTGTATGTGTGTACACAAGCATCTCACCTGCAGCAGCAGCACTGCAATCAGAGCCGCCACTGGGATGATGTACATCTCTATGGTGACGAAGTGGACCACAGGCGTGAGGAGATACAGGAAGTAGGAGTGGTAGAAGCGCTCGGTGGGATTGTTCAAGCTGCTCATAAGAGCTACACACAGCTCTAAACAGAAACAGTGGCCCACACAAGCATCTCACCTGCAGCAGCAGCACTGCAATCAGAGCTGCCACTGGGATGATATACATCTCTATGGTGACGAAGTGGACTGCACTGGTGAGGAGATACAGGAAGTAGGAGTGGTGGAAGCGCTCGGTGAGGTTGTTCAAGCTGCGCAGAACCAGCTCTAAGTACTCTCCCAGACGCAAAGCTGATCTCAAATCTTCGTGGCCGCCAGAATGTTTGGAAGGTGCCTGGACAATGCCGGGTTCCTGCAAATGGGACAGAGACACCAAGTTAAATTATGTAAATAGTAGTTGATATCAAAGAATTGCGGCCACTAGAATGTGACAAGAGCGCCTGCACAATGCCGGGTTCCTGCAAACGGGACAGAGACACCAAGTTAAATGATCTAAATAGTGGTTGATACCAAAGAATTGCGGCCACTAGAATGTGACAAGAGCGCCTGCACAATGCCGGGTTCCTGCAAGTGGGACAGAGACACCAAGTTAAATGATCTAAATAGTAGTTGATATCAAAGAATTGCGGCCACTAGAATGTGACAAGAGCGCCTGCACAATGCCGGGTTCCTGTAAATGGGACAGAGACACCAAGTTAAATGATCTAAATAGTAGTTGATATCAAAGAATTGCGGCCACTAGAATGTGACAAGAGCGCCTGCACAATGCCGGGTTCCTGCAAACGGGACAGAGACACCAAGTTAAATGATCTAAATAGTGGTTGATATCAAAGAATTGCGGCCACAAGAATGTGACAAGAGCGCCTGCACAATGCCGGGTTCCTGCAAACGGGACAGAGACACCAAGTTAAATGATCTAAATAGTGGTTGATATCAAAGAATTGCGGCCACTAGAATGTGACAAGAGCGCCTGCACAATGCCGGGTTCCTGCAAACGGGACAGAGACACCAAGTTAAATGATCTAAATAGTAGTTAATATCAAAGAATTGCGGCCACTAGAATGTGACAAGAGCGCCTGGACAATGCCGGGTTCCTGCAAACGGGACTGAGACACCAAGTTAAATGATCTAAATAGTAGTTGATATCAAAGAATTGCGGCCACAAGAATGTGACAAGAGCGCCTGCACAATACCGGGTTCCTGTAAATGGGACAGAGACACCAAGTTAAATTATGTAAATAGTACTTGATATCAAATCATCGCGACCACTAGAATGTTCCCAAGGCGCCTGGGCAATGCTTCCTGCAAATTGGACAGAGATCCAGAGACCTGAAATCAAAAAGTGTGCAATAGGGGGTGTTTGTGCGTATCAGCACTGAGTGGGCTTGAATTGGCCAGCACTGTGTGTGCCTGATCGTATTGATCAGCTCTGCGGGTGCTTGATGTTTTCCATACTGTGTGGGATTGGGAGTTATTTGTAGGGGACAGGGGGGTAGGGAGGTAGGGTGGTAGAGGGTAGGGGGTATGGGGGGTAGGGGGTAGGGAATCGGGGGGAGGGAGTAGGGGGCTGGTTTGTTTTTATCATATGCACAAAATGTAATTGAAGTAACAAAGATACCACTCACTAGTGGAATCAGCCAAGCCGTGCACAATTATAAAATAAATACATAATACCGGTACATATAAAATAAATAAACAATATACCTGTATATTCATTTTGGTAGCCAAGGGATCACTCACTGGGGGAATCTGTCAAGCCGTGCACACTCTACCAGGAATAATACATATTAAAAAAAAAAAAAAACGGTTTATACATTGTGGTAGCCAAGGGATCACTCACTAGGGGATTCAGTCAAGCCGTGCACGATTAAAACATACATAATGCATATAAATTAAATAAACAATATACCGGTACATACATTTTGGTACCCATGGGACCCCTCACTAGGGGAATCAGACAAGCAGTGGCGGCATCAACAAGCAGTACTTTCAAAGAAGCATCTGTGTATAATATATAATAATAATAAACATAAATTAAATAAATAATACACTAGATAATACATCTACATTTTGGTAGCCATGGGACCACTCACTAGGGGAATCAGACAAGCAGTGGCGGCATCGACCAGCAGTCCTTTTAAAGCAGCATGTGCTCCCGCTTTAATAAAAACATAACAAATAATAAATATAAATTGAACAAAAAACCTTTAGATTTTGTTTAGCTAGCCATGCGACCACTCACTAGGGGAATCAGGCGAGCAGTGGCGGCATCAACCAGCAGTACTTTCAAAGAAGCATCTGTGTATAATATATAATCATAATAAACATAAATTAAATAAACAATAAACTCGATAATACATCTACATTTTGGTAGCCATGTGATGGGACCACTCACTAGGGGAATCAGACAAGCAGTGGCGGCGTCGACCAGTAGTTTTTTCAAAGCAGCATGTGCTCCCGCTTTAATATTAAAAATAAATTGAAAAACATTTATTTTTATTTTGTGTAGGTAGCCATGGGACCCACTCACAAGGGGAATCAGGTGAGCAGTGGCGGCATCGACAAGCAGTCCTGTCAAAGCAGCATGTGCTCCGGTGGGCAGCCCCCGTGCTTGGAGTAATGTGAAGTAGAGCATGGTGTGCAGCCGAGCGGTATAAAATAAATAATACATCTAAATAAAATTAATACATTATATATATACACATTTGGTACCCACGGGACCCACTCACTACTCAACTAGGAGAATCAAACAAGCAATAGCGGTATCTACCAGTAGTCCTTTCAAAGCAGTTTGTGCTCCGGTGGGCAGCCCAAGTGCTTAGAGCATGGTGCGCAGCCGATCCATATAAAAGCACATATATATATATATATATATATATATATATATATATATATATACCGTAGTGGAGCTTAGGGTTCCCGGGGGTCCGGAGACTGTAATTTATTTTTTACTTCCCGGGGGGGTCCAAGAGTTTTTATATCGTTCCCGGGGGGGGATTTTGAATTTAAAACTACATCCCGGGGCAAACATTGGGAATAATGGAGGCATGTATTAAATGACAGAAGAACTGCCAAGTCATTGTTTTGGGGCTGCAAACCAATTCCTCCTGATCTTCTTAGGAGTTGCCTGATCTGCCGGTTGAGCCTGTGATGGATCTGGGGACGTGACGGGCGAGACAGAAGGGACTAGGAAACGCATTTTCCTAGGGCGTCCTGGTGTCCTCTTGCTGGCAAGGGCTGCCTGGTCACGAGCAAGCTTTGCATGGGCAGCCGCTGTTGCTTCCTCCTTGCGCTTCGCCTCTTTGGCTTTCTTCTTCTCCACCTCTTCAGCCGTAAGCGTCGCCTTGAAAAACATGTCCAGCTTTGTCTGCTTCTTCTGATTGCCATCCGAGTCCTTCAACACATTCACGATCTTCACTACTCGAACATCGGGGCTTTTCTCACCGGCTATTTCGAGATCAGGAGTGTCAGATTCGACTACTACAAGATCAGGCGTGTCAACTTAGGCCTCCATGTTGAAGGCGGAGCAGGAGCAACAATTTCAGACGATGGGAACGAAGATTTGCGAAGCAGGAGGAGGAACCCCTTGAAATATGTATTGGCAATCAGGCAGTACTGCCCCAATTCTAGTTCCTGGGTGCTGGTGCTGATCTGAGGCCGACCCCATTTTATCGTACCGCGGGGCGGTAAAAAATATTATTTTCGCATCGCGAATGCAGGCTCGCGGGGGGGGCAAAAACGATAATTATTCGGGAACCCTAACATTTTCTACGGTATATATATATATATATGTATATATATATATATATATATATATATATATATACATATATATACACACACATTTTGGTAGCCATGGGACCCACTCACTAAAGGAATTAGACGAGCAGTGGCGGCGTCGACAAGCAATCCTTTCAAAGCAGCATGTGCTCCCGTGGGCAGCCCCCGTGCTTGGAGTAATGTGAAGTAGAGCATGGTGCGCAGCCGATCGATATATGACATCTGCTTGCTTAGACCAAGGGGAAGCACCTGAGCCTGTCCATGTACACAAGCGTGTCTGTTTCAGTCTATTTTTATTTTAGTTTTTTTTAGGGTTTAGGGTTTAGGGTTTGGGTTTAGGGTTTAAAGGGTTTGGGCTTAATTGTTTTTTAATTATCTCTATCTGATAAGTGTATTTAATATTTAATATGATTTTATTTAACATTTAATGTGCACAAGTTTTTTTTCAGTTTCAGTCCAGGGGTAGGTACACAGGCTAAAGGAACTAGCCCAACCTTTAACAATGAAGGTTTAAGCCATGCATGCATCTTTGACCTAACAACCTACAGGGTGCTCAAAATCTGTTTTATTATTAATGATTAATCTTGCAAATACATTTTTATAAGATTATAAATCATATACTTAGGGCTGTCAAGCTTTGTATCGTACAATGTTTATTTTATCGTAAATCGCACAATTTATCCTACGACATTGAACTGACATCGTACGACATTTCCGCGTTTATCATACCATTTATCATACCATTTATCATACCATTTATCATACCATTTATCATACCATTTATCATTCCATTTATCATACCATTTATCATACCATTTATCATACCATTTATCATACCATTTATCGTACCATTTATCATAAATTGGTAAATTGCTCAATTTGTATTGTAACCTCCGTCCACAGGTCTGCGCCATATCTGTCTTGGGTTGCGTGGTTGATGGCCCCAGACAGACACAGCTTTCTGCTCGCGCCTCTTTGCTCTTACAGTTCAAAGGTCGGCGGTTCGATTCTCATCAAGAGTACCTCAGCCCGGGATTTCCTTGCACTGGGTCTGGGACTCTGGGCGTGGGAATTCAGTATATCGCCATTGAAACAAAGAAGGGTCGGGGGTTCGATTCCCCCCACGGCCACCCTTAGCGTTGCATGTCGTTGTCAACCACGATGGTAGCTTGTCCAGTCGAGTGGTGGTAGACCGTTCTCTGCCCGCGTACGACGGGTTCCCTACCACACCCCTCCAGGCGTTATCATTACCATTACATCGCCCTTTATCGTAGGATGTATCGTACGATAATATTGCACAATATGATTGCTCTTTTCTATCTTCTTCAGGATTGGTTCATTTGACTTGATTTTCTCTGTATTGATATGCAAAGGCTATTACCTGCAATATCCCCTTAATCTCATACTGATTTTCCAAAAAATAGTGTACGATGTCGTATGAATGATACAACACGATTAATCGTACGGCAATTGAAAAAATGGTACAACATCGACAGCCGTATATGTATGCTAGATATAATAATATAATAACATAATACTATAATTCAAATATAAAAATATTACTAATAATATAAACATAAGTAATGATACATAATTGATTAAATAAACATTCTGCTGGTGGAGTAAATATGGGTAGTATCCGGGGAGTCTAAAAACTACTAGACCACACTCCAGAGCACAGAATCACCCAACCCAACCCAATCACCATGTCCAATATCACTTTTCATAGTACTGCAAATATCAACAAGACAAATTACTCGCTTATCTTCGTAACATTCAACAGCCTTCTGGTAATGGACACTGATGACAAGTCCTATGCATCGTCGAAAGCGACGCGGGAAATTGGCGGATCGTGTTGGCAAAAGAACGACGATGGAGCTGACCAAAGCCAGTTAGTTGTGAGACAGTTGGCTGACGTGTCAGGCTTCAATTTTTCGGTCGGTCAGTCGGTCGGACGCACAAAAGGACAACGGGGTGACCCTGGGGGCTCCTGCCCCCTTGAAGAGGGGGCTTAGCCAAAAACGGATCCAAAGCCTCATCACAAGAGCATCGCACCTACCATCCACGCCGCATGGCTCTTACCAGGGGGGGGGGGGGGGGGGGGGGGGGGGGACAAGCCCAGGGGGGGCGCTGCTGTACACTCATTTTGGGCAAGAAGCCCTATAAACCTGGTGTAACACTGTTCGGTTGTGTGATTGTTCTTTTATTGTTCTTGTTTTCTTGTCAATCCCCATCCCAGGGGCAATGTACCTGCCGTCCACGCCGCATGACTCAAACAATCATGGCTGGTTTTGGATGCAGAATCCATGAATTGTGTGCCAACAGTTGCAGCACGTCGAGCCAAACCCTAAACTCTAAACCTTAAACCCTGAACCATAAATGTACCTGATGTCCATGACGCATGGCGGCATGGCTCAAACAAACTTGGCGGGATTCGGATGCAGAATCCATGTACCGGTATCTTGTGCCCACAGTTGCAGCACGTCGAGCTAAAACCTAAACCCCGAACCATAAACATACCTGCCGTCCATGCCGCATGGCTCTTCCAAAAGTGGTGGGTTTTGGATGCAGAATCCATGTACCGGTATCGTGTGCCCACAGTTGCAGCACGTCGACCTAATCCCTAAACCCTAAACCCTAACTATAAACGTATCTGCCGTCCATGACGCATGGCTCTTACAAACTTGGCGGATTTTGGATGCAGAATCCATGTACCGGTATCGTGTGCCCACAGTTGCAGCACGTCGAGCTAAACCCTAAACCCTGAACCATAAATGTAACTGCCGTGCATGGCGCATGGCTCTTACAAACTTGGGGGATTTTGGATGCAGAATCCATGTACCGGTATTGCGTGCCACAACTGTTAGAGCACGTCGAGCTAACCCCTAACCCCTAAACCCTGAACCATAAATGTTCCTACCGTGCATGCCGCATGGCTCTTACAAACTTGGCGGGTTTTGGATGCAGAATCCATGTACCGGTATCGTGTGCCACAACAGTTGCAGCACGTCGGTCTAAACCCTAAACCCTGAACCCTAAACATACCTGCCGTCCATGACGCATGGCTCTTACAAACTTGGCGGGTTTTGGATGCAGAATCCATGTACCGGTATCGTGTGCCACAACAGTTGCAGCACGTCGGTCTAAACCCTAAACCCTGAACCCTAAACATACCTGCCGTCCATGACGCATGGCTCTTACAAACTTGGCGGGTTTTGGATGCAGAATCCATGTACCGGTATCGTGTGCCACAACAGTTGCAGCACGTCGGTCTAAACCCTAAACCCTGAACCCTAAACATACCTGCCGTCCATGACGCATGGCTCTTACAAACTTGGCGGGTTTTGGATGCAGAATCCATGTACCGGTATCGTGTGCCACAACAGTTGCAGCACGTCGGTCTAAACCCTAAACCCTGAACCCTAAACATACCTGCCGTCCATGACGCATGGCTCTTACAAACTTGGCGGGTTTTGGATGCAGAATCCATGTACTGGTATTGTGTGCCACAACAGTTGCAGCACGTCGGTCTAAACCCTAAACCCTGAACCCTAAACATACCTGCCGTCCATGACGCATGGCTCTTACAAACTTGGCGGGTTTGGATGCAGAATCCATGTACCGGTATTGTGTGCCACTAGTTGCAGCACGTCGAGCGAAACCCGAAACCCTAACCATAAACGTACCTGACGTCCATGTCGCATAGCTCTTACAAACTTGGCGGGCTTTGGATGCAGAATCCATGTATTATGGGCCAATAATTGCAGCATGTCAAGCTTGGGAAGGGCGCCATTAAAGCCTTCTACCAAGACCTGTAACATGGTACACAAAACTGTTAGTATTCAGTTAGTATCCAGTTAGTATGCAGTTAGTATTCAGTTAGTATTCAGTTAGTATTCAGTTAGTATTCAGCTAGTATTTAGTTAGTATTCAGTTAGTATTCAGTTAGTATTCAGCTAGTATTCAGTCATCTAAGCTGTTCTTAGCAGATAGTAAAACGATTGTTTGGGGTTCAGTTCATCAGTGCCTTTTCTTTTTAAGCCCTTCCTTCACGGTTGGGCAAGTCCCTACAGCCTATTTGGCCTACCCCTGGACTATAACATACACATATACAGATAGTATTCAGTTAGGAATCAGTCATCAAAGCTGTGTCATAGCAGATTGTAATCTGTTAGAATTCAGCCATCAATTCAGTTAGTATCCAGTCATCAATTCAGTTAGTATTCAGTCATCAATTCAGTTAGTATCCAGTCATCAATTCAGTTAGTATTCAGTCATCAATTCAGTTAGTATTCAGTCATCAATTCAGTTAGTATCCAGTCATCAATTCAGTTAGTATTCAGTCATCAATTCAGTTAGTATTCAGTCATCAATTCAGTTAGTATTCAGTCATCAATTCAGTTAGTATTCAGACATCAATTCAGTTAGTATTCAGCCATCAATTCAGTTAGTATTCAGTTAGTATTCAGTTAGTATTTAGTCATCAAAGCTGTTCTTTGCAGTTACTATTCAGTTAGTATTCAGTCATCAATTCAGTTAGTATTCTGTTAGTATTCAGTTAACAATTCAGTTAGTATTCTGCTAGTATTTAGTCAGCAAAGCTGTTCTTTGTAGTTACTATTCATTTAATATTCAGTCATCAATTCAGTTAGTATTCAGTCATCAATTCAGTTAGTATTCAGTCATCAATTCAGTTAGTATTCAGTCATCAATTCAGTTAGTATTCAGTCATCAATTCAGTTAGTATTCAGTCATCAATTCAGTTAGTATTCAGTCAACAATTCAGTTAGTATCCAGTCATCAATTCAGTTAGTATTCAGTCATCAATTCAGTTAGTATCCAGTCATCAATTCAGTTAGTATTCAGTCATCAATTCAGTTAGTATTCAGTCATCAATTCAGTTAGTATTCAGTCATCAATTCAGTTAGTATTCAGTCATCAATTCAGTTAGTATTCAGTCATCAATTCAGTTAGTATCCAGTCATCAATTCAGTTAGTATTCAGTCATCAATTCAGTTAGTATTCAGTCATCAATTCAGTTAGTATTCAGTCATCAATTCAGTTAGTATTCGGTCTCAATTCACGTAGTATTCAGTATCAATCAGTAGTATCCACGTCTCAATCAGTAGTATTCCAGTCATCCATTCAGTTAGTATTCAGTCATTCAATTCAGTTAGTATTAAGTAATCAATTCAGTTAGATTCAGTCATCACTTCAGTTAGTATTCAGTCTTCAATCAGTTTATTATTCAGTCATCCAAAAAATTTTTTTTTTCAGTTAGTATCCGGTCATCAATTGCAGTTAGTATTCAGTCATTCAATTCAGTAAGTATCAGTACAATTCAGTTGTATCCAGTCAATCAATCAGTTAGTATTCAGTCATCCATTCAGTTAGTATTACAGTCATCAATTCAGTTTAGTATTCAGTACATCAATCAGTAGCTATTCAGGCATAAATTCGTTCGTATTCAGTCATCACATTCAGTTAGTATCAGTCATCAATTCCGTTAGTATTCAGTATCAATTCAGTAGTATTCCGTCCTCAATCGTTAGTATCCAGTAATCAATTCCAGTTAGTATCCAGTCATCAATGCAGTAGTATTCCGGTATCAATCAGTTCGGTTCATCATAATTCAGTTAGTATCCAGTCAGCAATTCAGTTAGTATTAGTCATCAATTTAGTTAGTATTCAGTCATCAATTCAGTTAGTATCCAGTCATCAATTCAGTTAGTATCCAGTCATCAATTCAGTTAGTATTCAGTCATCAATTCAGTTAGTATTCAGTCATCAATTCAGTTAGTATTCTGTTAGTATTTACTCATCAAAGCTGTTCTTGGCCAGTTATTCAGTTAGTTATCAGCATCAATTTTTTTCCCCCCCCACTAGTGATCAGTTAGTATTCAGTTAGTATTTAGTCATCAAAGCTGTTCTTTGCAGTTACTATTCAGTTAGAATTCAGTCATCAATTCAGTTAGTATTCTGTTAGTATTCAGTTAACAATTCAGTTAGTATTCTGCTAGTATTTAGTCAGCAAAGCTGTTCTTTGTAGTTACTATTCAGTTAATATTCAGTCAACAATTCAGTTAGTATTCTGTTAGTATTCAGTCAACAATTCAGTTAGTATTCAGTCAACAATTCAGTTAGTATTCTGTTAGTATTCAGTCAACAATTCAGTTACTATTCAGTCAACAATTTAGTTAGTATTCTGTTAGTATTCAGTCATCAAAGCTGTTCTTTGCAGTTAGTATTCAGTCAACAATTCAGATAATATTATGTTAGTATTCAGTCAACAATTTAGTTAGTATTCTGTTAGTATTCAGTCAACAATTCAGTTAGTATTCTGTTAGTATTCAGTCAACAATTCAGTTAGTATTCTGTTAGTATTCAGTCATCAAATTTGTTCTTAGCAGTTACCATTCAGTTAGTACTCAGTCATCAATTTAGTTCGCATTCTGTTAGTATTCAGTCATCAAAGCTGTGTCTTAGCAGTTAGTATTCAGTTAGTATTCAGTCATCAATTCAGTTAGTATTCTGTTAGTATTCAATCATCAAAGCTGTCCTTAGCAGTTAGTATTCAGTTAGTATTCAGTTATCAATTTAGTTAGTATTCTGTTAGTATTTAGTCATCAAAGCTGCTCTTTGCTGTTAGTATTCAGTTAGTATTCAGTTAGTATTCAGTCATCAAAGCTGCTCTTTGCAGTTAGTATTCAGTTAGTATTCTGTTAGTATTCAGTCATCAAAGCTGTTCTTTGCTAACAGCTAAAAAACAATTAAGCCTTCTACTAAGACCTGCAACATGGTACACACAAGTTCTATGCAGCGTCGCAAGCGACGCTAAAAAATGGCGGAGTGTGTTGGCAACGGAAGGAAAGGTGGCAACAGAAGCGAGTTCGTTACGAGAACATTGGCTGATGTGTCAGGCTTCGTCTTGGGGGGACGGTCAGATGCAAAAACGGACAACGGGGTAACCCTGGATGCTACCGCCCCCTTGAAGAGTGGGCTCCGCCAAAAACTATCAAGGCATCTGTGGAAGACAGTACTGCCAGTTAGGTTGACTGGAATAGTATGTTACACAGTATCTTTAACGAGGCTGGTGCCACCCTATTTCTGACTAGGGCTCGTACTGCCAGTTTGGTTGTCTGGAATAGCATGGTAAACAGTACTTCGAATGCGGACGTCGCCTCTCTATATCCGACTAGGGCACGTACTGCCTCAAGGTTGATTGCTCTAGTAAGTTACACAGTACCTATACCGAGGATAGCACCTCCCTTGATCTGACTAGGCCACTTAATGCCTAACAAAGCGACAACGGAAAAAAAAATGCGAAACAATGCAACACACAACAACACAACGCGACACAGCACAACACTCTTATTTCTCACCTCTATCGAGTCAAATTGACTAGAGAAGGGGATTTCTATAATGACAGCTTGCTGCATCACTCCAGCCCGTCCAAAAGGAACAGCATCGGGGGCAGACTGCGAGTAGCAAGGTTAGCAAAGAGTTTGGGGTGGCTTATACTTTAGGGAGCTGGCACAGGCTGGCATTACAAAAATCAAATTACGAAGCATCCGTCAAAAACTTGATGTCTTGATGTGTCCCGGAAAAATAGTTTTGGGTGATATTGCATGGGGGCAGGCAGCATCAGGGGTAGACTGCTAGCAGGGGTAGTACAGAACAAGTCCTATGCAGCGTCGCAAGAGACGCGGAAAATTGGCGGAGTGTGTTGGCAGTGGAACGACAGGTGGCAACGATGGAGCTGACCGAAGCCAGTTGGTAATGAGACAGTTGGCTGACGTGCCAGGCTTCAATGTTTCGGTCGGTCGAACGGCCAAACGAACAAATGGGTAACGCTGGAGGTAGCATCAGGTGTACACCAGTCTACATAGACTGCGAGCTAAAAATTGGCGGAGAGTGATCGCGAGGGAGCGACAGGTGGCAACGGAAGCGAGTTAGTTACGAGGCCGTTGGCTGACGTGTCGGGCTTCATCACGGTCAGATGGAAAAAGCTTTGGCCTTGAACCAGCGGCTGACTAATGTAGCTAGCTAGAAGCTGCCATGCGTAGCCCAAAAAAGAAACAGTGATGTTTGTAAAAAAATATAATGCCTGGAGGGGCGTGGTGTTATGGGGACCTCCCGTACGACGCAGCTGGGGAAAGTCACCATGGCAGACATAGTAAGTGTCACGTGATGTTTGTATGTTTCAGGCCAATATGAGCACCTCGGGAATCACTCATCTTTGCTAGGCTCACTTGCACTGCTCATCGTGCATTGTCCACCGTGCTCTGTACCTAATCAAATGTATGCTACAGTCGAGGGGTAGCCAAATAGGCTAAGGGACCTGCCCAACCTAATTGTATGTTACAGTCCAGGGGTAGCCAAATAGGCTAAGGGACCTGCCCAACCACTGCAAGCGAGGCTAGCAAAGAGCCGGGGTGGGTGGGGTAGTGGAAGTGATGGTGGTGGTCGGTGGGGGAGTGGGTGGGTGGGGACCTGCCCAACCACTGCAAGCGAGGGTAGCAAAGAGCCGGGTGGGTGGGGTGGGTGGGTGGGTGGGTGGGGGACCTGCCCAACCACTGCAAGCGAGGGTAGCAAAGAGCCGGGTGGGTGGGGTGGGTGGGTGGGTGGGTGGGTGGGGGACCTGCCCAACCACTGCAAGCGAGGGTAGCAAAGAGCCGGGGTGTGTGGTGTGTGTGTGTGTGTGGTGTGTGTGGGGTGGGTGGGGTGGGGTGGGTGGTGATGAGGTGGGTGGGGTGGGGTGGGGTGGGTGGGTGGGGGGATCTCTAATTTTGGTATCTCACTTTCTATATGGACAGGGAATCTCCAGTACATCTCAAAAGCGTTGAGTTTTTGTTGATACACCCACGCACAGGGCAATCAATAGTAGATTCAATATTTTATCAGCTGTAAACACATGCTGAGGCACAGGTATATGCACATGCACAGGCTAAGACATAGGCACAGGCATAGGCGCATGCATGAGCACAGGCATAAGTACAAGCACAGGCATAGGGACAGGCACAGGCAGAGGAACCGGGGCAAGCACAAGAACAGGCATAGGCACAATCACAATCACAGGCATAGGCATAGGCCCGGGCTCAGGCACAGGAACCGACACAAGAAAAAGCACAAGCACAGGCATAGGCACAGTTATAGGCACATGCACAGGCATAGGCACATGCACAGGCATAAGCACAGGCAAAAGCCAAGGCACATGCACATGCACAGCAGGTCTTGCACACCATAACCTGTATTTTCAGCTACAAGCAGCAACTTCTAGAAAGCTCCCCTGACTGGCTATTCACCCAAACCTAACACAACCTACTGCACCTTGAAGCTGACACAATAAGCTGTCCAGGACTGCTCAAGTATTTGGGTGTAGCACAGTGGCACATTTGGGTGTAGCACAAAGGTTGGCTGTAGCACAGTGGTTGGCTCAGGGAACAACCTACAAGCTGATTAAGAGGGCAAAAAAAAAAACTATTGCACGCCGGAGTTTGGTATTGATGTGCCTACGAGAAGCTGCCACGAAGCTGCTAAGAAAAGCCTGAAAGAGAAACCCTATATCGCGCAGGCGTTTGGTATTGATGCGCCTACGAGAAGCTGCCTAGAAGCTGCTAAGAAAAGCTTAAATTAGGAACCCTGTTGAGCGCCGGAATTTGGAATTGATGTGCCCGCGAGGAGCTGCCTAGAAGCTGCTAAAAAAGTCTGAAAAAGAAGCCCTGTTGCGTGCCGGAGTTTGGTATTGATGTGCCTACGAGAAGCTGCCTAGAAGCAGCTAAGAAAAGCCTGAAAGAGGAGCCCTGTTGCGCGCCGGAGTTTGGCATTGATGTGTCTATGAAAAGCTGCCTAGAAGCTGCTAAGAAAAGCCTGAAAGAGGAACCCTGTTGCGTGCCCGAATTTGGTATTGATGTGCCTGCGAGAAGCTGCCTGGAAGCTGCTAAGAAAAGCCTGAAAAAGAAGCCCTGTTGCGCACCGGAGTTTGGTATTGGTTTGCCTACGAGAAGCTGCCTAGAAGCTGCTAAGAAAAGCCTAAAAGAGAAACCCTGTTGTGCACCGGAGTTTGGTATTGATGCGCCCATGAGAAGCTGCCTAGAAGCTGCTAAGAAAAGCCTGAAAAAGAAGCCCTGTTGCGTGCCGGAGTTTGGTATTGTTGTGCCCATGAGAAGCTGCCTAGAAGCTGCTAAGAAAAGCCTGAAATAAAAGCCCTGTTGCGCACCGGAGTTTGGCAGTTATGTTCCCACGAGAAGCTGCCTAGGAGCTGCTAAGAAAAGCCTAAAAGACAAACCCTGTTGCGTGCAGGAGTTTGGTGTTGATGTGCCTACGAGAAGTTGCCTAGAAGCTGCTAAGAAAAGCCTGAAAGAGGAACCCTGTTGCG
The DNA here is from genome assembly GCA_013435795.1 of Chlamydomonas sp. ICE-L. Taxonomy (NCBI): domain Eukaryota; kingdom Viridiplantae; phylum Chlorophyta; class Chlorophyceae; order Chlamydomonadales; family Chlamydomonadaceae; genus Chlamydomonas; species Chlamydomonas sp. ICE-L. The sequence goes on from JACBWV010000223.1 coordinate 8,663,286, forward strand.
CACAGGCGTTTGGTATCGATGTGCCCGCGAGAAGCTGCCTAGAAGCTGCTAAGAAGAGCCTGAAAAAGAAGCCCTGTTGCGCACCGGAGTTTGGTATTGATGCGCCCATGCTTGTAAGCTCCGGAGTATTCCACAGCTGGCATCCGGCACCACCCAAATAAGATCTTTGGCCTGAGAAGGCATTCAGCACAGATCAGGGATTTGTTTTTCAGATCTGAAAGTGGTTTTTTTCTAGCTTTATGATTCTAGGCCTCCTCCAGGGACAGCGTTTTATAGCTTTTTTATAGCTTTCTTGGGCCATTTAGGGTACACAAAAAACGGCACAACCCAAATGAGATCTTTGGCCTTAGAGAGCATTCAGCACAGATTCAGTTTCAGATTCAGATTCAGCACAGATCAAGACATCAGAAGCAGAAGAAAGCCTAAGAGTACCTTATCTTGTGTGTGCAGTCATGAGGTTATTGTGAGCTCCCAAGTGTGTAGTTATCCACTTGAATCACTGGTTTGTATATCAAGACCTTTGGCCTGAGAGAGCATTCAGCACAGATCAAGACATAAAGCAATTCCTGGAGTGCCTGCCTTGGGTGCGTAATCATGAAGTGGTTGCGGGTTCCCACGTGTGTAGCTATCCACTTGAATCACTGGTTGGTATATCAAGAACTGTGGTTGATAATTAATGATAATATAATTTAAACATGATATAAATATAATATACCAAGATCAAGACATCAAGAAAGCCTTGGTAGTGCTGCTCGTGAGACAAAATCGTGAGACAAAATCGTTTTTTTCTGATTGGACCTGATTGGACCCAAATTAATTAGGCATGAAGGTTGTAACATTTCGTCTTTACATTTTTCTGTCATTTAATTTTTGATTTTGGGCCCAGATGTATTTATTTCCTGGAGTGTAATAATAAGGTGGTTGCGAGTTCCCAAGTGTGTAGCTATCTAATATCTGTGGGGATGAATACCTGTTGGGGTTGGACCAGATGTATGATTCATGGAGTGTATAATAAGGGTGGTTGCGAGTTCCCAAGTGTGTAGCTATCTAATATATGTGGGGAGGAATACCTGTTGGGGTTTGGACCCAGATGTATTTATTTCCTGGAGTTGTAATAATAAGGTGGTTGCGAGTTCCCAAGTGTGTAGCTATCTAATATCTGTGGGGATGAATACCTGTTGGGGTTTGGACCCAGATGTATTTATTTCCTGGAGTGTATAATAAGGTGGTTGCGAGTTCCCAAGTGTGTAGCTATCTAATATCTGTGGGGATGAATACCTGTTGGGGTTTGGACCCAGATGTATTTATTTCCTGGAGTGTAATAATAAGGTGGTTGCGAGTTCCCAAGTGTGTAGCTATCTAATATCTGTGGGGATGAATACCTGTTGGGGTTTGGACCCAGATGTATTTATTTCCTGGAGTGTAATAATAAGGTGGTTGCGAGTTCCCAAGTGTGTAGCTATCTAATATCTGTGGGGATGAATACCTGTTGGGGTTTGGACCCAGATGTATTTATTTCCTGGAGTGTAATAATAAGGTGGTTGCGAGTTCCCAAGTGTGTAGCTATCTAATATCTGTGGGGATGAATACCTGTTGGGGTTTGGACCCAGATGTATTTATTTCCTGGAGTGTAATAATAAGGTGGTTGCGAGTTCCCAAGTGTGTAGCTATCTAATATCTGTGGGGATGAATACCTGTTGGGGTTTGGACCCAGATGTATTTATTCTGGAGTGTAATAATAAGGTGGTTGCGAGTTCCCAAGTGTGTAGCTATCTAATATCTGTGGGGATGAATACCTGTTGGGGTTTGGACCCAGATGTATTTATTTCCTGGAGTGTAATAATAAGGTGGTTGCGAGTTCCCAAGTGTGTAGCTATCTAATATCTGTGGGGATGAATACCTGTGGGGTTTGGACCCAGATGTATTGTATTTCCTGGAGTGTAATAATAAGGTGGTTGCGAGTTCCCAAGTGTGTAGCTATCTAGATCTGTGGGGATGAATACCTGTTGGGGTTTGGACCCAGATGTATTTATTTCCTGGAGTGTAATAATAAGGTGGTTGCGAGTTCCCAAGTGTGTAGCTATCTAATATCTGTGGGGATGAATACCTGTTGGGGTTTGGACCCAGATGTATTTATTTCCTGGAGTGTAATAATAAGGTGGTTGCGAGTTCCCAAGTGTGTAGCTATCTAATATCTGTGGGATGAATACCTGTTGGGGTTTGGACCCAGATGTATTTATTTCCTGAGTGTAATAATAAGGTGGTTGCGAGTTCCCAAGTGTGTAGCTATCTAATATCTGTGGGGATGAATACCTGTTGGGGTTTGGACCCAGATGTATTTATTTCCTGGAGTGTAATAATAAGGTGGTTGCGAGTTCCCAAGTGTGTAGCTATCTAATATCTGTGGGGATGAATACCTGTTGGGGTTTGGACCCCGATGTATTTATTTCCTGGAGTGTAATAATAAGGTGGTTGCGAGTTCCCAAGTGTGTAGCTATCTAATATCTGTGGGGATGAATACCTGTTGGGGTTTGGACCCAGATGTATTTATTTCCTGGAGTGTAATAATAAGGTGGTTGCGAGTTCCCAAGTGTGTAGCTATCTAATATCTGTGGGGATGAATACCTGTTGGGGTTTGGACCCAGATGTAATGTATTTCCTGGAGTGTAATAATAAGGTGGTTGCGAGTTCCCAAGTGTGTAGCTATCTATATCTGTGGGGATGAATCCTGTTGGGGTTTGGGACCCAGATGGTATTTATTTCTGGAGTGTATAAATAAGGTGGTTGCGAGTTCTCCAAGTGTGTAGCTATCTAATTATCTGTGGGGATGAATACCTGTTGGGGTTTGGACCCAGATGTATTTATTTCCTGGAGTGTAATAATAAGGTGGTTGCGAGTTCCCATGTGTGTAGGCTATCTAATATCTGTGGGGATGAATACCTGTTGGGGTTGGAACGCCCGATGTATTTATTTCCTGGAGTGTAATAATAAGGTGGTTGGGCGAGTTCCCAAGTGTGTAGCCTATCTAATATCTGTGGGGGGATTGAAATACCTGTGGGGTTTGGACCCAGATGTATTTATTTCCTGGAGTGTAATAAGAAGGTGGTTGCGAGTTCCCAAGTGTGTGAGCTTATCTAATATCTGTGGGGATGAAATACCTGTTGGGGTTTGGACCCAGATGTATTTATTTCCTGGACTGTAATAATGAAGGTGGTTGCGAGTTCCCAAGTGTGTAGCTATCTAATATCTGTGGGGATGAATACCTGTTGGGGTTTGGACCCCGATGTATTTATTTCCTGGAGTGTAATAATGAGGTGGTTGCGAGGTTCCCAAGTGTGTAGCTATCTAATATCTGTGGGGAATGAATACCTGTTTGGGGTTTGGACCCAGATGTATTTATTTCCTGGAGTGTAATAATAAGGTGGTTGCGAGTTCCCAAGTGTGTAGCTATCTAATATCTGTGGGGATGAATACCTGTTGGGGTTTGGACCCCGATGTATTTATTTCCTGGAGTGGTAATAATGAAGGTGGTTGCGAGTTCCCAAGTGTGCTAGCTATCTAATATCTGTGGGGATGAATACCTGTTGGGGTTTGGACCCAGATGTATTTATTTCCTGGAGTGTAATAATAAGGTGGTTGCGAGTTCCCAAGTGTGTAGCTATCTAATATCTGTGGGGATGAATACCTGTTGGGGTTTGGACCCAGATGTATTTATTTCCTGGAGTGTAATAATAAGGTGGTTGCGAGTTCCCAAGTGTGTAGCTATCTAATATCTGTGGGGGTGAATATCTTTGGGAAGAATAACTTTGGGGTGAATAACTTTGGGGGTGAATATATGTGGGGGTGATTATCTGTGGGGGTGTATATTTTTGGGGGTGAATATCTTTGGGGGTGAAAACTGAATAACTGTGGGGTTCATATCTTCAGGGGTGAATATCTTCAAGGGTGAACATCTTTGGGGGTGAATATATATTTTAGGGTGAATATCTTTGAGGTTAATATCTTGGGAGGTGAATATCTTTGGGGGTGAATATCTTCATGGGTGAATATATTTGGGGTGGATATGTTTGGGGTGAATACCTCCAAGGGTGAACATTTTGGGGGGTTAATATCTTTGGGGTGGATATCTTTGGGGGTCCATATATTTTAGGGTGAATATCTTTGGGGTGAATATGTTTAGGGTGAATATCTTTGGGGTGAATACCTTCAAGGGTGAACATTTTGGGGGTTGAATATCTTTGGGGTGGATATCTTTGGGGTTGAATATCTTTGGGGTTGAATATCTTTGGGGTGAATATCTTAGAGGTGAATATCTTTGGGGTGAATATCTTTGGGGTGAATATCTTTGGGGTGAATATCTTTGGGGTGAATATCTTCAAATGTGAATATCTTTGGGGTGTATATCTTCAGGGGTGAATATCTTTGGGGTGAATATCTTTGGGGTGAATATTTTTGGGGTGAATATCTTTGGGGTGAATATCTTTGGGGTGAATATCTTCAAATGTGAATATCTTTGGGGTGTATATCTTCAGGGGTGAATAGCTCCAGGGGAGAATATCTTTGGGGTGAATATCTTTGGGGTGAATATCTTTGGGGTGAATATCTTCAAATGTGAATATCTTTGGGGTGTATATCTTCAGGGGTGAATATCTTTGGGGTGAATATCTTTGGGGTGAATATCTTCAAATGTGAATATCTTTGGGGGTTAATATCTTTTGGGTGAATAGCTCCAGGGGAGAATATATTTGGGGGTGAATATCTTTTGCCATTTTAGAGTTGATAGATAAGCTGCGAACATGGCAGTTCCACTAAGCTGCATAGAACATACACCCCTGCACAAACACCTGCACATACACCTGCACACCTGCACAAACACCTGCACACACCCCTGCACAAACACCTGCACATACACCTAACATAAAAAATCCAACAAGCACCTGCCTGCCATTCTAGAGTTGATAGATGAGCTGCGAACATGTCTGATATACTAAGCTACATAGAACATACACAATAGAACATACACCTAACATACACATTAGACCTTACACCTGCCTGCCATTCTAGAGTTGATAGATGAGCTGCGAACATGGCTGTTGTACTAAGCTGCATAGAAAATACACAATAGAACATACACATTAGACCTTACACCTGACTGCCATTCTATATTTGAGAGATGAGCTGTGAACAACAATTCCATTAAGCTACACACAACATACACAAAAGATCATGCAAATGCATATAAACCTGCACATACACAATATAACATACACCTGCCTGCTATTCTAGAGTTGATAGAAGAGCTGCGAACATGGCTGTTCCACTATGCAACATACAACATACACAACAGAACATACACCTGTGCATACACAATATAACATACACCTGCCTGCCATTCTAGAGTTGAAAGATGAGCTGCGAACATGGCTGTTCCACTAAGCAACATAGCAGCTCCAGAGGATTCCTGCTGGCTGTACTGGGTTCCTGCAGATATAAAGGAAAGATAATGATAACGCCTGGTGGGGCGTGGTGTGAAGGGAGCCCGTCGTATGCGGGTGGGGAGCGGTCTCCTGCCTCAACTGGACAAGCTACCATCGCAGTTGACGACGACCTGCAACGTCAAGAGCGACCAAAGGGGGAGTCGAACCCCCGACTCTTCATTCTTAAAGTGACTCAGTCTACCACTAGACCAATTTTTATCACTGAAAGAGGCTATGAAGAAAAAAAACTTGGCCCAGTTGATGGTCCTAATGCTCATGGAGGCGATACAGTCAGGCAGGGAGTGGGACTTGCCAGTGCTGCTGTCCAGTTTTTTTTTCAAATCTGAAAGTGGGTTTTTATAGCTTTATGGTTTTAGGCCTCCTCTAGGGACAGCGTTTTACTGCTTTTTGTAGCTTTTTATAGCTGTTTGTAGCTTTCTAGGGCAAAAAAACACTTTTGTTCATATGTTTTTTTATAGCAAGAATTTCGCTAAAACAGGGTCAGAACTAGCGATCGCTATATATAGAGAGGAAAACAAATCCCTGTTGCTGTCCCTTCCAACGATGGGCCTGATACCTTAGTGTGTCCATGAAGATAAGTCCTAGGCGGCATCGCAAGCGACGCAGAAAATTGGCAGAGAGTGCTAGCTATCGGAGCGACAGGTGGCAACGGAATTTAGTGCAGCGGACCGAAGCCAGGGTTTATGAGACAGTTAGGGCCAGTGTGTCTTGTGACTTGTTTCTTGTAGACAGACGGACAACGGAGTTACCCTGGGGGCTCCCGTCAAATATGCACTTAGACCTGTGTGTGTGTACCACCGCCTCCCCCCCATGCTAGATCAGCCAATTTTGTGTGTGTTGAAATCTGGAAAACAGCTTTTGACGTACGCTTAGCACTTCAATTTTTGTAAAGCCGGCCCTCTGAAGTACAACTCATCCCCAAGCTGATAGCCCTCTGAAGTACAACTCACCCCCAACCTGACAGCCTGAGATTACGTGGAGTTATAGAGGACAACTATCCCCGTTTCAACGAATGGCTCAATGGTAGAGCTCCTTGAACGAAGAAGATGCCGAGTTCGAATCCCTACGGATGCGCTTTAGTGTTCGTGGTCGCTGTCAACCGCCATGGTAGATTTATTCAGGTTAAGTAGCAGCCCATTCCCTACCGCCGCAAGACGGGGCTCCCTTAATACCACACCCCACCAGGCGTTATCATTAGTAGAGGAGAACTGATCCAAGTGATCATATAGGAAGAGCTCTTTCCAAATATTTGTGTATAAAAAACAAGTCATACGCTACGTCACAAGCGAGGCGGAAAATTGGCGGAGACAGGGCTCCCTTAATACAACGCCCCACCAGGCGTTATCAATACTCATTACATGCAATCCATTCCGGAGCACCCCCAAACACACGTAGGTACATAATTTTGCGGTAGACGACGACCTGCAACGCCAAGCGCGACCGGAGGGGGAGTCGAACCCCCGACTCTTCATTCTTTAGCGATCTGGTCTACCACTAGACCATTGTAAATCACTGAAAGAGGCTATTACTCATTACATGTCATCCATTAGGGAGCACCCCAAACACACTTAGGTACATAATTTAGCACTTGCTCTATATATAGCACGCCAACCCCAAACACACTTAGGTACATAATTTTGCACTTGCTCTATATATAGCACGCCAACCCCAAACACACTTAGGTACATAATTTCGCACTTGCTCTATACATAGCACCCCAAACCCAAACACACATAGGTACATCATTTTGCACTTGCTCTATATATAGCACGCCAACCCCAAACACACTTGTGTACATAAATGACCCCCTTTATTAATAGTGCTTGGGGTTAAGCACTATTTACCCAAACTAGTAAGCACTATTGCTTTAAGTAAGCACTATGCCCAGGCATTAACCCCCCTCTAGCCCTAGCACCCCTACCCCCACTAGTAAGTTGAAATGCTCACTTTAACCAATAGTGTTTACTACTGGGGGTCTTACTTACCCCCACCAGCCCTCTATATATAGCACCCCAACCCCAAACACACATAGGCACATAATTGAGTACTTGCTCTGGATATAGAACTTCAACTTACTTATTGTTCTTGAACAATTATTTTTGAGGAAATGAAAATTGAACCTGAATTGGTGGATAAAATTTCAGCATGAAGCTGGTCACGAACCCTGATTTCTTTGAAGGATCAAATACTTATTACAGTTTATAAAAAATGTGATAATAATCACACATTTAAAATATTATCCCAGATGAGATGATGATTTAATTATATAGTAGAATTAGATGATCAATGTAGCACGAACTCAGAGCACCCGTCAGTAAAACGAATGTTTGGGGTTCAGTTCATCAATGCTTTTTCTTGGTATGCCCTTGTTATCACAGTTGGGTAATTCCCTTCAGCCTATCTGGCCTACTCTTGGATTGTAACATTCAAACTTACATACATACTTACATACTTACATACATACATACATACATACATACATACATACATACATACATACATACATACACACATACTGCAGGGAAATCCTGGCACTTACCCGAAGAAAAATCAATGGGCGTTACAACAACCAGGCTTTCCTTGCCATCACCACGAGGGGCCCGCAGGATCGCATGGACGTTGGTACATTGGCTCAAGCCCCCTTCCATGTCAAAGTGGCTCACATAGACTTCTAGGCCCATGCCTTCCATGTGCGCAGTTAGGTTCCCAACAAATCCTGGCTGTCTGAATTGATGCTTCACCATAAAGACCATACGCTCCACAACTCTCACAGCACTGGACTTTGAATCTCTGTATGAAATAGGTTTTTGGGTTTTAGGGTCTAGGGGTTGAAGGTTTAGGGTTTTAGGGTCTTCGGGTTAGTGTCTTAGTCAATCGGCCCCGATGAGTTCGATTTTACATTCTTCAGGAACCCTGGTTTTCTGAAATGATGCTTCACCATGAAGACCATACGCTCCACAACTCTGACAGCACTGGACTTTGAATCTCTATATGAAAGAGGGATTAGGGTTTCGGGTTTTAGGGTTTAGAGTTTGTGTCTTCGATAATGGTCCCCGATGTGTTCGATGTTACATTCCCAACAAACCCTGGCTGTCTGAATTGATGCTTCACCATGAAGACCATACGCTCCACAACTCTCACAGCACTGGACTTTGAATCTCTGTATGAAATAGGGTTTAGGGTTTAAGGGTTGTTAGCTTTAAGGTTTTAGGGTTTCAGGTTTAGTGTCTTAGACGATTGTCCCCAATGAGTTAGATGTTAGGTTATCAAGGAAACCTGGCTTTCTGAATTGTTGCTCCACCATGAAGACCGTATGCTCCACAACTCTTACAGCACTGGACTTAGCATCTCTGTATGAAATGGGTATAGTTTTTAGGGTCTAGGGGGGTAAGGTTTAGGGTTTTAGGGTTTCAGATTTAGTGTTTTAGATAATCTTCCCAATGAGTTAGATGTTCGGTTATCAAGGAAACCTGGCTTTCTGAATTGATGCTTCACCATGATCATACGCTGCACAACTCTCAAAGCACTGGAATTTGAATCTCTATATGAAATAGGGGAGAAGCAGCGTGAGGGCACAGCAAGGGGTAAGGTGAGGTGCCGGGTAGAATGACCAGGTCAGCAAACTATAAATATGACATACTATATTTGGGGATGAACCAACCTCACCATTGCAAAGGGTATGCCCCTGCAAGTGCAAATGGGTGGGGGGCAATGGAGGGTGGTGTGGTTGGTTCGCCTCTGTCTGTGCTTATGGTGTGTGTGGGGGGGTGGGGTGGGGTGGGGTGGGGTGGGGTGGGGTGGGGTGGGGTGGGGGGGAGATGGTGTCCTCATTGGAGTCACCTTAAAGTCGGGGCTGCGCTCCCGACCATCAGTGACTTCTCGTCGAATTTTGCTTTCTTCTCAAACAGAGGGAGTGCTAGCAGTCCTGATAGTCCAAGTAGCAGTAGCAGCAAACTGAGTGGGTTAGCTTTGCGGACGCATGCGTCCATCAGCCGAAGGATCGGCTTTTTATCCTCTTTATGACTCATGATGGGAACTGCATCGATGTTTTTATCCTCTCTCTCACTCATGATGGAATCTGCATCGATGTTTCACTAAGCAACTTTGTGGAAAGCGCAACTGTTCTTTGGCAAGCGCTGCTGTTGATATTTTTGAGTTTCTGAACGACACAGTCATCGTCTGGACCCGAATTTCATACACTGTTTGCCGAAGAAGAATTAAGAGACGTCTGTCTCATGGGGATTAAAATGCAGCATAATAGCTTTTTAGCCCATTCCTAAACGCCACCTCATCGACGCATCATTTTTGTCTATTAGGTGGTGTTCTTTGCCTGTAGATCTGCGCAAGTCGCACCAACGCACTTTTCCTTCTGGACCTGTGTCAGTACCCGCCATCCCCAATGACTGACTACCCCGGCGAGCAGGCGATGGAGGTAAACGCTGCCCTCCTACATGTTCCTGCAGCATCACCGTCTTTTTTCTAAATGGCGGGTGCTACTGCAGATCGAGGCTCTGGAGGCTATCCTCATGGACGACTTGCAAATATTCGATGCCACTCATCCCGACGGGTGGAACGTTGTCGGCGAGACGTACATCGTGGCGATCGATTCCAGAGAGGATGGAGAAGAAGAAAAGGACGAGAACGTTAAGGTGCGTCTTAGATCAGTGGCCATTTTGGTTTGGTCAAGTTCAAAGACATGGTATATCAGCCTTGGGGCTGTCCACAGTCTGTAGGCAGAGCAAGCATGGGAAGCAAAAACACTGCTACAACGCAATCCCGATTACGGTATGTAATCACTGTCTTGAAGGAACCCCAACTGCATGGTTTAACCTGAACAGTGTCCTCAATGTACGTCCCTGGTACAGAATGCAATCACATGGGTGGTCATCCTTGCCCAGCGAAGGACAAAATCAGAGTGCAGGGTCGGTTGAGAAGCCCTTTTAGATAAGAAATGTCATCATCATCACCATTATCATCATAAAAAAATAAATGAGCCTAACCACCAGAGCATCATCAAACTATCAAACCCTAAACCCTAAACCTTCCAACACGTGAAACACATCTGCAGGAGATGGAATTTGTGTTCGGACACACCGAGAAATACCCTGACGAGCCTCCTTGCATGCGACTTCGTGTTTTGGGGGGGCTCAGCACTAACGACAGTATAGAGGGCATGATAATGTTGAACAAAGAGGCACAGGAGAATTTGGGCATGCCCATGATCTTTCAACTAGTTACAGCAGCCAAGGAGTGGATTAGAGGTAAGTTGAAGTGGGAATGTATGTATATATTGAGGTATCAACCTAAGGACGCGTGGGGCATTATTTTTGAGGCGGTTGTCTGTTGATGAACCGGTACCCTACGCCTGCGGACAACACAACCAGGTCTCATTGCTACGAGCACTTTGGGCGCATATCTGCTTTGTGCATTCTGTTGCTCTGCCTGATCTTTGCAACTAAAATGTATTGAGTAGGTATCCAATTTGATGCATGCATGCAACATCATATGGGCCTGCTTGTTGCATCAATGCATGCATAGTCATAGGGATGCCCATCATGCATAGAGAATGTGGCCATGCCCATGATCTTGCAGCTAGTGGCAGCAGCCGTGGAGTGGGTCTGCTGTGAGTCTGGGTGGGACTGTGGAGGCGCAGTAAGTGGGGGTACTGCTGTGGGTACGGTTGTACAAACTTACATTGGGCCTGAGAGGCATAACACAACATGTGGGTCTGTAGGAAGTTTTTATTTATTTCAGATTTCTCTAGGCAAGGTTGTGTAGCTGGGTGGGCTACTCAAGCCTGATTTCATAAAAGTTGAGTAGCCCACCGGATTTCGTAGTGTGCAGCACGAAGCGCCACCCCTTAATAGTTAGCTCTTAGCTCAGTGGGCGACAGAAGGCCAATTCTGACTATTTTTGCTAAACCTATGCGTCGCCATGGGCCAACGGAATGGCGACGCAGTGGCGACGCGTCGTCGTAAAAATAACTGTCTTTAGCGCATGGGCATGCCCATCGTCTCTCAGGTAGTGACAGCAACCAAGGAGATGAACAGATGTAAGTTGAAGTGGGAATGTATGTGTGTATGGGCACGTTGGAATGTGTGTATGTATGTGTGTATGGGGACATGGGAATTTGTGTATGGGCACGTGGGAATGTGTGTATGTATGTGTGTATGTGTGAGTGCATACCTGCTTTGTGCATTCTGCTTGTTGCACTGCCTGATCTTACCTGCAACTTTTCACTTGAATGCTTATGTGCGTTGTGCATTCTGCTTGTTGCACTGCCTGATCTTACCTGCAACTTGTCACTTGAATGTTTTTTGTGCGTTGTGCATTCTTCTTGTTGCACTGCCTGATCTTGCCTGCAACTTGTCACATGAACATTTCTTTTTTATAGCGATAATTTGGCTATAACGAGGTCAAAACTAGTGATTGCTATCTATAGAGGGGAAACAATCTCTGGATGGGGTCCCAGGGAGCAGCCCAGAGTTGGCTGAAAAACAAGTATTCCACATGTTACCATTCAATTGAATGCACATGACCTCGCAGCAAAGACCAATAGCACTCCTGAAGAAGATCCAGAGGCTGCTCGTGAGAAAGCAGGCGAGGAGGAGGAAGCACGAAGAGCTGAAGGTCTGAGCAAAGCCGCTAAATTCAATTATATTCACACGACCTCGCAGCAAAGACAAATAGCGTTCCTGAAGAAGATCCAGAGGCTGACCGAAGAAAGGCGAGCAAGGAGGAGGAAGCACGAAGAGCCGCAATACAAGCACATGAGTACAATTATATTCACACAAATATATAAAATTATCATGACCTTGCAGCCAAGACAAATAGCATTCCAGAGGAGGATCCAGATGCTGTCCGAAGGAAGGCGAGCGAAGAGGAGGAAGCACGAAGAGCGGCAATACGAGCACATGGCACCCGAGTGACTGTAGAGAACTTCGCTGAGTGGAAGAGGAAGGTAAGTTGTACCCAAGGGTTACACAACACAATATAGCACAACACGGCACCCGAGTGATTGTAGAGAACGTCGCTGAGTAGAAGAAAAAGGTAAGAGGCAGAGTGGACGAAGGAGGTAAGGGGTACCCAACCTAGCCCAACCCAACCCAACCCAACCCAACCCAACCCAACCCAACCCAACCCAACCCAACCCGGCACCCAAGTGACTGTAGAGAACTTCGCTGAGTAGAAGAAAAAGGTAAGGGGTACTCGTCGTTTGGGTGGTGCAGGTAGGGGGAGGGGGTGAAATCCTTGATGTTCGGTACCGGGTAGAGGAGGGGGTGAAAATCCTGTATGGTTGGTGCAGGGAGGGGGAGGGGGTGAAATAACAAGCACAAATCAACACATATATGTCAATCGGGCACCAATCTATGTAAGTCTATCCCTAACCTATGCCAATCAAGCACTAAGCTATGTCAATCGTGCACAAATCTATTCACAAATATGTGCCAATCTAAACACAAACCTATGGTCAAATCTGAAAGTGCGTTTTTCTAGCTTGGTTTTTGGCCTCCTCCAGGGACTGATTTATAGTGCTTTATATAGCTTTCTAAAGCTTTGTAGCCTCTATTAGCTTTTTCGGGTCATTTCGGGAGAACAAAAAATATGTTTTTATAAAGCTTTTATAGCGATATTTTTTCTGAAACGGGGTCAAAACTAGAGGTCGCTTTATGTAGTTGTACAAAAGCCCTGACTGTCAAGTTCTGGCTATTCCAGACTTCCAATCAGGGTGCTACATGACCTGCGCTAGCGCGTAAGGTTTTGGAGCCCGCCTGGGCGATTGACACGATTTTGTTAACCGCCTCTGGGGGCAGCGCGCATATTCCCATTTTCAGGTTTCATAGCCAAAAGCGCAACCCAAAAGAAGGCAGTTGAGTCAAAAGCGCAACCTAAAAGGAGGCAGTTGAGTCAAAAGCGCAACCTAAAAGGAGGCAGTTGAGTCAAAAGCGCAACCTAAAAGGAGGCAGTTGAGTCAAAAGCGCAACCTAAAAGGAGGCAGTTGAGTCAAAAGCGCAACACAAAATGACAAAATGTAGTACCCTGTTTCCAGTACCATGTTAAACAATGCAGACCCTCCCTCCCTCCCTCCCACACAAATGCACGTTCGTGCTCTACAAAATTGTAATTACAAAAATGATGACCCTCCCTCCCTCCCTTCCACCCACACAAATGTGTGTAAGTGCTATCCCATTATAATTTGGAACAATGCTGCCCCTCCCTCCCTGCCTCGCACACACGTGCATGTATGTGCTTTCAGATCCCAACTTCAAAAATGCTGACCCTCCCTTCCTGCCTCCCACACACGTGCATGTATGTGCTTTCAGATCCCAACTTCAAAAGTGCTGACCCTCCCTCCCTGCCTCCCACACACGTGCATGTATGTGCTTTCAGATCTCAACTTCAAAAATGCTGACCCTCCCTTCCTGCCTCCCACACACGAGCATGTATGTGCTTTCAGATCCCAACTTCAAAAGTGCTGACCCTCCCTCCCTCCCTGCCTCCCACACACGTGCATGTATGTGCTTTCAGATCCCAACTTCAAAAATGCTGACCCACCCTCCCACACAAATGCATGTTAGTGCTTTCCAATATAACATAATCTATCATACTGCTCTACCAATGCACCTATCGGTCATCTGTAACAATTGTGCAAAGGACAGCAGGAGTGAAGGATAAATTCCCAATTTTAACTGAGAAAAATCCTGACCCTCTCTCCCACACAAATGCATGTCCATATTTTTTAGTGTGGTGCTGAGAGGGGAGCACTTCCTGGAACAGCAGCAGTGAAAGCTGAATTTCCACCCCCACCCCCACCCACATACCCTCCCTGACCTCCCTCCCACTCACACACACACACACACACATACTCTCCCTGACCTCCCTCCCACGCACACACACATACCCACATACCCTCCCTGACCTCCCACGCACACACACACACCCACACACCCACATACTCTCCCTGACCTCCCTCCCACGCACACACACACATACCCACATACCCCCCTGACCTCCCACGCACCCCTACACACCACACACCCCCATACTTGCCCGGACCTCCCTCCCACACACATTCCACATACCCCATACCCTCCCCTCCCTGACCGACTCACCACCACACACAACACACTACCCTCATGACCTCCCCACGCACACCACACACATACCCACATACCCACATAATACCCTCCCTGACCTCCCTCCACGCACACACACACATACCCACATACCCTCCCTGACCTCCCTCCACGCACACACACACATACCCACATACCCTCCCTGGCCTCCCACGCACACACACACACATACCCACATACCCTCCCTGACCTCCCTCCACGCACTACACACACACATTCAAAAAACCACTACCCTCCCTTGACCTCCTCCACGCACACACACACACATACCCACATACCCTCCCTGACCTCCCACGTACTACACACACCCACACACACACCCACACACACATCCCCACATAGCCCATACCCTCCCTCTTACCTCCCACGCAACACACACTACCCCACCCACAATCCCCTCCCTGACTCTCCCTCCACTCACAACCACACACCTACCCACACATACCCTCTCTTGACGTCCCCCTCTCACACACCACACCACAACACTACCCGTCCTGACCATCTCTCCCACTCACACACCCCACACCTACACCCATACCTCCCTTGCCTCCCCCCACCTCACACACCCACCCCCCCCACCCTACCCACCTAACCCCCCTTCCTGACCTCTCCACTCACACCCCCCCCACACCCCTCCCCTCATACCCCTCCCTCCCGTTTCTCGTCCCCCTCACCCTCACCATATCACCCCCACCCCTCCACATCTGCGCCCTCCTTACCCTCTTCCCCCACCCTTCACCCACGCCCCACCCCCTCCCACTCCCTATTCCTCCCTACCCACCCTACGCCCCCCCACACCCCCCCCACCCCCCCGCCCCCCTCCCCTTCCTTCCCTGCCCCCTCCCCCCCACCCCCATCCCCTACCCGTCAAACCTCCTGCCCTACCGGCCCCCGCTGCGCCCCGCGCTACCCCCCCCACCCCCCCCCCTCGCCCTTCGCCTACCGTCACCCCTCTTCCCCCCCACCCCCCCCTCCCTCTCCTCTCCTCCCTCGCCGGCCCCCCCCCGGCCGCCCCACCCCCCCCGCCACATCCCCGACTTCCTTCAGCCAGTTCCCCTCGCCCCACCCGCCCCGACTCCCCTCCCCTAGCCGCCCTCCCCTCCCCCCCCCCCCCCACTAACCACCCACTGGCGCCCCCCCCCCGCCTCCCCTTCCCTTCCCGCGTCCCCTCCCCCCCGCCCCCCCCCCATGACCCTCCCTCGTCCTCCCTCCACGGGCCGCCCCTCGCCCCCAGGGGTACAACCCACACCACCGCACTCCACCCACGATACCCTTCCTTACCTCCCACTCACCCCACCACACCCACATACCCTCCCTATCCTCCTCTACTACCCCCACACACACCACCCACCCCCCACTCCACATACCCTTCCTTATCCTCCCACTCACCCAACAAGAACTACCCACTACCCTCCCATCCTCCCTAAACCCCCCCCACCACCACCCACCCAACCACCCACACCCAGCTCCCCATTTGATGCTGAGAGGGGAGCTCTCAGGTCCTGAAACAGCAGCAGTGAAGGATGAATTCCCGATTTCATCTTTCAACATTGCTGACCCTCCCTCACTCACTCTCTTCTTCTCTTCCTCCCTCACTCCCACACAAAAATGCATGTTTGTGCTTCCCGACTTAGTATTGTAATGCTGACCCTCCCTCCCTCCCTTATAGTTTGATGCATGTCAACAATGCTGACCCTCCCTCCCTCCCTCCCTCCCTCCCTCCCTTATTAATTGATGTCATGTCAACATGCTGACCCTCCCTCCCTCCCTTCCTCCCTCCCTTATAGTTTTTGAATGCATGTCAACAATGCTGACCCTCCCTATCCCTCCCTCCCTTATAGTTCGATATGCATGTCAACAATGGCTGACCCTCCCTCCCTCCCTCCCTCCCTCCCTCCCTTATAGTTCGATGCATGTCAACAAATGCTGACCCTCCCTCCCTCCCTCCCTTATGTTTGGATGCATGTCAACAATGCTGACCCTCCCTCCCTCCCTCCCTCCCTCCCTCCCTTATAGTTTGATGCATGTCAACAATGCTGACCCTCCCTCCCTCCCTCCTCCCTCCCTCCCTCCCTTATAGTTTGATGCATGTCAACAATGCCAACCCTCCCTCCCTCCCTCCCTCCCTTATAGTTTTGATGCATGTCAAACATGCTGACCCTCCCTCCCTCCCTCCCTCCCTTATAGTTCGATGCATGGTCAACAATGCTGACCCTCCCTCCCTCCCTCCCTATAGTTTGATGCATGTCAACAATGCTGACCCTCCCTCCCTCCTCCCTCCCTTATAGTTTTGATGCATGTCAACAATGCTGACCCTCCCTCCCTCCCCCCCTCCCTCCCTCCCTCCCTTATAGTTTGATGCATGTCAACAATGCTGACCCTCCTTCCTCCCTCTCTCCTCACCTCCCTCCCCCCCCCCCTCCCTCCCTCCCTCCCTCCCTCCCTCCCTCCCCTCCCTCCCTTATAGTTCGATGCATGTCAACAATGCTGACCCTCCCTCCCTCCCTCCTCCCTCCCTCCCTCCCACACAAAAATGCATGTCCGTGCTTCCCGATGTTTTAATTAAAATGCTGACCCTCCCTCCCTCCCTCCCTCCCTCCCTCCCTCCCCTCCTTATAGTTCGATGCATGTCAACAATGCTGACCCTCCCTCCCTCCTTCCCTCCTTCCTTTCCTCCCTCCCTCCCACACAAAAATGCATGTCCGTGCTTCCCGATGTTTTAATTAAAATGCTGACCCTCCCTCCCTCCCTCCCTCCCTCCCTCCCTCCCTTATAGTTCGATGCATGTCAACAATGCTGACCCTCCCTCCCTCCCTCCTTCCCTTCCTCCCTCCCTCCCACACAAAAATGCATGTCCGTGCTTCCCGATGTTTTAATTAAAATGCTGACCCTTCCTCCCTCCCTCCCTCCCTTATAGTTTGATGCTGAGAGGGCAGTACTCATGGCACAAACAGAAGCCGTGAAGGATGAAGAAAAGGCGAGTCGGTTATCAGGCAAGCAGTGGTTCCTACAAAAAGGTGGCGGCGAGGACGAAGAGGTATGTATGTTTGTTTGTTTGTACTAGTCGGGTAGCCCGTGCAGCCGTTGTCCCCCCCTACCTGCCCCCCTCCCCTCCCCCTCCCCCTCCCCCTCCTTCGGGCCCCCCTCCCTGTGTCCTCCTTCCTACCCCCTCCCTCTTTTCTGTCGCCTATCCTTGTTGACTTCCCCTTCCCCCCTCCCCCCCCCCCTCCCCCCATCTCTCCCCCTTCTCTGTTTTCTCTCTTCTATCCTCCTTGACTTCCCCTCAACCCTACCTCCATACCTCCCATTTCCCACTGTCCCCTGTCCTCCCCCCCACCCACCCCCCCACTCCTTCCTATTCTCTCAAACCCACCATCCCTCCCTCCTGCGCCACCATAGACACACATTCTTCCCTACCTGTCCTCCTGAACGTTCGCAATACCAACCCCGCTGAGAAAATCGGGCCTGCCCAATCGCAAAGCTACATGCCCGAAGCTTGTTCTTCGTGCACAGCCGGGCCTGCAGGATATGGTGTTTACCTTGACCTTGCCTGGTTGTCAGCCGCGCACCGCTGTGGGTCAGCAGCAACAGGCCGATGCTAGTTACCATGGTTCCTTTCCTCGTCGTCCTGGCGAGGTTGCTTTGCACGCTGCCTGGCAGTGTTTGATACCCTCCTGGCATATAAAATTTGTTTTATCACAGAAACTACATGCATGCCTCAGTTTTTTTTTCAAATCTGAAATTGGGTTTTTCCTACCTCGATTGTTCTAGGCCTCCTCCAGGGAAAGCGTTTTAGTGCTTCTGATAGCTTTTTGTACCTTTCTAAGGCCTTCTAGGGCAAAAATAAACATTTTTTCTTTTTTATAGCTATAATTTCGCTGAAACGGGGTCAAAACTAGCGATCGCTATATATAGCGGGGGGGGGGGGGGAAACCTGGCATGCATGCCTGCCTGCCAGCCAATAAATAGAGAGGAAGTGGGCATGGAGTTAAGGAACAAAAATATGATATCATATGATACCATGTGATGCCGGCAGTCTGACTAGGCTAAAGTTACCATTTATATACAACATCTTATGATGCAATTTGAATGATATCATTAGATATCATACTCGCCTTTGGTCAACATCATATGATATCATACTCGCCTTTGGTCAACATCATATGATATCATACTCGCCTTTGGTCAACATCATATGATATCATACTCGCCTTTGGTCAACATCATATGATATCATACTCGCCTTTGGTCAACATCATATGATATCATACTCGCCTTAGATCAACATCATATGATATCATACTCGCCTTTGGTCAACATCATATGATATCATACTCACCTTTGGTCAACTTCATATGATATGCGGGTCCCTACTTATAGATAGGGACCGACAACTAATATAAGTGTTTGGAAGTCTAATATTAACTCATATTATTGTGGATTCACAATAATATTAGTTTTTCAAATAAATTCAAATTTCTGGTGAGACGGCTCGTCCGACTAATATTATATAATATTATTTATTCACTCATATTATATAATATTATTTATTCACTCATATTATATAACATAACCGACCCCTGCTTATAGATCCCCAACTATGCTTCCACCATCACCACCCTTAGGGAAACATTACCATTACCACACCATCATTGCTTGACTGACTGGTTGACTGACCCTAAACACATAACCCAGCATCACATTCGGGGTCAGGGCACTTTTTTGTGTGTGTGTGGTGGTGGTGGTGGTGGAGGTGGGGTGTGTGGGGGGGGGGGGGGGGGGGGAATAAATCTAGCAGTTTCCATCCAGATCCATTTGCCAGCCATCTCAAGCTCTGTCTCAGCATCAGATTCTGGGTTCAGGCGCCGTTTTCTTTGGGGGTGAGGGGAGGGGGGGGAGGGGGGGGGGTATATCTAGCAGCTTCCATCCAGCTCCATTAGCCAGCCGTCTCAACCAAGCTGATGGAGCTGGATGTAAGCTGCTAGATTTATCCCCAAAAAGAAACGATGCCTCAACCCCGAGCTCTGTCTCAATGGATTGGCATGTTCTATGTTTTTTGGCGGAGCCCCCCCTTCTGGGGAGCGGAAGCCCCCTGGGTTACCCATTTTCCCGTTTGACCGTCCAACCGACCCGAAAAATTGAAGCGTGACACGTCAGTCAACTATCTCATAACTAATGGTCGGCTCCATCGTTGCCACCTGTCATTCCGTTGCCAACACACTCCTCCAATTTTCCGTGTCGCTTGCAACGCTGCATAGGACTTGTTCGCTTGCGCTGGGGCCAAGTTCGAAGTTCAACTGAAATGAGTTCATAGCGTGCATCCATCTCTATTCTAAATAATTTGAAGTTGAATAGTTCCAAGGTTTTTCAGCCAACTCTGGGCTGCCTACCGGCTTCCGATTCCAAGGCCCCCCGTACGATACCCACAGAAAACTGGGAGCATGCTAGGCGGAGTCGACCGTTTAAAGAGTTGTCCAGGTCCAAAGGAGGGGAGAGATGGGTCAGGCATAAAGGGCTGGGGCCAAGGGCTGGGAGGGGGGGGGGGGGGGGGGGGGGGGGGGGGGGGGGGGGGGGGGGGTCATGCATCCATAATTATTCTTCCATGTTTGTTGCATTGCTTATAAATCCTCGGTGGCTCTGGGTTGTGTCAGGGGTGCCACCTCTTGGGGAGAAAATCCTTTCAATCACAAAACTGCGCTGTTTTTCATCTCCAGGCTGGACCTCTCTCCGAAGATGACGAGCAAGACTTCCATCGACATGACGGGGATGATGAAGAAGACTTTGACTATGAGGATGACGATGACGAGGGCATGCTAGAGAACCTTGTTGAACAGAAATGAGCTCACAGCAAGACTTAAATACATAAATAGAAATGAGTTCGCAGGAAGACTTCAATACATAAATATAAATGAATTCACAGCAATATATAAATATATGTGTATATTAGTAAATATATGTGTATATTAGTAAATATAAATGAGTTCACAGCAAGACGTAAATACATAAACACGGCTAAATAGTAGAATCACCATGTATACGCACTACAGGTGTGTACATACATTACGTATTGTATGTTAGGTCCCAGTACACCTAGGCAGGGTATTTCAGGAGGACCCCGGCTCGACTGCCTGAGACCCAACCAATTGTATAGCCTGCATCCTGCGGAACAACGGAGCCGTCAATGTTGCATCTGAGACGGAGGACGCAGTGTTCTAAACAGCCCTGCACCCTAGCCTTCACTTCGATTTCCTGAGTTCCTGTGTTACCGTTTTCCTGTTACCTACTAGGTTTAGTTCGCCTACCACTGGGTTCGAGCAACCAACATGTGATGGCTAATGACCACTGGCGGCCTTTGGGCAATGGCGCAACCATGACAGGAACTCGTGCTAGAGATGCACATTTTATTATTTTAATTGCCGTCATCTATGTGATTCTGGAACCGTTCAAGATGAACACCACGTGGTATTTGAATGTACTAACGAAACCTCACTGGATTCGAGAAGAAAGATTTCCAGAGTTTAGAGCAAAATGATTCCTCTACATTATCTGACGTGCAATCAAGACGTGGATGGTCTTCCTCTGTTTATCCATAAATTCAAGAAGAGATTGGACCAAGTCTTCTTTTGATAGGAACGATTAGTTTTTGTATTGATTCTTCTATGGATCAGAAGGAGAAACATGTGAAATGAAACAAATATTCGAGTCCACACTTCCACTGGTACTTGTATTTTTACTATCCAGGGCGGCTATCTGTCAAATTGCTGGCTGCAGCTATGTAACCAAGTTCAATTTTGAGTTGTTACATGGGTTTCCAGCCAACTCTGGGCTTCTCAGTGTCTTCCAAGTCCAAGTCCTCCCCGTTCCATAAGAACGAAAACAAGGGAGCATTTTTTTTCTAGTTGGATTTATAGACAATTTAAAGACTTGTCCGGGTACAGGTGCTAGGGATGCCTAATCAATGTATCAGGGTAATTAAACGCGCACGCTTTTGAGCTTTTGAGCGCTGACTTTTTGACCCCCTCTGCGCTTTAAGCGCAGTTTTTTTCAACCCCCTATGGTTGAGATCTGGGTCCTGCTCTAGGAGGTTTAATACCTACGCCGCCAAAACGGTGGATGGGAGTTTGGTTTGTTTGTCCTCGACACACCCCTGATGTAATGGGGTTTCTTGCTTTGTGGGTGCTTTTTCTTTTTGTTTAAAGCACAGTCTCATACACCCTCGCGGTGTCAAGTAGACTTTAACATGTAATGTAATGTAATGTAATGTAATGTAATGTAATGTAATGTAATGTAATGTAATGTAATGTAATGTAATGTAATGTAATGTAATGTAATGTAATGTAATGTAATGTAATGTAATGTAATGTAATGTAATGTAATGTAATGTAATGTAATGTAATGTATATAAAAACACCTGGAGGGGCACGGTGTAAAGGGGAACCTCCCGCACGCCGCAGCTAGGGAAAGTCACCATGGCATACTTAGTAAGTCTCACCCTCCAGGCGGTAGGGACTCCTCCGTGGGATGTGTCGCAAGAGTGCTGGTACAGGCGGCAATACATTCTCTGCGCAGATTAGAAATGATTTGTGTTCGCGATTGATTCCGAAGGTGGAGACAATGGCAATAGCTGTGATGGGTGTGGTACCTATGGTGGAGACTAGATAGTGGACAAGGACATAAGGAATCCTTGTTGTTGAAGGATCCAGGGTACTTCCATTGGCCAAATTGGTCAGCGCTTTAGCGCACTAAAAGGAGGAAAAACGGCGCTGTGTAGTGCAAAAAGCGCAAAAATTGCTTGCTGCACCCACAGGGGGTTGCAAAAAACTGCGCGAAATGCGCAGTGGGGCTCAAAAAGGCAGCACGCCAGCGCACAAAAGCGCGCGCTTGGAAGTATCTTGGAAGGATCCATGACTCCAGCAAGCAACTTGGCTGATCGCCATCTTTACTAGGTCACAAGTGCTTGAATTTGAAATGTTACATCATAATTCAGCCGGCTGTGGGCTGCTCACTGCTGCCTTGCATGGTCACATGTAAGTTTGTGCCCGAATAACTACCGTACGAAAATGTAACGCAAGTGAAGTTTTTAACATTGGTCTCCACGTCCCTCCAGTCTCCAGTCTCCCCCCAACTTAGGGGGGGGAAACGCACTAAAAGAGCAAAAAAGCCAGTTGCGCTTTTGAGGAAACATTCAGCTTTTGCAAGGCAGCTGCGCTTTTGAGGCAACACAAAAATTGCAGTTGCGCGAAAGAGGCAGACCAATTGACCAAATGTAGTGCCCTGGTCTGCCAGGTATCTTCTGCATACCGCACAATTAATGAAGCCTAAATGGCTACCTTTGGACTGTAACAAAGTACAACATGCCTCAGAATTACACGGCCCAAAGTTTATTGCGATTATGGGTTCGCTGGTTTATTCAATTCAAATTATTTATATATGGTTAGTAAAGATGATAAATGCATCATAATGTATTATTATATACTATTACAAACAAATCAATCATATATCTGCATATATTATATCAATTAATACATGCATACATAATTATAATTATTATATATACACAGGGTTTAGGGTTTAGGGTTTATATATTATTATAATTATATACATTATTATCGTATATACATTATTACCATTATTGTATTAATAATTGATCGTATACCGTACTGCTCTCAAAATTTAACGGTTTAAATTGACGGGAGCAACCGTCAAATCGTGGCGTACGGTATATTACGAAACGAAAAAACCGTCAAATCGTTTTTTTGCAGATATTAGGTGCATCACTAGAATGCACATATCTCACTGCTCAGTGGGCTGAACACTACAATTTTTAGTGATACGAGATCCGTGGGACCTCCTGCATCTGTCTGCATATTCAGATGCCTCATCTGACAAAAATAACGAGTTTGGGAGCACAGACCCTGTGGCCATCTTTAACCACTCTTCCTTGCTCCAATTGTTTGAATTAGGACACACTGGTGATGAGGATGAGGTGCCCTTGGCCCTTCTAGGTCGCTGAGCAACACATGAACATGCATTATGCTTATGCTTATGACATTAACTGAGCAAGAGATGATTTCAGGAGTTAATGGAAACGATTGAATGTCTCATTCTAGTTATTTCAATGAGTACCGGAAGTGTTATGCTGAACAAGATGTTGGGATCATTGCAAAAATATATGTACACTCCGTGCAGGTCCTAGAACAGTGTACCCTAAAATTGTACCATGAACCATGAACCAGTGTCACATGATTAAGTACAAACGTTCAGTTGCATAAATGGATTTTATTAAAATTAAAACCGTCAAATGTGTAACGTCAATTTATATTCCTAAAAAAACCGTCAAATGTAAACCGTCAATTTATAATAAAAGCCCCAATAAAAGCCGTCAAATTTTGCAACCGTTAAATTTTGAGAGCAGTACGGTATACATTACTAATACTTGGTGATAGTTAATGGGATGATTTAATACTCTCAAATCTGGGATTTGAAAGGCTGTAGGCACTTTCAGGAATGTCGTGAAGAAGGTAGCAGATTTCGGTGGAGGTGTAGCTACAAAAGTAGGACCATTTGCGGGGCCAATGCGGCAGCCGGGATTGCTGACATGTTGGGGCAAGGAGGGGTCGCTGACGGGATCAACAGCGTAGGAAGTACGTCACAATACTTTAGTCCAGAAGCTAAAAAATACTATCGAACGCTTCCGGCATTGGAAGGATCGCACAGGGGATTGGCAAAGCGATCAAGTAACAAGTGATAACAGGTAATTATTTCGTCATTCTTGTGTCCTTCCGAGCCATGGAACTTATCACGTTTCATTTTCAATTTTCATTTTTTTCATTTTCATTTTCATTTTCATTTTCATCACGTTTGACAGTTATGATGACAACTTGAAGGAAAAAGGAAAAGCGAAACCAGGGTCTGCGTAAACCTCTTCGACTCTCTTCGCACGACTCTCTTCGACCCTCTTCGTTGCGTGCGAAGAGAGTCGAAGAGGTTTACGCAGACCCTGCCCTGGTTTCGTTTTCCCTTTTTTCTTGAAGTTGTCATTATAACGTCTGACTATCAAACGTGATAATGGCGCTGCCCGGACAGACACGTGCTTCTGACGGAAGGTACTCGATCTCAACCGAACAGTCTGGGTATGAGAGAGACTGCCTGAGCGCCTTTTCATTCGATCGGAGATTGCAGCACGAATTCGGATGTGCGTAGAAAAAACACTCAGGTATAATTCCTCCATTCGTGACACGCCTGAAGACATTGCAGTCGCTCATCTCAGGCGAGTATTGCCCCCTTGCTAACATGCTTCCCTAATGCTTGCTACCACTAGTAAGGTTCTCATCCAGCTGTCACGACTGACTCTGCTTTGACACATATTTTTACTCGCTGTTCCTGAACATGCTGACAAACATCACCTCTCTCACGATTTTCATGTAAAGCCCTCGAATATAGTCTGGTTATGGCTTTAATTACCGTAACCATTCGACTTACCCATCTGATACTCTTTCCTCTCATCCACCAACACCAATTTCCAAAAGCCTTGGAAAGACAAGCTCGACTGATATCCTCTCCTCACCCACAAGCAATAATTCACCACCGCTAATATCTCCATTTTCGTACCTGCTGACTGGATAATGAATTCATAATTCAGCCCATTATCCGACATTCAATTATGCGACTCTCCGTCGCCTCCGCGCTATCTCCCCCTCTTTTGGCGACACGCCTGAAGGCATTGCAGTCGCTCTTCCCTTTTACAACCTTATATATCTCGTGATTAGACGATTGGAAGCAGCCTTGCATATCCATGTTCACTCAGGTTTATATTTCTAACATACAACTTCGTACTTCACTTCTATACTGCTACCAGTGGATTCTGCAAGACGACACAAAATCTGGCAAAGAAATGTCCGAAAGCTGGGCAGAGTGCCCCATATGCCACAAGGTATTCTACGAGGGCTTCTACCACACAGCCTCTCAAAAACTGTACCAGCACATGCAACATGGCAAAGAGCACCGCCGCCTCCGTCGTGAAATGGAGTGGGACGAACGGGGCTGGGATTCCTGTTACGTAGGCTGGTGATTTCTGACCGACTCACCTGAAGCCAACGCCGAAGAACGTCCAAGTACAGTTGTAATGCTTTCTCATCTTGGAAGAGGGCAAACAAATCCGATGGGTACGGACTATGGGCCAATGGCGTGTAATTGTGGCACTAGGGCACCTTACAATATGTAGATTGGTACACACATGAATACAACCGCATAATCATCAGTCATCACCAATCAAACAATTTGAGTCCTATTTTGTCGTTGTTCAGTACCTGAGGACGGCGTATCATACGTTCTAATGTGCACAGATCTAAGTACTGCAACGCCAATTGATGATGTGTGATGATTGTTACATTTTCCTGGTGCCCTATTGGGCTCCAAATGTCCCGCAAAGGTTGACTCAGTCAAGGGGGACGTATGCGTACTGTAATGCTACGGTATATAGCCGTGGCATAGTGCGACACATGGAGCCAAGTGACCGGCAGGGTAACCACCTGCCGGCTACTAGGCCAGTGCCAGCTATGGCTAAGGACCGGGCGCCGCCGATGAACCATAGGCTGTACCCTGCCCTGGCCTACCATCGGCTGCAGTGATGGTATATCATCACTGCCCATTCCACGTAAGCTATCGAATACCGAACTCATTGTTCTTCAGGTATCACACCAGGGCACTTCCAAGCGCGCGCTTTTGCGCGCTGCCTTTTTGCGCCCCATTGAGCGTTTCGCGCACTTTTTTGCAACCCCCTGAGGGCGCAGCAAGCAATTTTTGCGCTTTTTGCATTACAAAGCGCATAAAAAAAATGCGCTAAAGCGCTGGCCAATTTGGCCAATGGAAATATACTGTATCACACTAATCACACATACAAAAAATGATACTTAATTAATTCGCCCAAAAGAGGGGGTTTATATTTTTATTAGCCAAATCAGGAGCTAAATGTTACTGATCCCAGACATAGTAATCAATCGATGATATTTACTTAAGCCATTGGCCATTGCTTTTCCAATTACTATATAGTTGGTTTTATAGAGTGGATTCACCACACGGTCGTCTCAGGTCGTATGGCCAGATGAGCGAGTGGTGAGTCCACACTACAACAGTTTTTATGTTTATTTTTTATAATAGACGAGTGGGGCTCTGAAATACATCCCACAAGCACGGACTGTGAGAGAACAAATCCATCTAATTTATAGGATTTTTGTATCCGCCCTTTTTGTGGTTTAAGTTGCTGCAGCCATTCCTTTCATTAGCCACTTGCCCTAGGGGGCCTTGGAGCCCATGCCCTATGGGCATAGCTCTTAGGGCAGGTTGCAATTTTATGCTTTGCAAGCTAGAAAGTCAGAAGAAGATATTGTCCATTGTCCAATT
This sequence comes from Chlamydomonas sp. ICE-L, assembly GCA_013435795.1. Lineage (NCBI taxonomy): Eukaryota > Viridiplantae > Chlorophyta > Chlorophyceae > Chlamydomonadales > Chlamydomonadaceae > Chlamydomonas > Chlamydomonas sp. ICE-L. The sequence continues at coordinate 8,690,323 of JACBWV010000223.1, forward strand.
GCATGTAAGCCCATGAGGCTAGCTACCACTGCGAATCCCCCCCCCCCCCCCCCCCCCCCCCCCTCCCTCACATGTGATATTGTCGTAGCCTTGTTAAAATAATTCAAGTCTAATGTTGTCACACTTTTTTAATTAAAGTCTGATGCTCGAAAAAAATGAGAGAGACTGCCTGAGATTTTTTCCTATTCGATCGAAGAATTCAGCATGAATTCGAAGATGAGCTGAAAGAACACTCAGGTATAATCTCTTATAGATATCATGTTCTATATAAATATATAAGCTGCCCATCACAACTTGGTGAAGAAAAAGGTGTACCTAAAGAGGTACAGTTGTAACAGATGCTTCATTGTCTTCTGCCCCTGAGGTGTACATCAGCTGCCCATCACAACCTAGTGCAGACGTAGGTGTCCCTAAAGAGGTACAGTTGTAACAGATGCTTCATTGTCTTCTGCCCCTCAGAGGTGTACATCAGCTGCCCATCACAACCTAGTGCAGACGTAGGTGTCCCTAAAGAGGTACAGTTGTAACAGATGCTTCATTGTCTTCTGCCCCTCAGAGGTGTACATCAGCTGCCCATCACAACCTAGTGCAGACGTAGGTGTCCCTAAAGAGGTACAGTTGTAACAGATGCTTCATTGTCTTCTGCCCCTCAGAGGTGTACATCAGCTGCCCATCACAACCTAGTGCAGACGTAGGTGTCCCTAAAGAGGTACAGTTGTAACAGATGCTTCATTGTCTTCTGCCCCTCAGGTTGTAATCAGCTGCCCATCACACAACCTAGTTCAGACGTAGGTTTCCCTACAGAGGTACAGTGTACAGATCTTCATTTCTTCCTGCCCCTGAGAGGTGTACATCAGCTGCCCATCACAACCTGGTGCAGACATAGGTGTCCCTAAAGAGGTACAATTGTAGCAAATTCTTCATTATCTTCTGTCCCTCAGAGGTGTACATCAGCTGCTCCGCAGTTGTTGTTGGCAGGCCCTCAGGATCTCCTCCACGAGCCAGGTAGATGGCCCTCACCATCTCCGTCAGCGAGCTCAGGTCATAAGGGCAGCGATTCGCCTCTGCGCCTGCCCGGGGGCCCAAGGGATACGCCACTTTGGCAACTTCAGCAGGCGTGAGACGAGCATTTGAAGTGATGCTTCGAACAGCTACAGAGCACCTCTTTCATGAGGCCTCCTGTAAACAAGAAATGTGGATAATCGTAATTCTGATTTTCTCGTCCCTATATATGTGTCTGTAAGTTTTTATTTCATGATGCCCAGGTGCATGCCCCTGTAAATAAGAAATGCAGAAGAATTGTAATACAATTTCTTGCAAGGATTTCTTGTACTACTATACGTGCTCCTCAGTTGGTCGGCCCGGAGGTGCCATACCTATGCAGCGACACCACAACACAATACGGTTGGTCGAAATGGTCGAAATGCTGAAATTGTCAGGTTTTGGCGAAATCGCCGGTTAAAATTTCACCTGTAATGCACAATGCACAACAACCTTACCACCTTACCGACCTAACTGACCTTACCACAACACAATGCATAACAACTTTACCACCTTACCGATCTTAGCACAACGCAATGCATAACCACCTTACCGACCTTACTCCCGGCTGTACCGGTCGAATCGCCATCATCACCAGGCCCTGGTGCCTAGCTTGACACTGATCGGTGTGATAGCTTGCTTGCCAAGCCACCGTCAACACCTGTATCACCACCACCACCACCACCACCATCACCTGGTGAGGCATAGAGAAACATAAACATTAATTCACCACCACCACCATCACCACCACCACCACCAGGACCAACACCTGGTGAGGCATAGAGGAACATAAGCATTAATTCACCACCACCACCATCACCAGACCCTACCTATCACGAGGTACCTATGTACCAATCCCTGTTCCTCCCGCACACCGCCCCTCATTTCATCGCGTCCCAAATTGTGTGTATGCCAAAGCTACATAGCTCAGATCTGTGCGCCAATGTAATAACGCTAGAGGCAGAAGTTAAAACGCGGGTTAAAACGCAGGTTAAAACGCAGAAGTTAAAACGCTCCCCGTGCCCTATTGCTCCCAGGCATAGTCTTATTCCACTCCAGGACAAGAGTGCCCGATGTGTACTGTTGTGGACGCCAAGTGGCTACTTTACCCCGAACTTTGTATCCAGGCGATGCGTCCCATAATAACTACATTATGATGTTAGGAAGTCCCCCTTGACTCCATCAAGAACGGGCAGATTTGGCAGTCCAGTTGGCCACGTTGAGACTGTTCAACATGATCAGCATCATTCCCGAATGTGATTCTATCCTTCATTGATTTTTCTTAGATAAGCTTATCTGATTTAATCAGCTGAGTACACCCCACGTACAGGCACAGGTTTTTGACGGAGCCCCCTCTTCAAGGTGGCAGGAGCCCCCAAGGTTACCCATTTGTCTGTCTGTGTGTACGACTGACCGACCGTCTGACCGAGACGAGGCCTGACACGCCAGCCAACAGCCTCGTAATTAGCTCGCTTCCGTTGCCACCTGTCGCTCCGTCGCGAAAACTTTCCGCCATTTTTTAGCGTCGCATGCGACGCTGCATAGAACTTTTCAAATCCTTTCTCTATGATTAATTTGTTTACATATCTGTATTCTTGTTTTACCTGCAGGGGCACTAATTATTTAATTCTTTATTTATTGTTGTAGTATTTATTTATTTACTATTGATTTATTTTACCTGTCATCACACCTGTAGAGGAGGACGGATCAGAAGGCCACTCGGGGCATAGATTTTCAAATTAAACAATTTCTCAATTATTAATTTATTTACATATCTGCAATCTTGTTTTACCTGTAGTGACACAAATTAATTATTTGTTAACTATTTATTTATGTATCTCATACAATTTATTTATTTACTATTGATTTATTTACTGCTTATATAATTAATATTTATTTGTTTACTATCTATTTATCTGCTATTTATGTACTATTTATTTATTAACTATTTATGTATGTTACCTGTCAGCACACATGTAGAGGAGGACGGAGCAGAAGGCCACTCGGAACAAGCCATCTCCATCTCAACCTTGCGCCTCATAATAAGGCGAACTATTTATTTATTTATTTCACTATTTGTTTTACCTGCCAGAACAGGGTTGGGATTTATTTATTTTATGTCTCTTTCTTAATTTTACATGTCAGCACACATGTGTTTATTTATTTACTATTATTCATTTATTTATTTACTATTTATTTATTTACTATTTATTTATTTACTATTTATTTACTATTCATTAACGTATTTTAACTGCCAGCACACATTTAAAGGAGGACAGAGCAGAAGGCCACTCAGGGCAATATTTATAATATCAATATTTATTTATTTATTTATTTACCTTTTAATTATTTACGATTTATTTATTTATTTACTATCTAATTATCTGCTATTTGTGTACTATTCATTCATTTTACCTGTCAGCACACATGTGTTTATTTATTTACTTTTATTGATTTATTTACTATTTATTTACGTATTTAACTTGTCAGCACACATGTAGAGAAGTACGGAGCTGAAGGCCACTCAGGGCAATATTTATTTATTTATTTACTATTTAATTATTTACGATTTATTTATTTATTTACAATCTAATCATCTGCTATTTGTGTACTCTTCATTCATTTTACCTGTCAGCACACATGTCTTTATTTATTTACTTTTATTGATTTATTTAATATTTATTTATTTATTTACTATTTATTTAAGTATTTTACCTGTCAGCACACAT
>JACBWV010000223.1:8699092-8826592 GCA_013435795.1 Chlamydomonas sp. ICE-L
TACAGTAAGCATAATAGACAAATGGAAGCTGATGAATACAGTAGATAATCGACAAATGCAGCATGATCATACAGTAAGGCATAATAGACAACTTAAGCAATCTCCGATAACAGTAAATACCGAAAACACAAATGTACATGCATGAATGAAGAGCATGAAGGATAAAGAATCTGGCCCACCAGAATACATTCATGCTTGTCATTGTCGTAGCTATGCGTCAACGATCTGGTTGTGTGGTTGTGGGGTTGGGGGGGGAGGGGGGGGGGTGGTGGGGGGGGTAGTGGACAGTGGGGGGTTAGTGGGGTGTGTTGGGGGGGGGTGGGGGGGGGTGAGTGTGTGGGTGGTGTGTGTGTGTGTGTGGGGGGGGGGGATTGGGGGCGTGATGAAGAAAAGATGAAGAAGAATAGAAATCTGTACTGAAACAAAAGCTGCCCAGGCGTTTTCCCAGTGCTCGCATCTGTTATGAATCCAGGCTTGTCGTGTGCAGCCTCCTGCCACATATGAATGTGACAAAAACAAAATTCAAGCAGAGGCAACAAAACTAAGATGCATGAACAAAATTGAGCATGATGACGCAGACCCGGTGGGACATGAAACAAAATTGAGCAGTGATGACAGGGCTATTGGAACGAAATTGAGCATAGATGACAGATGAAGAAATTAAGCATGATCAGCACCCAGTTAAACAGCGCCCCCCCCCACCCCCCCCCCCCCCCCCCCCCCCCCCCACCCCCCCCCCCCCCCCCCCCCAAACAACACACAACCACGACAATCACGACCACACACACACACACTAAGCCTGGAAAATGACCCCCCCACACCCACCCACTCACCATCACCACCATGCACATATCTATGTGTATGAAATGTGCACAGAGCTACAAGGGTAGCTCACTTGGACTGTGGAGGTGGTGGTGGTGGTGGTGGTGGTGGTGGTGCGTACCTCAACTTGATCTGCCATGTCCGAGCACTCAGCTTGGCAAATGACTGGGAAAGCAGCCGATATCAGATCGCTAACTATCTGCCTCCAGTCCACAAACAAAGTATTGTTTGAATCGTACTGCCGCAACATGCTCATCAGCTGCTCCCTTGTAGTGTCTCTCCACATGTCCGGGAACATTTCCTCGGCAATGCAGCTGCTCAGCAGCTCCACCGCATCGTCCACCGCCAGGAAGCCTGAGGGGCAGATTCCAGTCAGCTTCTTCACTAGCTGCTCCAGCTGCTCCACGGAAAGCACGGCAGTAGGAGGCATGCGTATATGCGGTGCGCTCCGCAGAGCTCCATCGTGTGCTATGGATGGTAGTCGCACGACCTGTAGGGTGAGTGAGTGATGTGAGTATGTGAGTGAGGGTGAGGAGTGGGAGGGTGGGTGGTGAGTGAATGGTGTTTGTGAGTGACACCATTGGCCTGTGAACATATATGCGGTGCGCTCCACGGAGCTCCATCGTGTGCTATGGATGGTAGTCGCACAACCTGTAGGGTGAGTGAGTGAGTGAGTGAGTGAGTGAGTGAGTGACAGTGACACGTGAGTGACGTTGTAGTGATGGTGAGTGGGGAGGGTGGGTGGGTGAGGCGGAGTGGTGAATGAGGTGTGGGAAGTGACGAAACCAGTGGCCTGTGAACATTATATGCTGTGCGCTCCGCCGGAGCTCCTTTCGTGTGATTATGGATGGTAGGTCCACAAACCTGTAGGGGAGGGTGGAGTTGGGTGAGTAAGGGAGAGGAGTGAGGAGTATATATGTCTATGCCCACGGCGTATAGGGGGCTCTCCGCGAGTAAGCTACATCGCAAAGATGTGATGGATGGTAGTCGAACGACCTCCCTGTGTGGGGAAGTGAGTGGTGAGTGGAAGGGCATAGGCATGTGACTTGTTGAGTGAATGTTGAGTAACGTGGGTGAGTTGCGTCGTGAGTGGTTGGATGAGTGAGTGATGTGATGTGAGTGAGTGGTGATGTCGATGAGGAGTGAGTGAGTGGGTGAGTGGGTGTGAGAGAGGAGAGAGAAGAGAGGGAAGAGGAGAAGGAGAGAGAAGGAGGTGCGAGGAGAGGGAGAGCTGAGAGGAGGAGATGGAATTGAGAGAGAAGAGAGTGCAGTGACGTGAGTGAGAGGAGAGATCGTGAGTGAGTGAGTGAGTGAGTGAGTGAGTGAGTGAGTGAGTGAGTGAGTGGGAGAGTGAGTGAGTGACACCATCAGCCTGTGAATATACATGCGTGCCTTACGACGAGGTGTGAGGTTGAGGGGGCCAGCCCTTTTGCTTAGACTGGGGCCAACCACGAATATTGTTTGGATGGTACAAATACTACCTGGAGATCGGATTGATGTGCAATCCAATCTGCCAGGTGGAAGGTCGTGAGAAGTTGCAATTGTCTATCAGTAATGGTATAAAGAGATTGGGTTGAAAATATGTTGATATTAATGCTTTGATTTGAATTGAAAATATGTTGATATTAATGCTTTGATTTGAATTGAAAATATGTTGAAACTAATGCTTTGATTTGAATTGAAAATATGTTGATATTAATGCTTTGATTTGAATTGAAAATATGTTGATATTAATGCTTTGATTTGAATTGAAAATATGTTGATATTAATGCTTTGATTTGAATTGAGCATGTTACTGCCAGAAGCGGCAATCAGCCTTAAAGCCATGTAAACAAATTCAAGTTCAAATTCAGGTTCAAGTTCAAGATCTACCTGGCCCATTTGAAGCTCGTCATCTCTCACTGGCTCTGCCCCACTGCCGTAGTCATGTTACCAAGTTCAAGTTCAAGTTCAAGTTCAAATTCAAATCCCACCTGTCCCATTTGAAGCTCGTCATCTCTCACTGGCTCTGCCCCACTGCTGCTGTCAGCCTCACCGCCTCCAGCCTCCACAATGGTAGTGTTTGTATCCTGCACCTACATTTGTTGGTGTTATTGGTTTTAATGGGTGGGGTTGTGTGGGTTGGAGTTGCGGTTGAGGTTCGTGGGGTTGGGTTGGGTTGGCAATTGGGTTGTGGTGGAGCGGGGTTGGGTTGGGTTGGGTGGGGGGGGTTGGGGAGGAGGTGGGGCAGGGAGGGTCGGGGATGTAGGGCAGTAGGGTAGGGAAGGTGTTTGCATCTTGCACTACATTTGTTTGTTGTTATTGGTTCAATGGTTGGGGGTGGGGAGTGGGGGGTGGGTGGGTGGGGGCAGGGATATGGGAATATAGGGAAAGATGTGATGTCCCGCACTATACATTTTTTGGTGTTATTGGTTTTACTGGTTGGGTTGGGTTGGGGGTGGGGTTGGAGGAGTCTGGGTTGGGTTGGTGGGGTGTGGGGTGGGGTGGGCGGCAGGGAGAGGAGTTGGGTTGGGTTGGGTTGGGTTGGGTGGGGCTCGCGGAGTTTGGTGGTTTTGGGAGGTTTCGCAGTGGGAGGGGGAGGTGTGGGGTTGGGTTGGGTTAGGTTTGGTTTGGTTTGGGTTTGGTGTGGTTTGGGTTTGGGTGTATGGTTTGGGTTTTAGGTGAGGTCTAAGGTGGCGAGTGGGTCGGGTTGGTGTTGGGTTAGGTTGGGTTGGTGGGTTGGGTTGGGTAGGGTTGGGTTGGGTTGGGTGGGTTTTGGGTTAGGTTGGGTTGGGCTGTGGGGTTGGGTGGGTTGGGTTGGGTTGGGGTTGGGGGGGTTGGGTTAGTTGGGTTGGGTGCTGGGTTTGGGTTGGGTTGGTGTGGGGCAGGCGGGGGGGGGATGTGGGGGGGGGGGTGGGGGGTGCGGGGGTGGGGGGGGGTAGGGTAGGGAAGTGTTATGTCCCGCACCAGCATCGTCAGGTGTAATCGGTTGTAAGAAAAAGTAAATATTTCAAAACAGCCAGTCCTTAACTCCGCCGCCTCCAGTGGGGAGAGGCTTATGCGCTTGTCAATATTTGGGGGTGGGAGGTGGGCGTGGGGTGGCGGTTGGCAAATAGGGGTGCGGATGGAGGGTGAGGGGCGGTGAGGGGTGGTGGGGGGGTGGGGGGAGGGGTGGGTAGGGTTGTTTGGGTTGGGTTGGGACTATAATACCGCCCATCCAATGGGAAGAGGCTTTGTTTCAATTTTTGGGGGTGGGGGTCGGGTGGGGTGGGGTGGTGGGTGGCGATAGGGTGCGGGTGGGGTGAGGAGGTGGGGGGTGGGGGGAGGGGTGGGTAGGGTTGTTTGGGTTGGGTTGGGACTATAATACCGCCCATCCAGTGGGAAGAGGCCTTTGTTTCAATTTTTGGGGGTGGGGGTCGGGTGGGGGTGGGTGGGGTGGCGATAGGGTGCGGGTGGGGTGCGGGTGGGTGAGGGTGGGTGGGGGGGGTGGGGGGGAGGGTTGGGTAGGGTTGTTTGGTTTGGTTTGGGACTATAATACCGCCCATCCAGTGGGGAGAGGCTTTGTTTCAATTTTGTTTGGGTGGGGTCGGGTGGGGTGGGTTGGGGTGGTGGCGATAGGGTGCGGGTGGGTGGGTGTACATACACACAAAAAACCACACACACAAGAACTCGCATACCTCCCCCCCCCCCCCCCCCCCCCCCCCCCCTGTACTACCTACCCCTACATGTATGCATCTATTCCCATGCGCCTCATGCGCCCTGGGATCCCACATACACATACACATACACATACACATACACACAAGAACACACACACACGAGCACACACACACACACACACACACACACACACACATACACACACACACGAGAGCACACACACACACACTCATACATACACACAAACACACCTGCAGAGAGTCATCCACCAAGAACGACAGGACCTCCTCCAGGGCGCGCTCCTCAAAGGCAGCATCCTTGATGGCCTTGTCCACAGCCCACGCTGAGTCACACTCGGCTGAGTAACGCTCCTTCACCCACTCACTCATTACATCCTGAGGGTGAGAATGAAAATGAAAAATTGAATTCAAATTTCCCAAATTTGAAAACAATTGTTTTTTTAAATGGTGGGAGGGGTGGAGTCAAACGCAGCATACTTGATGGCCTTGTCCTCAGTCTTATGAGTGTAAATGAGTTATGTAATTGTCCTGTGCTGCTCTGAAATTAGTTATACTGCACTCGAGGGAGGGGGAAGAAAAAGCTGCCATACCGCATCTAAGCTTTACATAGAGCTTATCCCCAGGTTAAAAAAAAGCCAAAAATACTGTAGTACAGAAGTTAGAGGGGTCCAGAGTTTTTTTACCCAAAGCGGCATAAATCTTAACTTAAAAAAATCGAATTCGAAAAATCACGTTTGGGCAACCCCATGAAAGATGCAAGAGCACAACTGGAGTGGGCAAGAAAAGATCTTTCGAATGACCCCCTTTTTGGGGGGTAAGGTAAGCGGGCTTTAGGAAGGGGGGGAAGGGGGTTGGGGGGGGGGGGGGTAAAACAACTTTTTCCCAACTTTATTTCCTCCCTCCTTTTGCATGAAACTTCCACAATTCCAACTCCCATCTGAATCTAACACCATATTGAACATATGGTCCAACATCTGTCTTTCTGCCCCCCCCTGACTGTACTGCTTTGTAATGTGCGATGTTGGAAGTATTCCACCCACTCACTCATTATATAAAGAGTGAGAGGGTGAAAGAGTGTAACTGAACATTTACATTTGAAAAAATGAGATTGTTTTTGAAATGATCTTATGTATTTTTAAAAAGTTGGAAAAGTTGAAAGGCCTTGAGGGGCGTGAGTTTGTTTTCAAAACCACAAAACTAGAAAAAAAAACTTTCAGATTTGAGAATAAATCCCTGAGGCAGCCCAATGCCAACCGCCACATGCCACAGGCATCCTAAACACCACCCAAAAATACTCCACACCAGGGTACTGCTAAGCGCGCGCGGCAGCGCAGTGCTGCGCTGCCTTTTTGAGCCCTTCTGCGCGTTTCGCGCAGTTTTTTCAACCCCCTGTGGGCGCAGCGCGCAGTTTTTGCGTTTTTTGCACTAAAAAGCGCTGACCACTTTGACGCTAGTGCGCTTTAAGCGCTGACCGAGTTGACAAGAAGTAGTACCCTGCTCCACACACCAGAGGGCTGGTATGCGCGTCCCATTCTTGGATCCCCACACAGTTACACCCACCGCTCGCAGTCCCTCGCCCCTTCTGCCGAGGATGGGGACGAGTTCGACCTCAGGTGCATCTCCCAGCTTGCTTATTCACTCGCCACACTAGGTATGAATGGGTGGATGGGTGGATGGACAGGTAGATAGATGGGTGGATAGATAGGTTCTTGAATCCCCACACGAGTACACACCTGAGAGCACCCCCCAAATTTGCAGTGCTGTAACAACATACATACACACCTGAGAGCACCCCCCAAATTTGCAGTGCTGTAACAACATACATACACACCTGAGAGCACCCCCCAAATTTGCAGTGCGTAATTCACGATGAATGCAGACACCACATGAGAGCAACCCCCCAAAATTTGCTTAGTGCTTTTTGTAACAACATACATACACACCTGATGTTTGAGCGCTTGCGCTGTCTCCTCAACAGCTCTGCACATGGAGCAGGACCATCGTGAAACAACATACATACACACCTGAGAGCGCTGCGCTGCCTCCTCAACAGCCTGCATGGAAAGGCCGTGCTGCTGTAACAACATACACACACCTACGAGGGCCGCTGCGTGCCTCCTCAAACCAGCGCTGCATGAGACAGGAACCGTGCTGTAACAACAAACACATACACACCTGATGAGCAGCTGCGCGCACTCCCTCAAACGCCCATGCATGGGGGGGAGGCTCCCGTGCCCTGTAAAAGCAACATACTATACACACCTGAGAGGGCTGCGCTGCCTCATAAACAGCCATGCATGGTGTGGGCCCCCCGTGCGATAGACGAACATAATACACACCTGAGAGCGCTGCGCTGCCTCCTCAACAGCCTGCATGGAGGCCCGTGCTGTAACAACATACAAACACACCTGAGAGCGCTGCGCCGCCTCCTCAACAGCTTGCATGGAGGCCCGTGCATGTTGCGCCAACAGAATAGCCCTCTTGCGGAACAGGCCAGCCTCTATATCCCCCAAGTGCAACACCTCAGCAGCCACGGCTTCATGCTGAGCAGGGCTCATAACCTGATCAACAGATTCCACCTCCACTGTCGCATCTGTCGCCTCTGTCGCCCTCTCACCAGCCACCGCCCCCTCCCTTCCTGTGCTTTCGCCTCGAGGGCTCTCAGAACCAGTTGAACCCTCCCCTGTCCTGGGCCTTGCTGCAACCACCTCTGCAACTGCACCTTCACCTGCACCGGCACCTGGGCCTTTAGCGGCGGCCTCTGGGTCTGAGTCTCCCTCAGCACTGGGGCCACCTTCAGGAGATACAACTTCTCCTGCACCTACTCGGCTCACCGCCCCCCCCTGTATCGGTACGCCGCTGCTGCTGCTGCTGTTGTTGCTCCTGCTGCTGTTCCTGCTGCTACTACCGCTACTGCTGCTGCCGCTGCTGCCCATCAGCCGTTCTAGATGGCTTTGGACCCGGCTGCACGCCAACAAGCTGATCCGTAGTGCCTCGTACAGCTTAGGTGCAGTGTCCTGTAGGGTTACTACAACTGCGGGAAGCTGCTCAGCAGCTTCACTCATGCTCTCCTCTTCTTCACGGACCCAGTCAGAAGTTTTGCCGGAAAGCAGGTTGGGCGCTTCCAGAAGACCAGGCGGGAGGGGGTCCTTTTTTACCCCATAGCGGGCGAGTGTGTAGGCATTTGCAAAGTGTATGCTTGCGTAGTACCTGTGGAAGGGGGAGAGGTGGGTGGCTATGAGAGAGTGTGGGTGCATCCAGCAGACCAGGAGGGAGGGGTGCTTTTTCACCCCATAGCGGGCGAGTGTGTAGGCATTGGCAAAGTGTATGCTTGCGTAGTACCTGTGGATGGGGGAGGCCTGGGAGGCTATGAGAGAGTGTGGGTGCATCCAGCAGACCAGAAGGGAGGGGGTGCTCTTTCACCGCATAGTGGGCGAGTGTGTAGGCATTGGCAAAGTGTATGCTTGCGTAGTACCTGTGGATGGGGGAGGCGTGGGAGGATACAGGAGAGCTTGGGTGCATTTAACAGACCAGGATGGAGGGGGTTATTATTACTCCATAGCGGGCGAGTGTGTAGGCATTGGCAAAGTGTATGCTTGCGTAGCACCAGTGGATGGGGGAGACGTTGTTGGCTATGAGGGATTTTGGGTGCATTTAACAGACCAGGATGGAGGGGGTTATTATTACTCCATAGCGGACGACAGTGTGGGCATTGGCAAAGTTTATGCTTTAGTAGTGCGGGTGGACAGGGGTGACGGGGGTGGATACAGGAGAGCTTGGGTGCATTCAACAGACCAGGAGGGATGGGGTGCTTCATTACTTCATAGCGGGCGAGAGTGTAGGCATTGGAAAAGTGGATGCTTGAGTAATGCGTGTGGACGGGGGGGGCGAGGGTGGCTATGAAGGAATTGGGGCGCATCCAGCAGAACAGGAGGGAGGGGGTCCTTTTTCACCCCATAGCGGGCACGTGTAGGTGTTGGCAAAGTGTATGCTTGCGTAGTACCTGTAGACAGGGGAGACGTGGGTGGCTATGAGGGAGTTTGGGTGCATCCAGAAGACCAGGAGGGAGGGGGTCCTTAATCTCCCCATAGAGGGCGATTGTGTAGGCATTGATGATGATGATGATGATGATGATGATGATGATGATGATGATGTTGATGTTGATGATGATGATGATGATAATGATGATGATGATGATGATGATGATGATGATGAGGATGATGATGATGATGATGATGGTAACAGTTTCCTGGTGCCCTACTGGACTACAAATGTGCCGTGGCTTGACAGAGGCAAGGGGATCTTAAGAACATCACTAAACATTTATGTGCCAAGTTATTGGCAAAGTTTTGTGCATACGTAGTACCTGTACACAATATAGTTGATGCACTGAGATAATTTGGGTGGGTGGGTGTGGTGGTGGGGGATATGTGGGGGGATAGGTAAGTAAAGCGATTGTTTGGGGTTCAGTTCATCAGTGCAGTTCCGGTTCAAGCCCCTCCTGTCATGGTTTGGCAAGTCCTTTTAGCCTATTTGGCATACCCCTGGACTGTAACAACATACTGCATACATACATACGTGTAAGGTTGGGCAAGTCCCTATTGGGGTACCCTTGGATCGTAACAACATACAGCATACATGCAGACTGGACACGGTTAGGGAAAGGCCGTTGGGGGTACCCGTGGACGTACAAATACAGCCAGCAAGCGCAGCCAAAGATCCAGCCAGCCAGCCAGAAAGACACACATACAAGACAGCCAGGCAGCCATGGACCACCCGCCAGCCATCCAGCAGCCAGCTCAGCCAGCCAGCCAGCCAGCGCCAGCCAGTAGAGCCAAGCAGCCAGCCAGCCAGCCAGAAAGACAAACAGGACAAGACAGAACAGGCAGCCAGCAAGCCAGCAGCCAGAGGAGCCAGCCAGCCAGCCAGCCGCGCAGCCACCAGCCAGAAAGGACACACAGACAAGAAAGACAGCAGCCAGAGCCAGCCAGCCAGCCATCCAGCCAGCCCAGCAGCCAGGCCAGAGAGCCAGCCAGCCAGCAAGCAGCCAGCCATCCAGCCAGCCATCCATCCATCCATCCATCCATCCATCCATCCATATATCCATCCATATATCTATCCATCCATCCATCCATAAATTACAAACATACAATACATCCGTTCATCCATCCATCCATCCATCCATATATCCATCCATCCATATATCCATCCATATATCCATCCATCCATATATCCATCTATCCATCCATACCTGCTTCGTTCCACCTCCAGTGCTTCGTTCCACCTCTGCCTCTATCATCTTTTTGTCCGATCCAGCCCACAGCATTTCCCACTTGTAAGGTTGGGCGGATCCCTATTTATAAAGATTTCCCTGGACTGTACACCTACCTACCTACCTACCTACACAAATACATCCATACCTGTTGACTTCTGTCTGCAAGAGCCGCGTGTAGTGCTGCGAGTACAGATCCCGATGCCTAGGGACAAAACCATCAGCTGCTAGATTGCTTCTTTCTGTCTCTGCCTCCTTCATCTTTCTGTCAGACTCCTCCCACAGCATTTCCCTCAAGTCTTCTGCCCGCATGAGCATTCCCGCACGGACCTCCTTCCGCTTCCGGTCCTTGTCCGCCACATCATTGAATGCCTCCTGGAGGGTGAGGGGTGGGGGGTATATGTGTGTGTGTGTGTGTGTGTGTGTGTGTGTGTTTTGGGGGTGGGGGTGGGGTGGGGTGGGGTATGTGTGTGTGTTGTGTGTTTGGGGGGGGGAGGAGGGGGGAGGTATGTGTGTGTGTGTGTGTGTTTGTGTGTGTGTGTGTGTGTGTGTGTGTGTGTGTGTGTGTGTGTGAGTGTGTGTGTGTGTGTGTATGTGTGTGTGTGTGTGTGTGTGTGGGGGGGGGGGGGGGGGGGGGGGAGACCCACCTGGAAGCCAGCCACCATGGCAGGCCGCTTGTCCGGGTGTGAAGCGGTGGTGTGCGGTGGTGATGGTGGTGGTGTGTGGTGTGTGTGTGTGTGATGACTAAGACCCGCCTGAAAGCCAGCCACCATGGCAGGCCGCTTGTCAGGGTGTGCAGAGGTGGGGGGAGATGAGATGAGTGCATATGTGTGAGTGCGTGTATGGGTGGGGTGTGCGTGTGGCTGGGGGGAGGTTGATGGGGGTGAGGGTGCGTATGTGTGTGTGTGTGGTGCTTGATACCCACCTGAAATCCAGCTACCATGGCAGGCCGCTTGTCAGGGTGTGCAAGCATTGCCTTGAAGCTTCCCAACTGATGCTCATAGTGAGTTTCTGTCTGAATAACCTGGATATGTGTGTGTGTGTGTGCTTGATACCCACCTGAAATCCAGCTACCATGGCAGGCCGCTTGTCAGGGTGTGCAAGCATCGCCTTGAAGCTTCCCAACTGCTGCTCATAGTGAGTTTCGGTCTGCACAACCTCCTGATACACGGAAGCAAAGCCAGCAGCCATAGAGTCCATGTAGGTGCCTTCAATGCCCCTCCATTCCTGGAGTAGGTGAGGTGTGTGTCGTGTGTGTGTGTGGGGGAGGTGAGTATGTGTGTGGGGGGGTGGGTGGGGGGGGGCTAGAGACCATAGAGTCCATGTAGTTGCCTTCAATTCCTCTCCATTCCTGGAGTAGGTGAGGTTGTGTGTGGGGGGGGGGGGGGAGATGAGGTGTGTGGTGTGGGTGTGTATGTGGGTGTGTATGTGGGTGTGGGTGTGTGGGGGCTAAAGACCATAGATTCTATGTAGTTGCCTTCAATTCCCCTCCATTCCAGGAGTAGGTGAGGTGTGTGTATGTCTGTTTGTGTGTGTGTGTGTGTGCGGGGGGGGGGGGGGGGGGGGGGGGGGGGGGGGGTAATGGGTAAGTTATGGTAAGGGTAAAGTTATAATGTTTGACTCTCCTCTTGATTACATCATCATTGTAGCGCCAATTAAAGGGTCCCCATCGGTAAAACCAACGGTAGCACCAACTATAAGGTCCCCGTCGGTAAAATGATTGTTTGGGGTTCATTTACTCATACATTTGCATATGTTTATATGTATACTTCTATATGCTTACGTTTATACGCTCATACGTTTATACGCTCATACATTTATACGCTCATACGTTTATACGCTCATACGTTTGCGGCATATAAAAATAAACGGCATATAAAAATAAACGGCATATAAAAATAAACGGCATATAAAAATAAACGGCATATAAAAATAAACGGCATATAAAAATAAACGGCATATAAAAAATAAAAATAAACGGCATATAAAAATAAACGGCATATAAAAATAAAAAAATATGTGTTTGCTTAGTCGCCTGCGACGCTAAAAATTGGCGGAGAGTGATCGCGAGGGAGCGACAGGTGGCAACGGAAGCGAGTTAGTTACAAGGCTGTTGGCTGACGTGTTGGGCTTCATCACGGTCAGATGGATGGATGGTCGGACGGACAAATGGGTAACACTGGGGGCTCCCGTCCCCCAGAAGGGGGGGCTCCGCCAAAAATATACGTTTGCTTCGTTGCCCTAGTAATAACTGTAACACAATTCATACCTGGAGTAGCGATGCGCAGGTGGCTTTGTCTATGGGGATGGGAGTTACCACATCTTGTGTTGGGACCTCCTCCTCACTTTCAGCAACAACAACAACAACAACAACAACAACAACAACAACAACAACAACAACAACAACAGCAGCAGCAGCAGCAGCAGCAATATTCATTCACACATATCCAACTGTAACACAATTCATACCTGGAGTAGCGATGCGCAGGTGGCTTTGGCTATGGGGACGGGGGTTACCACATCTTGTGTTGGGACCTCCTCCTCACTTTCAGCCACAACAACAACAACAACAACAACAACAACAACAACAACAACAACAGCAGCAGCAGCAGCAGCAACATTCATTCACACATATCCAACTGTAACACATTTCATACCTGGAGTAGCGATGCGCAGGTGGCTTTGTCTATGGGGATGGGGGTTACCACATCTTGTGTTCGGACCTCCTCCTCACTTTCAGCCACAACAACAACAACAACAACAACAACAACAACAGCAACAGCAGCAGCAGCAGCAGCAGCAGCAGCAGCAGCAATATTCATTCATACATATCCAACTGTAACACCATTCATACCTGGAGTAGCGATGCGCAGGTGGCTTTGTCTATGGGGATGGGAGTTACCACATCTTGTGTTGGGACCTCCTCCTCACTTTCAGCAACAACAGCAGCAGCATCATTTGCAACATTTGCAACCGCCACCCCATCCTGGGCTGCAGAATCCGAGGTGTTTGTCTCAGCAGCGGCAGGTGGGGGGGCACTCAATGCCTTTATGTGTGCTACTGCTTCCTCGGCCAGCTTCAGGGCAGCTGCCGCCTTCTGGGCAGCTTCCGTAGCCCCAGTCCTGGCAGCTTCGGCAGCTGTTGGAGAGTTAGGGGGGAGCTGGTTAGTTGGTTGGTTGGTTGGTGTTTGGGTTTCCTCCTCATGGTCCATGCTGCATCTCATGGGTAGGGGGCAGCTGGTCAGAACTCAGCTGGTCAGAAAGTAGATGGTCAGAAAGTAGCTGGTCAGAAAGTAGCTGGTCAGAACTTTGGTTTATGTGGTTTAGGTTTATGTGGTTTAGGGTTTAAGTTGGTGACGGCAGGTGGGGGGGCACTCAATGACTTTATGTGTGCAACGGCTTCCTCTGCCAGCTTCAGGGCAGCTTCCGCCTTCTGGGCAGCTTCCGTAGCCCCGGTCCTGGCAGCCTCGGTAGCTGTTGGAGATGTAGGGGGAAGCTGGTTGGTTGGTTGGTTGGTTGGTTGGTTGGGTTTCCTCCTCATGGTCCATGCTGCTGGTTGGTTGGTTGGTAGGCTGGTTGGTTGGCTTGATGGTTGGTTTGTGTGAGTTTGGGTTTCTTCCTCATGGTCCATTCTGCTGGCTGGTTGGTGGTTGGTTGGTTGGTAGGCTGGCTGGCTGGCTGGTTGGTTGGTTGGTTGGTTGGTTGGTTGGTTGGTTAGCGTGTGTTTGGGTTTCCTCCTTATGGTCCATGCTGCTGGCTGGTTGGTGGTTGGTTGGTTGGTAGGCTTGCTGGCTGGCTGGCTGGCTGGCTGGTTGGTTGGTTGGTTGGTTGGTTGGTTAGTTGGTTGGTTGGTTGGTTAGCGTGTGTTTGGAATTCCTCCTTATGGTCCATGCTGCTGGCTGGTTGGTGGTTGGTTGGTTGGTAGGCTGGCTGGCTGGCTGGCTGGCTGGTTGGTTGGTTGGTTGGTTGGTTGGTTGGTTAGCGTGTGTTTGGGTTTACTCCTTATGGTCCATGCTGCTGGTTGGTTGGTGGTTGGTTGGTTGGTTGGTTGGTATTTGGGTTTTCTCCTAATGGTCCATGCTGCATCTGATGAGTAGGGGGAAGCTGGTCAAAATAGTTGGTCAGAACTTAGCTGGTCAGAAAGTAGCTGGTCAGGAATTGGGTTTAGGTGGTTTGGGTTTAGGTATATAATTGAAGTTGGTGGCGGCAGGTGGGGGCGCACTCAATGTCTTCATGTGTGCTACGGCTTCCACGGCCAGCTTCAGGGCAGCTTCCGTCTTTTGGGCAGCTTCCATAGCCCCGGTCCTGGCAGCCTTGGCAGTTGTTGGAGAGATAGGGGGAAGCTGGTTGGTTGGTTGGTTATTAGTGTGTGTCTGGGTTTCCTCCTCATGGTCCATGCTACTGGTTGGTTGGATGGTTGGTTGCTTGGTGTTTGGGTTTCTGCCTCATGGTCCATGCTGTTGGTTGGTTGGTTGGTTGGTTGGTTGGTTGGTTGGTTGGTTGGTTGGTTGGTTGGTTGGTTGGTTGGTTGGTGTTTGGGTTTCCACCTCATGGTTCATGCTGTTGGTTGGTGGTTGGTTGGTTGGTGTGTGTTAGGGTTTCTGCCTCATAGGATTTCTGCCTCATTCTACCCAGCACCCAACCCACCCTGCACCCACCACCACCAACCTCCCACCCTGCACCCACCACCACCCACCCTGCACCCACCACCACCAACCTCCCACCCTGCACCCACCACCACCCACCATGCACCCACCACCACCAACCTCCCACCCTGAACCCACCACCACCCACCCTGCACCCACCACCACCACCTCCCACCCTGCACCCACCACCCACCCACCTCCCTCCCACCCACCCACCACCACCCACCTCCCACCCTGCACCCACCACCCAACTCCCACCCACCACCACCCACCACCACCAGTGTCCCACTCCCAGCTTCACCCTTACCAGTAGCAGCAGCCACAGCCTCGGAGTCAGCTACTGCCAGCTCCTCCTCTTAGCTGGTCAGCACGTGGGTTTAAGTGGGCTAGGTTCAGGTGGTTTGGGGTCCAAGTGGTTTAGAGTTTAGGTTGTTCAGGTGGTGCAACCCAATAACCCAAAATGCATAGCCCCTTACCCTGCACCCACCACCACCTACCCCCTACCACCCACCACCACCACCAGTGTCCCACTCCCAGCTTCACCCTTACCTGTAGCAGCAGCCACAGCCTCCGAGTCAGCTACTGCTAGCTCCTCCACGAAGCTGGTCAGCACGTGGGCTTAGGTAGGTTAGGTTAAGGTGGCTTCGGGTCCAAGTGGTTAAGGGTTTAGGTGGTTTAGGTGGTGCAAACCAATAACCCAAAATACATAGCCCCTTACCAGTAGCAGCAGCTGCAGCCTCCGAGTCAGCTGCTGCCAGCTCCTCCACGTTCCCGCAGCTGCCCAACACCCTCTGGTCAATCGCATCGCATGGCTCGGTGGCTGCCTTGGCCTGAGGTGGGTGGGAGGTTGGGGGGGGGAGTGGAGGGGGGGGAGATGAGGTGTGTATGTGTGTGTGTATGGAGGTTGGAGGAGGGGGGGGGAATGCTTGAGATCCACCTGGTGAGGTGGGGGGGAAGTGAGGTTGGGGGAGGTGGCGGGGGGTGGGGTGGGTGGGTGGGGGTGGGTGGGGGGGGGGAGGTATGTGTGTGTGGAGGTGGAGGTGTGTGTGGAGGGGGGGGATGCTTGAGACCCACCTGGTGAGGTGGGGGAAGGTGAGGTTGGGGGAGGTGGTGGGGGGTGGGGTGGTGGGTGGGGGTGGGGGGTGGGGGGGAGGTATGTGTGTGTGGAGGGGGAGGTGTGTTGTGGAGGGGGGGGATGCTTGAGATCCACCTGGTGAGGTGGGGGCAGGTGAGGTTGGGGGATGGTGGCGGGGTGGGGGTGGGGTGGGGTGGGGTGGGGGAGGTATGTGTGTGTGGAGGTGGAGGTGTGTGTGGAGGGGGGGGATGCTTGAGACCCACCTGGTGAGGTTGTGTGTGTGTGGGTGTGTGTGGGTGTGGGTGTGTGTGTGTGGGGGGGGGGGGGGCTTGACCCACCTGCTCTGCAAAGGCAGACGCCTCCATAGCGCCGCTTGAACATATCTTCAGCTGCTCAGCGGCCTTCGTAGCCGCTGCAAACTTGATGATCTCAGCGCATGCAGGAGGAGGGTTCTTGGGGTCTGTAATCAAGGTAGAAGGAAGCTGGTCAGCACTTGGATTCGGGTGGCTGAGGTGGGTTAGGTGGTTCAGGGTGGGTTAGGTGGTTTAGGGTGGGTTAGGTGGTTTAGGGTGGGTTAGGTGGTTTAGGGTGGGTTAGGTGGTTTAGGGTGGGTTAGGTGGTTTAGGGTGGGTTAGGTGGTTGAGGGTGGGATAGGTGGTTCAGGGTGGGTTAGGTGGTTTAGGGTGGGTTAGGTGGTTTAGGGTGGGTTAGGTGGTATAGGATGGGTTAGGAGGTTTAGGGTGGGTTAGGTGGTTGAGGGTGGGATAGGTGGTTCAGGGTGGGTTAGGTGGTTAAGGATGGGTTAGGTGGTTTAGGGTGGTTTAGGTGGTTTAGGGTGGGTTAGGTGGTTTAGGGTGGGTTAGGAGGTTTAGGGTGGGTTAGGTGGTTGAGGGTGGGATAGGTGGTTCAGGGTGGGTTAGGTGGTTTAGGGTGGGTTAGGTGGTTTAGGGTGGGTTAGGTGATTTAGGGTGGGTTAGGTGGTTAAGGGTGGGTTAGGTGATTTAGGGTTGGGTTAAGGTGGTGGTGTCTTAGGTGGCGATGTCCTTAGCACCATGGGTAGGGGGAAGCTGGTCAGCACTTAGCTGGTCAGCACTTGGGTTTGGGTGGCATAGGTGGTTAAGGATGAGTTTAGGGTGGCGACGGCCCCTGCACCGAGGGTGGGGGGAAGCGGGTCAGCACTTGGGTTTGGGTGGCTTAGGTGGCTTAGGTGCTTTTAGTGGGTTAGGTGGTTTAGGGTGGGTTTAGGTGGTGGCGTCTTAGGTGGCGACATCCCCTGTACCATGGGTAGGGGGAAGCTGGTCAGCACTTCGCTGGTCCGCGCTTGGGTTAGGTGGGTTAGGGTGGGTTTAGGTGGCAACGTCCCCTGTACCATAAGGGAGGGGAAGCTGGTCAGCACTTCGCTGGTCCGCGCTTGGGTTAGGTGGGTTAGGGTGGGTTTAGGTGGCATCGTCCCCTGTACCATGGGGGAGGGGAAGCTGGTCAGCACTTGGGTTTAGGTGGTTGAGGTTTAGGTGGTCCAGGTTTAGGGTCTAAGTGGTTTAGGTGATTTTGGGTCCATATCATATGATGTTGACCAAATACGAGTAGAATGTCATGTGATATCATACGCATTGCATCATATGATATTGTAAATGGTAGCTTTAGCCTTGTCAGACTGCCGGCATCATATGATGTCATAGGATATCATATAATGACATGAAATCATATGATGACATGATGACATATGATGACATGATATCATTTGATGACATTACACCATAAGATGACATGTTATCTTATGTGTTACAGTCCAGGGGTAGGCAAAATAGGCTAAAGGGACTTGCCATGATGACATGATATCATATCATGCCATACCGCCGATCCATACCGGTAATCAACGCCTGTGCAGCGATCTCTAGCTCCATGGCTGTCAAACGCTGTCTGGCAGTGGCCTCAGCATGCAAGTTTGGTAGGTAACCTGGAGCCCTTGGTTCCCTTTTGGTTCCCTACCTGTATTCAACACCTGTGCGGCAATGTCTAGTTTCTTGGCTGTCAAATGATGCCTGGCTGTGGCCTCAGCATGCAAGTTTGGTCGGTAACCTGGAGCCCTTGGTTCCCTTTTGGTTCCCTACCTGTATTCAACACCTGTGCGGCAATGTCTAGTTCCTTGGCTGTCAAATGATGCCTGGCTGTGGCCTCAGCATGCAAGTTTGGTCGGTAACCTGGAGCCCTTGGTTCCCTTTTGGTTCCCTACCTGTTATCAACGCCTGTGCAACGATCTCTAGTTCCTTGGCTGTCAAAAGATGTCTAGCAGTGGCCTCTGCATACAAGTTTGCATTCTGGGCCAAGGCCCGTACTTCCTCGTAAGCTGCGCGTGCTCTAGCAGTACCTGCATTACACAGTATTCAAAAATTCAAACTGTGCGCACTCGCAGATGTACAGTATTCAAAAATTCAAACTGTGCGCACTCACTATCATCAGGGATTCAAACATTCAAACTGTGCGCACTCACAGATGTACAGTGTTCAAGCATTCAAACTATGCGCACTCACGATCATCAGGGATTCAAACATTCAAACTGTGCGCACTCACAGATGTACAGTATTCAAACATTCAAACTGTGCGCACCCACGATCTTTACAGTAGTAAAACATGCAAACTGTGTGCCCTCACTATTGTCAGGTATCTAAACATTCAAACATTCAAACATTCAAACTGTGTGCACTGACTTTTGTCAGGTATTCAAACATTCAAACATCCAAACATTCAAACTGTGTGCACTCACTATTGTCAGGAATCCAAACATTCAAACATTCAAACCCAGCACACTCACCGTCCCCTTAAGATATAGAGATGGCAACAGCCTTGACAGATCAACATTCAAACATTCAAACCCCGGACACTCACCATCCCCTGCAGATCTAGTACTGGCAGCAGCCCTGACAGACCGCAATATTGCGGAGGCCACGTCACTAGCGGAAGTGTGTATATCAGCCAGGGGACCAGAGCCATCGATAGGGTAGCGCAGGCGATCGAATCGCTTTAGCCAGACGTCCATCAAGTGAGTCTCATCGTCGTTGTAGTTTGCAAACTGCCTGCAAATGTTGCATGTATTTGGATTTATTTATATACAAGATTGAAACGCTTTAGCCAGGCATCCATCAAGTGCATCTCATCGTCGTTGTAGTTTGCAAACTGCCTGCGCATGTTGTATGTATTTTTATATATTTATATACAAGATTGAAACGCTTTAGCCAGACATCCATCAAGTGTGTCTCATCGTCGTTGTAGTTTGCAAACTGCCTGCAAATGTTGCATGGATTTGGATTTATTTATATACAAGATTGAAACGCTTTAGCCAGACGTCCATCAAGTGTGTCTCATTGTCGTTGTAGTTTGCAAACTGCCTGCAAATGTTGCATGTATTTGGATTTATTTATATACAAGATTGAAACGCTTTAGCCAGACATCCACCAAGTGTGTCTCATCGTCGTTCTAGTTTGCAAACTGCCTGCACATGTTGTATGTTTTTTTGTTTATTTATATACTCGTGTTTTTAATGTTGTTTTATTGTTCTTTAAACATTACATTTATTTATAATTTGTGTTTTTTAATGTTGTTTATTGTTCTTTAAACACTATATTAATAAATAATTTGTGTTTTTTTAATTTAAGATAACAAATTCTGGTCCAGGGTAGCTCAATAAGGACTTTTGCCCCACCATGGTATCAGGAGGGGATAAAACGAATACAATATGATGAGCTGAACCCCAAACCCTTGTTCTACCTTCCAATGAACTAAACCCCAAACAATCGTTTTACCTGCCAATGAATTGAACCCCAAACCATCATTTTAACTGCCAATGAACTGAACCCCAAACCATCATTGTACCTGCCAATGTTATAAGCCGCCAGGGTGCCCATCAATGCTTTTTCTTTTTAAGCCACTCCTATCATGGTTGGGCAAGTCCCTTTAGCCTATTCGGCCTACCCCTGGACTGTCACATACATACACACATGCATACATACATACATACATACATACATACATACATACATACATACCTTCGAATGTTATTAGCCGTCAGGGTCCCCATGTTCTTGGGATCTTGCAAACGCCCCGCCAAAGCGACGTCACCAGGTGGTGGAGGATCAAACTCGGCGTGATACACGCGCCCTGTCTGGGGGTCTAGCAGCCTGCCTTTAGCCCTGTGTGTGTGTGTGTTTGTGTGTGTGTGGTGTGTGTGTGTGAGTGTGTGGTGTGTGTGTGTGTGTGTGTGTGCGGGGTGTGGTGTGTGTGTGTGTGTGCAAGGTGGGGGGTCAGATTTCCTTCAAAGCGACGTCACCAGGTGGCAGAGGATCAAACTCGGCGTGATACACGCGCCCTGTCTGGGGGTCTAGCAGCCTGCCTTTAGCCCTGTGTGTGTGTGTTTGTGTGTGTGTGGTGTGTGTGTGTGTGTGTGTGTGTGTGTGTGGGGGGGGGGGGGGGGGGGGGGGGGGGGGGGGTATAGCAGCCTGCCTTTAGACCTGTGTGGGTGTGATTGGGTGTGAGTGGGTGTGTGGGTGGGGGGGAGGTGCGGTGAAGGGAGGATGGGTGCCTTTAGCCCTGTGTGGGTGTGGGTGGGTGGGTGGGTGGGTGGGGGGGGGAGGTGCGGTGAAGGGAGATGAGGTGAGGTGAGGTGAGGTGGGGTGGGGTTGAGGGTGAGGTGAGGTAAGGTGAGGGTGGGGTGGGGTGAGTTGAGGTATGTGAGTTGAGCTGAGTTGAGGGTGGGTGAGTTGAGGTGATGTGTGTGTGTGGTTGGGTTGGGTTGGGTGGGGTGGGGTGGGGTGGGGGGCTTGAGACCCACCTTGCAAGTGCATGCGTGTGTTCTTGAATGTGCTTGTATGTGTATGCGTATGTGTGTGTGTGTGTGGGTAAGTGTGTGGGTGGGTTTTGGGGTGCTTGTGGGTGGGTGGGTGGGTTGGTTTGGGTGTTGGTGGCGGGGTGTGGGGGGGCTTGAGACCCACCTTACAAGTGCATGCATGTGTGTGTGTGTATGTGTGTGTATGTGTGTCTGTGTGTCTGCATGTGTGTACGTGTATGTGGATGTATGCGTTTATGTGTGTGCAGTTGTGTGTGTGTGCGTTGTGTGTGTGTGTGTGTGGGGGGGGGGGGGGGGGGGGGATGCTTGAGACACACCTTTCAAGTGCAGAGCCCTCTTCAGCCGTACCCAGGGTAAACACAGCATCCAATCCCAAACTGTGTGTGTGTGGGGGGGTGGGGGGGTGTTTGTCTGTGTGTGTATGTGTGTGTGTGGGGGGGGAATGGGGGGGTTGGGGGAGGTTAAGACCCACCTTGCAAGTGCAGAGCCCTCTTCAGCCGTACCCAGGGTAAACACAGCATCCAATCCCAAACTGTGTGTGTGTGTGTGGGAGGGTGTGTGTATGTGTGGGGGGGGTTGGGGGATGGGGGGGTTAAGACCCACCTTGCAAGTGCAGAGCCCTCTTCAGCCGTACCCAGGGTAAACACAGCATCCAATCCATGTGTGTATATGTGTGTGTGTGTGTGTGTGTGTGTGTGTGTGTGTGTGTGGGGGGGTATGTCTGTACGTGTGCGTATGTGTGCGTGTGTTATTGAATGTGTGTGTATATGTGTGTG
This sequence comes from Chlamydomonas sp. ICE-L, assembly GCA_013435795.1. Classification (NCBI taxonomy): domain Eukaryota; kingdom Viridiplantae; phylum Chlorophyta; class Chlorophyceae; order Chlamydomonadales; family Chlamydomonadaceae; genus Chlamydomonas; species Chlamydomonas sp. ICE-L. Next base: position 8,720,182 of record JACBWV010000223.1, read on the forward strand.
TGTGTGTGTGTGTGTGTGGCGTGTGTGTGTGTGTGTGTGTGTGTGTGTGTGTGTGTGTGTGTGTGTGTGTGGGGGGGGGGGGGGGGGCTGTACGTGTGCATATGTATGTGTGTTATTGAATGTGTGTGTGTATATGTGTGTGGGTGTGGGTGTGGGTGTGGGTGTGGGTGTGGGGGGACTCACCTTGCAAGTGCGGAGCCCTCTTCTGCCATTCCCAGGACAAACACAGCATCCAATCACGAACTGTGTGTGTGTATGTATGTATGTATGTATGTATGTATGTATGTATGTATGTATGTATGTATGTATGTATGTATGTGTGTGTGTATGGAGGTGTGTAGGTGTATGGTGGTGGTGGTGGAGGGGGGGGGGGGGGGGGGGACTCACCTTGCAAGTGCAGAGCCCTCTTCTGCCATTCCCAGGACAAACACAGCATCCAATCCCGAACTCAGGGGACGCTGTACTATGGGTAGTGACTTTGAGGGAGGTGGAGCAAGCCGACTGGCAGCATTGCAGCGGGCTTGTTCGTCTTTGAGATCCAGACCAGTGAGCATCTTCTCCATTAGTTGCGCCTGTGAGGGTGTGGGGGTGGGTTGTGGGGTGGGTGGTGGGGTGGGTTGTGGGAGGTGTAGGTTTGTGTGTGTGGGTGTGGGTGTGTGGGGGCTAAGGTGAGGTATGTGTGAATGTGAATGAATGTGTGTGTGTGTGTGTGTGTGTGTGTGTGTGTGTGTGGGGGGGGGGGGGGGGGGGGGGGGGGGGGGCGCTTGTACTATGGGTAGTGACTGACGGGGAGGGTTGAGGGTGAGGTGAGGTGGGAGCTCTGTCTTGTCAGTCCAATTACCAACTGCCAATTACCAACTGCCAATTACCAACTGCCAATTACCAACTGCAAATTACCAACTGCAAATTACCAACTGCCAATTACCAACTGCCAATTACCAACTGCCAAACGAGGACATATATGGGAGGAAATACAAACGCGGTCATAAAAGGGAGGAAATAGAAATGACTTCACATGTGTGTGTGTGTGTGTGTGTGTGTGTGTGTGTGTGTGTGTGTGGCATCACCCAACCAACCTGGGCGGGGGAGGCGGGGAAGCCATGTAGAACAAAGCCTTGAGGTGGTGTGTGTGGTGGTGGGGGTGGTGGGGGTGGTGGGGGTGGTGGGGGTGTGTGTGGTGGTGGGGGTGGTGGGGGTGGGGGTAACAAATAAAAGCTCCTTTACAGGCAGTGAATACTAGTGATCTAATTAGAAAAAATAAAAGGAGTAAGAGGAAATGACAGAAAGGGACAAATGATTACAAAAAGCAACGACCAGTTTGTCACCACGGCGGGGGAGGCGGGAAAGCCATGTAGAACAAAGCCTTGAGGAGTGTCTGGCTCAGGTGGAGGGTGTGTGTGTGTGTGGAGGGAGGGGGAAGAGGGGGGGGGGGGGGGGGGGGGGGGGGGTAACAAATTAAAGCTCCTTTCCAGGCAGTGAGCACTAAGGATCTAACTTGAAAAGAACAAATGACAGAAAGGGACAAACGATTACAAAAAGCAGCGACTGGTTTGTCACCTGGGCGGGGGAGGCGGGGAAGCCATCTAAAACAAAGCCTTGAGGTGGTGTGTGTGCATAGGGGTGGGGGGGGTGGGGGGGGGGGGGGGGGGGGTGGTGGTAGGTAACAATGAAATCATATGGAATAAATCCTTTAGGTGTGTGTGTGTGTGTCATCACCCAACCAACCTGGGCGGGGGAGGCAGGGAAGCCATCAAGAACAAAGCCTTGAGGTGGCGTGGGTGGGTGGGTGGGTGGGTGGGTGGTGAGGGGGTGGGGTGGGGGTGGGGCATGTGCGCATGCGTGTGTGTGTGTGTGTGGCATCACCCAACCAACCTGCAGGGGGAGGCAGGGAAGCCATCAAGAACAAAGCCTTGAGGTGGCGTGGGTGAATGGGTGGGTGGGTGGGTGTGAGGGGGTGGGGTGGGGTGGGGCATGTGCGCATGCGTGTGTGTGTGTGTGTGGCATCACCCAACCAACCTGCAGGGGGAGGCAGGGAAGCCATCAAGAACAAAGCCTTGAGGTGGCGTGGGTGAATGGGTGGGTGGGCATCACCACCCAACCAACCTGCAGGGGGACGCGGGGAAGCCATCAAGAACAAAGCCTTGAGGTGGTGTGGGTGGGTGGGTGGGTGGGCATCACCACCCAACCAACCTGCAGGGGGAGGCGGGGAAGCCATCTAGAACAAAGCCTTGCGGTGGTGTGTTTGTGGGGATGTGTGTGGGGTGTGGGGTGTGTGTGGGGGTAACAAATAAATCATCTAGAAATATAAATCCTTTAGGTGTGTGTGTGTGTGTTTGGCATCACCCAACCAACCTGGGCGGGGGAGGTGGGGAAGCCATCTAGAAGGAAGCCTTGAGGTGGTGTATGTGTGTGTGTGTGTGTGTGGGTGGGTGTGTGTGTGGGTGGGGGGGGGGTCATCACCCAACCAACCTGGTCGGGGGAGGTGGGGAAGCCATCTAGAAGGAAGCCTTGGGGTGGTGTATGTGTGTGTGTGTGTGTGTGTGTGTGTGTGTGGGGGGGGGGGGGGGGGGGGTCATCACCCAACCAACCTGGGCGGGGGAGGCAGGGAAGCCATCTAGAACAAATCCTTGAGGTGGGTCTGGCTCAGGTGGAGGAGCGCCCTTGGGTGGCTTGGGTGCCGCCTTGCCCTTCACCTCCGGCTCTGGGGCTGGGGACCAAGTACTAGCTTCCTCCATTCCAAGGACCACAAGCCGGGCAATGACTTCATCAGGTACATCTGTGACCTCAGCGCGAGCAGCTTGCACCTTCAGGACAATAAATGTGACAATAAATGTTGTTGTTATTGTTGTTGTTGTTGTTGTTGTTGGTGGTGGTGGTGGTGGTAGTCGGTGGTGGAAGGTGATGTTGGTGGCAAGTACTGGCTTCCTCCATACCAAGCACCACAAGCCGGGCGATGACTTCATCAGGTACATCTGTGACCTCAGCGCGAGCAGCTTGCACCCTCAGGCCAATACATGTGAACAAATGCTGTTGTTGGTGGTGGCGGTAGTGGTGGTGGTGGTGGTAGGCGGTGATGGAAGGTGATGTTGGTGGCAAGTACTGGCTTCCTCCATACCAAGCACCACAAGCCGGGCGATGACTTCATCAGGTACATCTGTGACCTCAGCGCGAGCAGCTTGCACCTTCAGGACAATACATGTGACAATAAATGTTGGTGGTGGTGGTGGTGCTGCTGGTAGATGATATTGGTGGTGGTAGGTGATGGTGGTGGGTGGTGGTGTGTGGTGGTGGGTGGTGGTGTGTGGTGGTGGGTGATGGTGGTGGTGGTAGGTGGTGGTGGGTGGTGGTGGGTGGTGGTGGGTGATGGTGGTGGTGGTAGGTGTGCGAGCAGCTTACACCTTCAGGCCAATAAATGTGACAATACATGTTGGTGGTGATGGTGGTGGTGGTAGGTGGTGGTAGGCGGTGGTGAAAGGTGATGTTGGTGGTAAGTACTAGCTTCCTCTATTCCAAGCACCACAAGCCGGGCGATGACTTCATCAGGTACATCTGTGACCTCAGCGCGAGCAGCTTGCACCTTCAGGCAAATGAATGTGACAATACATGTTGTTGGTGGTGGTGGTGGCGGTGGTAGGTGGTGGTGGTGGTGGTGGTGGGTGCTGGTGGTAGATGGTGGTGGTGCATCCACCTCAGCAGGGGCATCAGGGTTTACGTCAGTGGTGGCAGCAGCAGCAGCGACACCTACTTGGCTACCCCTGGACTCTAAACATGCACACATGCACACACCTTCAGACCCACCTCAACCTTGAACGGGATCACTGGGGCATCGGGTTTGCAGCATCAGCGGCAGCAGCAGCCAAAAATACACAAATACACACATGCACACACCTTCAGGCCCAGCTCTGCCTTCAGCGGGATCACTGGGGCATTGGGGTTTGCAGCAGCAGCAGAAGCAGCAGTAGCCAAAAAAACACAAATACAAATGCACACGCACACCTTCAGGCCCAGCTCAGCCTTGAGCAGGGTCACTGGGGCTGCTGGGGAATCCGGGTTTGCAGCAGCAGCAGCGGCAGCAGCAACAGCACCTATTTGGCTACCCCTGAACTAAAAAAAAGAAAAGAAAAAAAAACATACCTTTATGCCCAGCTCTGCCTTGAGCGGGGTCACTGGGGCTGCAGGGGCATCGGGGTTTGCAGCAGCAGCAGCAGCAGTAACAAATACAGAAAAGCACACGCACACACACACACCTTCAGGCCCAGCTCTGCCTTGAGCGGGGGCACTGGGGCTGCAGGGGCATCGGGGTTTGCAGCAGCAGCAGCTGCTTGGGTAGCAGTGAACTCCTCTGCCGCCTTTACCGCCTCTGAAATCATCGCCTCAACAGTGATCAAGCGCAGGTTGAAGCGCTTTGAAAGGTCATGTGCAGTGCTAGTCTTCCCACTCAAAGGCGCACCCACCTGTGTGTGGGGTGGGGTAGGTGTGTGTGTGTGGTGTGTGTGTGCGTGTGTGTGTGCGTGTGTGTGTGTGTGTGTGTGGGGGGTGGGGTGGGGGGGGGGGGCAGTGATCAAGCTCAGGTTGGAGCGCTTTGAAAGGTCATGTGCAGTGCTAGTCTTCCCACTCAGAGGCGCACCCACCTGTGTGTGGGGTGGGGTAGGTGTGTGTGTGTATTTTGTGTGAGTGTGTGTGTGTGTGTGGGGGGGGTGGGGGGTGGGGGGGTGGGGGTGGGGTGCAGTGATCAAGCTCAGGTTGGAGCGCTTTGAAAGGTCATGTGCAGTGCTAGTATTCCCACTAGAGGCGCACCCAACTGTGTGTGGGGTGGGGTAGGTGTGTGTGTGTGGTGTGTGTGTGTGGTGTGTGTGGTGTGTGTGTGTGTGTGCGGTGTGTGTGTGTGTGTGGGGGGGGGGGGGGGGGGGAGGGGTGGGGGGGTGGGGGGGGGTAGGAGGGGTAGTGATAAAATAAGAGTTGGAGAGCTTTGAAAGTAATGTGACAGTGATAGTATTCAAATAAGAGCGGAGAAAAAAAATGTGTGTGGGGTGGGGTAGGTGTGTGTGTGTTGCGGGCGGGTGGTGTTTCGTGTGTGTGTGGGTGTGAGTGTGCGCACGTGCCTGCTGTGTGTGTGGTGGGATGGTGGTGTGGGGGGGGGCAGTGATCAAGCTCAGATTGGGAGCGATTGAAAGGTCATGTGCAGTGCTAGTCTTACAACTCAAAGGAGCACACACATGTGTGGGGGTGGGGAAGGTGGGAGTGTGTGTGTAGTGGTGTGTGTGTTTGTGTGGTGTGTCGTGTGTGGTGTGTGTGTGTGTGTGTTGTGGTGGTGGTGGTGGGGGGGGGGGGGGGGGCAAGTGATCAAGAACAGGTTGAAGCGCTTTGAAAGGTACATGTGCAGGTGTCTTCCCAAATACAAAGGGAACCAAACTGTGTGTGGGGTGGGGTAGGTGTGTGTGTGTGGTGTGTGTGTGCGTGTGTGTGTGTGTGTGTGTGTGTGTGTGTGTGGGGGGGGGGGGGGGGGCAGTGATCAAGCACAGGTTGAAGCGCTTTGAAAGGTCATGTGCAGTGCTAGTCTTCCCACTCAAAGGCGCACCCACCTGTGTGTGGGGTGGGGTAGGTGTGTGTGTGTTTTGTGTGAGTGTGTGTGTGTGTGTGTGTGTGTGTGGGGGGGGGGGGGGGGGGGGGGGGGGGGTACCTACCACAGCCAAACAGAGCGGATAGCTTGTAATCAGCAAATCCTTAGGTCCCACCCGGTCTCGCAGCTGATCGGTCAAGTCCGCCACTGCTTCGCCCAATGTCAGGTTGAACCCAATGGGAGCACTGATTCCCAAGGGCGCCGAGGACGCAGTCTCCTCTTCCATTCCTGCCTCCTGTTTCAAAATCGGACGTGCAAAAAAAGTAATGATAACGCCTGGTGGGGCGTGCCAAGATAACTTGAGATACATTCATAGTTACAAGTATGGCTATAAACCCAATGGGAGCACTGATCCCCAAGTGATCCAGGGCAGCAGTCTCCTCTTCCATTCCTGCCTCCTGTTCCAGAATCGGACGTGCAAAAAAGTAATGATAAAGCCTGGTGGGGCATGCCAAGATAACTTGAGATGCATTCATAGTTACTAGTACAGCTATAAACCAAATGGGAGCACTGATCCCCAAGGGCGCCGAGGACGCAGTCTCCTCTTCCATTCCAGCCTCCTGTTCCAGAAACGGACGTGGACAAAAAGTAATGATAAGGCCTGGTGGGGCATGCCAAGATAACTTGAGATGCATTCATAGTTACTAGTACAGCTATAAACCAAATGGGAGCACTGATCCCCAAGGGCGCCGAGGACGCAGTCTCCTCTTCCATTCTAGCCTCCTGTTCCAGAAACGGACGTGGACAAAAAGTAATGATAAAGCCTGGTGGGGCATGCCAAGATAACTTGAGATGCATTCATAGTTACTATACAGCTGATAAACCCAAAAGGGAGCACGATCCTCAAGGGACGCGAGGTAGTCGCAGTCTCCTTTCCGATTCTAGGCAGGCCTCCTGTGCAGCACGGCTGTGGACAACACGTAATGCTACCGGCCTGGTGGTGGGGCCTGCCACGATAACTGTACGATGGGCCCTTCATCGTTACTAGTATGGCTATCAACCCCCCATGGAGCACTGTCCCCAGGGCGCCGCGGCCGCAGTTCCTCTTCCCACTCCAGCCTCTGCTTACAGAAAAGTGCCCGTGGACCAAACGTAATGCCAAGCGCTGGGGGGGCATGCCAAGCAACTTGAATGCAGTGTCCTAGTTACTATTAGAGCTATAAACCAAATGGCGAGACTGCTCCGCAAGGGCGCGAGAGGACGGCAGTTCGCCTCTTCAATTCTGGGCCTCCTGTGTTTCAGAAACGGACGTGGACCAAAAGTAATGATACAGCCTGGTGGGGCATGCCAAGATAACTTGAAATGCATTCTTAGTTACTAGTATGGCTATAAACCCCAAGGGAGCACTGCTCCCCAAGGGCGCCGAGGCGCAGTCTCCCTCTTCCATTCCAGCCATCCTGTTCCAGAAACGGACGTGGACAAAAAGTAATGATAAAGCTGGTGGGGCATGCAAAGATAACTTGAGAGCATTCATAGTTACTATTACAGCTATAAACCCAAATGGGAGCACTGCTCCCCAAGGGCGCCGAGGACGCAGTCTCCTCTTCCATTCTAGCCTCCTGTTCCAGAAACGGACGTGGACAAAAAGTAATGATAAAGCCTGGTGGGGCATGCCAAGATAACTTGAGATGCATTCATAGTTACTAGTGCAGCTATAAACCCAATGGGAGCACTGCTCCCCAAGGGCGCCGAGGACGCAGTTCCTCTTCCATTCTAGCCTCCCTGTTCCAGAAACGGACGTGGACAAAAGTAATGATAAAGCTGGTGGGGCGTGCAAGATAACTTGAGATGCATTCATAGTTACTAGTATTGCTATAAACCCAATGGGAGCACTGATCCCCAAGGGCGCCGAGGACGCAGTCTCCTCTTTCCATTCCAGCCTCCTGTTACAGACAAGACGTGGACAAAAGTAATGATAAAGCCTGGTGGGGCATGCCAAGATTAACTTGAGATGCATTCATAGTACTAGTATGGCTATAAACCCAATGGGAGCCACTGCTCCCCCCAAAGGGCGCCGAGGACGCAGTCTCCTCTTCCATTCCAGCCCTCCTGTTACAGAAACGGACGTGACGTGGACAAAAAGTAATGATAACGCCTGGTGGGGGGCATGGCCAAGATAAATTGAGATACATTCATAGTTACTAGTATGGCTATAAACCAATGAGTGCACTGATCCCCAAGGGCTCCAAGGCGGCAGTCCTTTCCATTCTGATCTCCTGTTTCAGAAACGGACGTGGAAAAAAAGTAAGGTTGGCCATGCTATCCTTGCCATGGAGGGCGAGAAAACCCTTACGTGACCGACAAACAGCAACTGCATTGTTGATCAGGGCTTTTTATTTCTGCTATTTATAGAGATCGTAGTTTTGACCGTTTTGTTGAAATTATCGCGGTTACATAATTTTTTTGTTTTTTTCCGTGAAAGCGTCAAACAAGTATGAAAGGCTATAGAACCTATAAAAAGCTATTAAAAGCACTGAAACGCTGTCCCTAGAGGAGGCCTAAAACCATAATGCTAAAGAAAGAAAAAAAACAGATTTGAAAGAGAAAAAAAAACTGTTGGGTTGATCTGTACTTCCAAGGAGACCATAAGCCTGGACATTGCTGCTGCAATGCTTATCCTTGCATGGAGGGAGTAGTTGACTATGGTGAGCAAGATCAGTGATAGATGTGGAACCTTGCAGGATATGGGGCATGGATCAAACCCACCAACCACAACACCACCACCACACCCACCACAAACTGTACTTGCAATAAGGGGGGGGGGGGGGGGGGAGGGGGGGGGGAGAAGAAAATGCAGCTCATTTGACCTTGGCCAATGCTCTCCTTGCCATGGAGGGGGTTGTTGACCCATGGTGAGCATGATGATGAATGGGTGATGATGAAAGTAATTTTTTAAACGCCGGTGGGCGTGGTATAAGGGGCCCTGTCTTCAGGCGGTTTAGAGAGCGGGCTGCTACTATTACTACCTAGACTGTGCTAGCATGGCAGCCAGGGCATTTTTTACCGCTGTATATAGCGATCACCAGTTTTTACCCTGTTTTGGCAAAAATGCTGCTATACAACCATTAAAACAAATAGGTGTGTGTTTTTGCCCAAATGGCCCTAAAAAGCCCTAAATGGCCCTAAATTGTTTTTGCCCTAAATCGCCCAAAATTGCCCTAAATGGCCCTAAACATTTGCTATACAGAAGTAAAAACAAGTTGTGTTTTTCCCCTAAATGGCCCTAAAAAGCTATTAAGGCTTTAAAAAGCTATTAAGGCTTTAAAAAGCTATACAGAACACTAAAACGCTGTCCTGGAGGAGGCCTAAGACCATGAAGAGAAAAAAACCACTTTCATATTTGAAAAAAGCCATGATGGCGGTTGGTTAACCGGGACAACGAACACTAAAGTTGCACCAGTAGTAGAGATTACGAACCCAGCACCTTCTTCAGTCCAGCGAAATGATCAACCATTCAACCATTCGCCGAATCGGATTACTGTTATCGGACGTGATGATCAATAAAATAAATAATATTACGATGAAGTCCGATTAAGTGACCTTAAATTTCGATTGAAGTTAGTTAAAACATTGAAGTTCAGCATTGAAGTTAACATTAAATTCAGATTGAAGTTAACATTGAAGTCAGATTGAAGTTAACATTAAATTCAGATTGAAGTTAACATTGAAGTCAGATTGAAGTTAACATTAATATTCCCAGGTTTGGAGCTTCCAGGATTTTAGCTATGGATTTTCAAGTTAAATTTTTTCATTGTAAGCTGGTTGGTGATTGGTTGTTGATTTAGAAATGGATTCTAACGGTGGTAACTTTCCGAATTTATATTTGTTTGTTTGTTGTTTGTTTGATGGTTTGAGTGATTGATTGATGATCGATTTATGGTTGATTGATTGATTGGTTGATTGATTGATTCATTTGAATGCGTGATGATGCTGATTGATTGGATTGATTGTTTGATTGGTTTGGTTGATTGTTGATTTAGCAAGGGATTATCCGTAACTTTCCTCATCGTAGTTGGGTTGAGTTGGTATTGGTTGGTTGATTTTGCACTTGTTGTGGCGACGTGTTGCAAATTGAGAGGATCAGGAAAACCTCCGTGTGACGACCGACTGTCAAATGAGTAGTGACCATGTGCACCCTCAGTGCTGGACGAAGGACGCAAATGAGTGCAGTGCACCCCAGTGTGACGAACGACCGCAAATTGACGCAACCCTCAGTGTGACGAAAGGCAGCGCTGCCGCCCAAACACCGCAGAGGGCAGAGCGGGGAGGTTGGGGAGGCAATTCTAAAATACTTTGGCACACCCATGCGTCGCCATTGCAGTGACAGGAATGGCAAGGCGTACTCGAAAAAAAAATAAGAAAAGAGGCCCCGTTGCCAGTGCCCCGCCTGTGCCATCCCTTGCCAGGGCGGGCCCGGCCTGTCCCATGCCAGTGCATTTACGTACCTCTTGACTACCTTAACCACAGGGCGAAGGCATGAAAGCAAGTCTAGGTAGTCCTCTACAAGGTTTTGATCACTGGGTCATCATGGTGCCTGGTGGGCTCAGCATGGGGTCGGCCTGGCTAGTGAAAGTGATGGAAGATTACAATACATCCATGTGTTTTGCATCACCATGGCGCCTTACACCCACGGTGCCTGGCGGCGCCCCAGCATTGGGGACGGCTGGCCCCTGGTGGATAGGAAAGTGGTGGACTGATTGCATGATGGTGTGTTTGCACTGTTTCTTAGTGAGCTCCAAGGGATTAGTGGGCTGGGCGTTGGGGCGGCGGCCTGGATTGTGAAAAGTGATAAAATAGGTACAGTACAGTTAAGGAGTGTTGGTTTGATCACTGGGTCCTCAAGGTGCCTGGTGGGCTCAGCATTGGGGTCGGCCTGGATAGGGAGAGTGATGGAATGAGTACAGTACAGGAGGTGGTTTGATATGGGTCCTACAAGGTGACTGGTGGGCGCAGCATTGGGTCGGACCTATAGGGAGAGTGATGGAATGAGTCAGTACAGGATGTGTTTGTTTTGATCACTGGGTTCCTCAAGGATGATGGTGGGCCTCAGCATTGGGTCGGCCGGATAGGAGAGAGTAGGGATGAGTTCAGTACATGATGTGTTTTGATCACTGGGGCTCAAAGGTGCCTGGTGGGATCAGCATTGGGTCGGCCTGGATAGGGAGAGTGATGCGAATGAGTTCAGTACATGATTTGTTTTGATTCCACTGTGTCCCAAGGTAGCACTGGTGGGCCATCAGCAAAGGGGGGGTCGGGCCTGGATAGGGAGAGTGATGGAATGAGTACAGTACAGGATGTGTTTTGATCACTGGGTCCTCAAGTGCCTGGTGGGCTCAGCATTGGGGTCGGCCTGGATAGGGAGAGTGATGGGAATGAGCTACAGTTACAGGATGTGTTTTGATCACTGGGTCCTAAGGTGCCTTGCTGGGTCAGCATTGGGTTCGGGCCTGGATAGGGAGGTGATGGAATGAGTACAGTCCAGGAGGTTGTGATCACTGGGTCTCAGGTGCTGGTGGGTCAGCATTGGGGTCGGCTGGATCGGAGAGTGAGGAATGAAGTTCAGTACAGATGTGTTTTTGATCACAGGGGCCTCAAGGGCCTGGTGGCGCTCAGCACTCATTGGGGTCGGCCTGGATAGGGAGAGTGATGGGATGAGTTCCGTACAGAGTGTTTTGATAACTGGGTCTCAAGTGCTGGTGGGTCGCATTGGGGTCGGCCCTGCGATAGGGAGAGTGATGGAATGAGTTTCAGTAAATGAGGTGTTTGATACTGGGGTCTCAAGGTGCAGGGTGGGCTCAGCATTGGGGGCGGCGGATAGGAGGAGTGATGGAATGAGTTCTAGTACATGATGTGTTTGATCACTGGGTCCTCAAGGTGCCTGGTGGGCTCAGATGGGGGTCGGCCTGGATAGGGGAAGTGATGGAGATGAGTTCAGTACAATGATGTGTTTTGATTCACTGGTCCTTCAACGGGTTTGCCTGGTGGATCAGCATTGGGGTAGGCCGGTAGGGAGGAGCGTGATGGAATGAGTTCAGTCAATGACTGTGATGATCACTGGGTCCCAAGGTGCATGGTGGGCTCAGCATTGGGGTCGGCTGGATAGGGAGAGTGATGGATTGAGTTCAGTACATGATGTGTTTGATCACTGGGTCCTCCAAGGTGACTGGTGGCTCCGCATTGGGGTTCGGCTGGATAGGGAGAGAGGAGGGAATGGTTCCAGTAAGGATGGTTTTATCACTGGGCTCAAGGTGCTGGTGGGTCAGCATTGGGGTCGGCCCGCTGGATAGGGAGAAGTGATGGAATGAGTTCGTACATGATTGTGTTTTTTTGATTGCACGGGTCCTCAAGGTGGCCTGGAGGCTCAGCTATTGGGCCGGCTGGATAGGGAGAGTGAGGAATGAGTTCAGTCATGATGTGTTTTGATCACTGAGGTCATCAAGGTGCCTGGTGGGCTCAGCTTGGGGTCTCGGCCTGGTAGGGAGAGAGATGGAAATGAGTTTCAGTACATGATGGGGTTTTGATCACTGGAGGGGTCAACAAGGTGCTGGTGGGCTCAGCATTGGGGTCGGCCTGGCTCGGGAGAGTGATGGAATGAGTTCAGTACATGATGTTTTGACACTGGGTCCTCAAGGTGCCTGGGGGATACAGCATTGGGGGCGGCCTGGTAGGGAGAGTGATGGAATGAGTTCAGTTATGATGGTTTTGATCAATGGGTCATCACGGTGCCTGGTGGGTCAGCATTGGGGTCGGCCTGGATAGGGAGGTGATGGAATGAGTTCAGTAACGGACTGCTGGTTTTGTTTTGATCACTGGGTATCAAGGTGTGGTGGTCTCAGCTGGGGTCGGCCTGGATTAGGAAGTGATATGGAATGAGTACAGTTACATGATGTGTTTTGATCACTGGGGTCTAAGGGGCCGGGTGGGCTCAGATCGTGGGGTCGGCCTGGAAGGGAGAGTGATGGAATGAGTACAGTACAGGATGTGTGTTGATTCACTGGCCTCAAGGTGCCTGGTGGGTCAGCATTGGGGTCGGCCGGGATAGGAGAGAGGTGATGGAAGGAGTAAGACATGATTTGTGTTTTGAATCACTGGGTCCTCAAGGTGCCGGGTGGGCTAGCCTTGGGTCGGCATGGATGAGGGAGGGGAGAGTGATGGTGGAATGAGTTCCGTACATGATGTGTTTTGATCACTGGGTTCAGGTGCTGGTGGCTCAGCATTGGGGTCGGCTCTGGACTGGAGAGGGAGAGTGATGGAATGAGTTTTCAGTACATGATGTGTTTTGATCACTGGAGTCTCAATGTGCATGGTGGGCTTCAGCATTGGGGGTGCGCCGGGATAGGGAGAGTGATGGAATGAGTTCGTACATGATGTGTTTTGTCACCTGGGGGTCCTCAAGGTGCCTGGTGGGCTCGAATGGGTCGGCATGGATAGGGAGGAGTGAGGCCTGGCTCGGGCGGCGTGCTGGCTTTAAGGGGGGGGGGGGGGAAGGGGGAAACTTGCAGGGTTGGGGGGGGGGGAGGGGGGGGGGGGGGGGGAAGGGGGGGGGGGGAGGGGGGAAGGGGGGGGGGGGGGGGGGGGGGGGGTGGGAAAGGGGGGGGGGGGGGGGAAGAAAGGGGGAGAGGGGCATAAGGCGAAGAAACAGGAGAGAGAGGGATAGGGTAAGTCTAATATGAGTCTATGCCTCTCTCTCTCTCTATCTCTCTCTCTCTCTCTCTCTCTCTCTCGCTCTCTCCCTCTCTCTCTCTCTCAACACACACAACGCCACATAAAACCCATACGTTTACATTGTTTACCAACTACAAGACGTTTTACCGAACGTGATTGTTTTACAAGAGACCACGAGCGAGGAGAGATGGAGAGATGGAGACCTATGGTATAGTTTTAGTTCGCTTGCCACTGCTTGCCTGCCTTTGTCTGCCTTGCTTGCCTGTTGCTAGTTCGCTTCGGCCTTTTGCATCTTCATTTTTTTTTTTTTTGCGCTTTGTGCCCCTGCATCTTCATTTTGAAGAGAGGAATGGGAAGTTTTTTTGTGGAGGGCGAGTATGGTATATTGAGTGGCGCGGGGAGGGGGGTGGAAGGGGGGGGGGCGTGTTTAGGAGAGGGAAGGGGGGGGGAATGGTGTATGGTTATGTTTGATCTTTGAATTTTTTGACTACTGACCCTGAGATTTGATACTGAAGGAACTGAACCCTTAATAAGCCCCACCAAACAATGTTTGGTGTAACATGGATGAATTTGATGATGATTTCAATTGTTTCAAACATTTCCCAATGGTTCTTGGAGAGGACCAACCTCAATGGGAAAAAAGAAGGCCTTTGGAAAAACCAAGTACAGTTAAATGTAAAAAGTAAGATGTGTGGTTTAAGTAAAAGTAGAAGTTAAGTTTGTAAAGAGTTTAATAAGTAGTAGAGTAAAATTAGCATAATTAGACACCATTACACTTAGTGGTTGGCTGAGAGATTGAGGATAGTGGCTTTGTACAGTGCGTTCCGGAGGACGGGGGGGGGGGGGGGGGGGGGGGGGGAGGGGGGGGGGGGGGGGGTTTTCTGGGGGGGGGGGGGGGGGGGGGGGTGGTCGTTCGGGGGGGGGGGGGGGGGGGGGGGAGGGGGGGGGGGGTCCTTCGGTCTTTCACTTTTTTTTGCCCCCACTCCCCCCCTTCCTTAGCATATTGTTATATTTATACTGTAACTTTGTGACAGGAGCTCCAGGTTCGGAATCGCCGCGATTAGCATCACCACGTAACATGTATACCATACCTTTGTGATGGGAGCTCCTAGTTCGGGATTACAGCGATTATCAACACCTTGTTACATTGATACCTTCCCTTGGTAATTTTAATTATCAACACCTTGTTACATTGATACCTTCCCTTAGTAATTTGTTTTACATCTGAAAGTCTTTTTTAGCTTTATGGTTGTAGGCCTCCTTCAGGGATAGCGTGTTACTGCTTGTATAGTTTTTTACAGCTCTTTAGGGCCATTTAGGGCTTTTATAGTTTTTTATAGCTTTTTAGGACCATTTAGGGCTTCTATAGTTTTGTATAGCTTTTTAGGGCCATTTAGGGTGTTTATAGTTTTTATAGCTTTTTAGGGCCATTTAGGGCTTCTATAGTTTTTATAATTTTTAGGGCCATTTAGGGCAAAAATAAAACTTTGTATTTTTTGTGTAAAGCGATCATTTCGCTAGAACGGGGTCAAAACTAGCGGTCGCTATAAATAGCGGGGGAAAAATCCCTGCCTTACCTTAATGAAGGGAGCTCCTAGTTCGGGATCACCGGTCTTGAACAAAGCCAACCACTTCCGCCACTCCTTCAACGGAACCAGTGCATTGTTGTTCACACGATACTCAGCGGCTCTCTCAGCCAAAAGAAAGAGATGAAGGGGGGGGGGGGGGGGGGGGGGAGGGGGGGGGGGGAAAGAGGGTGAGAAGGGGGGGAGGGGGGGAGGGGAGGGGGGGAGGGAAGGAGGAGGAGCCGGTGGGGGGGGGAGGGGGTGGGGGGGAGTGGGGGTGGGGGGGGTGGGGGGGTGGTGCTGATTGGGGGGGGTGGGGGGGGGGTGGGTGATGGGTGGGGTGATGGGGTGGGAAACAGAGCATTAGCATGTATGTTTCTCACGATACCCAGCGGCTCCTCTCTCAGCCACCATCCACTATCTGTAGGTGGCGGGGGGGGGGGGGTGGGGAGGGGAGTTGGGAGGGGGTGAGTTGGGTGTGGGTGGGAAGAGGTTGGTGGTGGGCGTGGGGGGGGGTGGGAAGCGGTGTGGTGATTGGGTGGGAACCAGAGGCATTGTGTTCACACGTACTCAGCAGCGCTCCAGCCCACATGTCAATATCTTAAGGGTGGGTGGGCAGGTGGGGGGCGGGGGGAGGGAGGGGGGGGGGGGGAGAGAGGGGGTGTGGGGGGGAGTTTGGGGGGTGGGAAGAGGTGGGGGCGTGGGTGGGGGGGGGGGTGGGGGGGGGAGCTGGGGGTGGGGTGGGTGGGGGGGTGATTGGGTGGGAAACCAGAGCATTGTTTGTTCACCGATACTCAGCGGCTCTCTCAAGCACCATCATATCTGTAAGATTGGGGGGGGGGGGGGGGGGGGGGGGTGAGGTTGAGGGGGGTGGGAGGGGAGGGGGGTGGGGGGTGTGGGTGGGAGTGTGGGTGGGAAGGGTGGGTGGAGTGGGGGGTGGTGGGGTGGGGGTGGTGATTGGGTTTGTGAACCAGGAATTGTTGTTCCACACGATACTAGCGGCTCCTCAGCCACATCAAAGAGAGGGAAGGAGGGGTGGGGGGGGGGGGGGGGGTGTGGGGGGTGGTGGGGGTGAGGGTGGGGTGAGGGGGGTGGAGGGGAGGGGGTAAGTGGGGGTGTGGGGTGATGTGGGGTGTGAGAGTGTGGGTGGGAGAGGGGGTGGCGGAGGGTGGGATGGGTGGAAAGGTGTGTAGGTGGGTGTGGGTGGATGGGTGGGTGTGGTGAGTGGGATTGGGTGGGAAGGGGTGTGGGTGGGTGTGGGCAGGGGGGAAGATGCTGAAATTATCCAAATCCAAGACATGCACAGAGTTAAACTAGACTGAAGGGAAGGAATTCATTGAAGTGGTTTATATGAGAGGCGTTTAGTTTAGCCAAACGGCATCATCAGACAAATATTCAGCACCCCTCTCAGCCACCACCACTACCTGGCAGGCAATTAAGATGATTAGGATGGTGATAGTGATGAGGATGGTTGTGATGATGAGGATGGTTGTGATGGTGAGGATGGTTGTCATGTGAGGATGGTTTTGTGATGATGATAATGATGATGATGATGATGATGATGATGATGATAAGGAGGAGGATGATAAGGAGGAGGAGGAGGAGGAGGAGGAGGGCGAGGAGGATGATGATGGTGGTGATTATGACAATGATGATGATGATGATGATGATGATGATGATGATGATGATGATGATGATGATGATGATGATGATGATGATGATGGCGATGATGATGATGATGATGATGATGATGATGATGATGATGATGATGATGATGATGATGATGATGATGATGATGATGATGATGATGATGATAAGGAGGAGGAAGAGGAGGAGGAAGATGATGACGATGGTGAGGGTGATGGTAATGATGATGATGATGATGATGAGGAGGGCAATGGTAATGATGATAGATGCATCATGCCGGTCACCCTACCCCAGCCCTCACCTACTTCAGTCCTCCCTAATCCCTACCTGCCAGGCGATCTCCTCGCACACTGCTGCGTTCTCTGCTGACTCTTGGGCTTTGTATGCATCCAGCTCAGCTCGCCAGGTAGCCTTCTTCTCGGCATCCTAGTAAGAAATGGAGAGTTGAGAAGTAAGACAAGACAAGCAGGATAAATATTACTGTTATAAAAATAATACGACACGACAAGACAAATAGATATTGCGGAGATAAAAATGACAAGACAAGACAAGACAAGACAAGACAAGACAAGACAAGACAAGACAAGACAAGACAAGACAAGACAAGACAAGAGATGACAAGACAAGACAAGACAGATATTGCGGAGATAAAAATGACAAGACAAGACAAGACAAGACAAGACAAGACAAGACAAGACAAGACAAGGCAAGACCAGACCAGACCAGGCCAGGCCAGGCCAGATAGATATTGCAGCGTTAAAAATAACAAGACAGATTGCGGAGATAAATATAATATTAAGAGGTATAAATATAATATTAATAATACCACACTCGCTATCACACAATGCGTAGTGACATGCTTCTGGATGCAATGGAAAGAGGTTGCAGACATGGCACAAGCACAGTATCTTTTTTTTCATGCAGACATGGCACAAGCACAGTGACTTTTTTCATGCAGACATGGCACAAGCACAGTGTCGTTTTTCATGCAGACATGGCACAAGCACAGTGTCTTTTTTCATGCAGACATGGCACAAGCACAGTCTTTTTTTCACAAATCTTGAGGCCATTTTGGTAGCCACAATTGGCGATCCAGGAAGGAAGTGCGACCCAGGTGCGACCCATGTGCGACCCAGGGCGCAAAACACTCACTCGCGGTCGCAGTTCATGGCAACCAAGGGCCCATTTCGCCTTAAACTCGCACACCTGAGGGTCGCACGGTGGTCGCACCTGGGTCGCAGATTTGGCGACCGGTCGCCCACACAAAAAAATGCACAAGCAGTGCAAGGGCTAGAACGCTCAGCGAGACCAGCATTGACTGATTGGCAGCCTTGCGTTCCTCCTCAGGTATGGCATCAAAGGCTTCACATGTGGCCTGATTGGTAGCCAGGCGTTCCTCCACAGGTATGGCAGCATAGGCTTCCCTTGTGGCCTGATTGGCAGCCAGACATTTCTCCTCAGGTATGGCAGCCCTGGCTCCACGCCTGGCCACGTTGACAGATCCACGATGGCCACGGTGGACAAAGGTAATGATGACGCCTGGTGGGGCGTGGTGTTAAGGGAGCCCGTCGTACGCGGGTAGTCCTACCTCAACTGGACAAGCTACCATCGCGGTTGACAACGACCTGCAACGCCAAGAGCGACCAAAGGGGGAGTCGAACCCCCGACTCTTCATCCTCAAGCGATCTGGTCTACCTCTAGACCACTGTATATCACTGAAATGCGATGGCCACGGTGGAATTTTAATGCGGAGGAGTGGAAGTTTGAAGCGGAAAGACGAAACTGGGAATTTCAATATTTCGGCCTGGGATAGTCGCCTGACGCCGCGCCACCTTCATTTCGTGTTGACGGCATCGCGACGTGCACAAATATAACCCTAAACCCTCTGTACATAAATAGATAGATAGATAGATAGATAGATAGATAGATAGATAGATAGATAGATAGACAGACAGACAGACAGACAGATAGATAGATAGATAGACATAGATGTATGATGCATTACTTATATACCGCATAAATATATTAATATTCACACACACCCACCACCACTACAACCTACCAGGGCAGCGTTCTGTTCCCTCATTGAGTGGTGAACCTCCACTCCTGACTTAAGGACTGCCTCCCACTCCAGGTTGCGTGTGCTACCATACTCAGCCTCTCGTTCAAGCCGCAAGAGCTTTGCTTCTTCCTCATCATGACGCTGCTGCCACACCTTGAAAGCCTGTTGCTGTTCGTCGAGCCCCCCTTCAGCTAGCAGCGCAACCAGAGCCTCCTCCTGTGTTATTCAAATTAGTGAATAAGAATTCAATGATAATTCAAATGATCAATTAGTGAGCAATAAAACGTGAGGATCAATTAGTGATCGATAAAAAGTGATAACATGTATAACGGCTTTTAATTCAAATTCCTGCAAATAACCCCTTCAGCTAACAGTGCAACTTGAGCCTTCTCTTGTGCAATTCAAATTATTAAATAAGAATTCAACGAGGGGTGGGCAAGAATAAATTTTGCAGACCGCATGTTAGGAAATTGTTTTTTCCACCCCTGATCACCCACCTCCCCCCCCCCCCCCCCCCACACACACACACACCACCCCACACCGAGGCTTCATATCTGGACACCCAGACAGTATTACATAGCGAAAGGGGGGTCCATGAGCATCATCTCGTCAAGACCTTTCAGCTATACAACCATACATAAAAAATATCAAGTTTGGACGAAGTTATTCAGTTTTTAGTATTTGTACAACTTTCTTGGGTAGCTCAGTGTTCCGCGCCCTTGGAGGAGATCACCCAGGTATGAAAAGGACTGAAGGCGTTATTTGTCTGTCTATCTATCATTATCACCATCATTATCATGGTTTTATTTGACTCAAATTGTATTCTGAAGCCTGAGGGTCTGCTCGGGTGTGGTGTGGGTGGGTGGGTTTGATGGTTTGTGTGTGGGTGGTGGGTGGGGAGGAGGTTGTGAGGGGGGGGGGGGGGGGCTAGACCCCAGACTCGACTGCTTTATGAACCTCTTCAGTGACCAGAATTCAGAACGCGCACACGAACGCGTTGCGCGCGCGCGTTTTTCAGCCTAACTGCCGCTCATGCGACGCTGGGCGCGAAGGTGTAGGTGATGTCCAGCCTGGCATCCAACCTGGCATCCAGCCTGGATGTGCCTTCCTGGGCACCCACCAATTACACACTGGGTGTAACCGACTAACGATTGCAGATTCGTACTCGTCTCGTCAAGCCCTTCTCGATGGTGCTCTTAACGCTCAAAAATTCGCACTGGCAAGAAAATTACACGAAGTACAAATAAAGTTGGGAAAACGGTCGGACCCCCCCTCCCTCCCCTCTATCTCGGCCGTCCGTGGGTGTATCGACCTGATTTGTTTTGCCTTCTCTGCTTCCTGCCACTGCTCAACCATGGTAGCACGGTCCAGGTAAAGTACCAGCCCGTTCTCTACCGCTGTAAGACAGGGCTCCCTTAATACCACACCCCACTAGGCATTATCGTTACGTGTTCATTGCATGTTAATGATTCTGAACCATGATGGACAAATGGAGACCAGAGCTTTCTGTCCTTCCGCTACCCTGAGACTACCCCGCCCCGCTCTGCCCAGCGCCACGAACCCCCTGGGCCGGCCCGTCAGATTTTTTTTTTGTATCATTACTTTTTCCTTACTTGGGCCTTGGCCTCTGCCTTCTCTGCTTCCTGCCGCATCATCATCATTATCATCATCACCACCATCATCATCATGCTCACTATGGTCTGCAAACCCCTCCATGGGAAGGATAGCATTGGCCTAAGTCAAATAAGCTGCATTTCTCTCCCTCCCCCCCCCCCCCCCCCCCTCCCCCCGTTCCCCCGATTACAAGTATAACTTTTTCCTACCTGGGCCTTGTCCCCTGCCTTCTCTGATCGTTCAAGGTTATGCAAGTCCCGTTAGCCTACTTGACTACCCCTGGAATGTAACACACAGTACATATGTTGCTAGTGTACATACATCCAGGCCAGCCCTTTCCTTATATGTATGTATGTATGTATGTATGTATGTATGTATGTATGTATGTATGTATGTATGTATGTATTCATGTTTGTATGTTACAGTCCAGGAGTAGGTCAAATTTCTTACCTGGGCCTTGTCTTCTGCCTTCTCTGCTTCTTGCCACTGCTCAACTGCCATCTTCCGCCTCCTTGCTTCCCTCTCCTTCTTAATGGCAATGTCCTCCAGTCGATGCGCCTTCACAGTTGGTCGGTTGGTTGGTTGGTTGGTTGGTTGGTTGGTTGGTTGGTTGGTTGGTGGGTGGGGGAAGCTGGTTGGTTGGTTGGTTGGTAGGGGGAAGCTGGTTGGTTGGTTGGTTGGTAGGGGGAAGCTGGTTGGTTGGTTGGTTGGTTGGGGGAAGCTGGTTGGTTGGTTGGTTGGTTGGTAGGTGTGTGTTAAGGATTCCTCCTCATGGTCCATGCTGCATCTCATGGGTAGAGTAAAGCTGGTCAGCACTTGGGTACAGATGGTTTATATTTAGGTGGTTTAGGGTTAAGGTGATCTAGGTCCAGGTGTTTTAGGGTAAAGGTGTTTTAGGGCTTAGGTGGTTTATGTTTCGGTGGTTTAGGTGGTTCAGGAAAATAAGTGGTGACCAGCTAAGTGCTGACCAGCTCCTCCCTACCTTCACTGTCCAGCAGCCTGATTGTGGGGGGCGCCTGGCTCCGCCAACCAACCAACCACCAACAAACCAACCAACCACCAACCAGCAGCATGGAACATGAGGAGGAAAACCAAATACACAATAACTAACCAACCAACCAACCAACCACCATGAACCAACCACCAACCAACCAGCAGCATCAACCATGAGAAGGAAACCCAAACACACACTAACCAACCAACCAACCAACCCACCAACACAGACCAGCTACCCCCTACCTTCACTGTTGACATGTACTGCACACTGTCCTCCAGCAGCTTGCTTGTTGGGGGGGCCTGGCTCCGCAACTGCACCATGAGCTCCATCGGGTTGTGTGTGGTAGCAGGGACCAGTTTAGTGTCGTCGTCATTCGTCATCTTTACCAGACGCTTCATGTTAATCTCAAAGGCATCGATGCCGCGGTTCACGTCCAGGCTGGCATGGGAAAGCTCCTCCAACCGCATACGGCGAGCTTTCTCACTCAACGCCATCTCCACCCGTAACTCCTCCCTCTCTACATCGCTCTGAGGGGCGTTATGGGAAGTAATTTGAGATGAATTGAGTTGAGTTGAGTTGAGTTGAGTTGAGTTATTTGAGTTGAGTTGAGTTGGGTTGGGTTGAGTTGGGTTGAGTTGAGTTGAGTTGAGTTGAGTGAGTCGACTTCAGGAGGGTATAAGGACAGAGAAGGCGTCGATGCCGCAGTTCACGTCCAGGCTGGCAAGGGAAAGCTCCTCCAACCGCATACGGCGAGCTTTCTCACTCAACGCCATCACAAACCGTAACTCTTCTCTATCGACATTGCTCTGAGAGGCATTATAGGAAATAATTTGAGTTGAGTTGAGTTGGGTTGAGTTGAGTTGGGTTGAGTTGAGTTGAGTTGAGTTGAGTTGAGTTAAATTGAATTGGGTTGATTTGAGAGAGTCGGGTTCAGGAGTGTATAATGAAAGAAAAGGCGTCGATGCCTCGGTTAACGTCCAGGCTAGCATGGGAAAGCTCCTCAAACCGCTTGCGGTGAGCTTTCTCACTCAACACCATCTCAACCTGTAACTCCTCTCTCTCGACATCGCTCTGAGGGGCATTATGGGAAGTAAGTTGAGTTGAGTTGAGTTGAGTTGAGTTGAGTTGAGTTGAGTTGAGTTGAGTTGAGTTGAGTTGAGTGAATCGAGTTCAGGAAGCAAGCCCCCCCCCCCCCCCCCCCACACACACACACACACTACCCTTGGAACCCCCAAGCCCCCCCCCCCCCCACACACACACACACACACACACACACTCACACCACCACCACCCCTACCCTCGGATCTCACCTTGCGCTTCAGAAGAGCTTTGTGAATCTTGTCGTCTTTATCCAGCTTCTTGGTCTTCGCTTTCCTTACCCCTCTACCCTTGGAGCCCCCCTAACCCCTTCGACCCCCCCCTGACCCCTTGGAACCCCCAAGCCCCCCGCCACACACACACACACACACCACCACCCACACTAGGATCTCACCTTGCGCTTCAGAAGAGCTTTGTGAATCTTGTCGTCTCTATCCAGCTTCTTGGTCTTAGCTTTCCTTACCCCTCTAACCTTGGAGCTCCCCTAACCCCTTGGAACCCCCCCTGACCCCTTGGAACCCCCAACCTTCCCCCCCCCCCCCCCCCCACACACACACACACACACACACTCACACCACCACCACCCCTACCCTCGGATCTCACCTTGCGCTTCAGAAGAGCTTTGTGAATCTTGTCCTCTCTATCCAGCTTCTTGACCATTGCTTTCCTTACCGTCCCCATCTGCTTCAGCAGGGTCGCTCGAAATGTTGTCGTTTGCAGCTATGCAAGGGCCTAGAAGCTGCATAGAAGCTGCTACGCGTATATAAAAAATAAATAATGATCTCATCTTGCGCTTTAGAAGAGCTTCGTGAATCTTGTCGTCTCGATCCAGCTTCTTTGTCTTCGCTTTCCTTACCGTCCCCATCTGCTTCAGCAGGGTCGCCCGAAATGTGGTCGATTGCAGCTCCCCCAGGGCCTAGAAGCTGACTAGAAGCTGACTAGAAGCTGCTACATATAGCTAAAAAAGAAACAATGATTTCACCTTGCGCTTCAGAAGAGCTTCGTGAATCTTGTCGTCTCAATCCAGCTTCTTTGTCTTCGCTTTCCTTACAGTCCCCATCTGCTTCAGCAGGGTCGCTCGAAATGCGGTCGTTTGCAGCTATGCAAGGGCCTAGAAGCTGCATAGAAGCTGCTTCGCGTATATAAAAAATAAATAATGATCTCATCTTGCGCTTCAGAAGAGCTTCGTGAATCTTGTCGTCTTGATCCAGCTTCTTTGTCTTTGCTTTCCTTACCGTCCCCATCTGCTTCAGCAGGGTCGCCCGAAATGTGGTCGATTGCAGCTCCCCCAGGGCCTAGAAGCTGACTAGAAGCTGACTAGAAGCTGCTACATATAGCTAAAAAAGAAACAATGATTTCACCTTGCGCTTCAGAAGAGCTTCGTGAATCTTGTCGTCTCGATCCAGCTTCTTTGTCTTCGCTTTCCTTACAGTCCCCATCTGCTTCAGCAGGGTCGCTCGAAATGCGGTCGTTTGCAGCTCCGCCAGGTCCCACTCAGCCGTTATCTTTTCGTCCACCTTTCCCTCGATGCGGTACTGTTGCTCGTAGAACTTGCGCACATGCATGGTCTCCATCATGTCATTCCTAGTGCCAGTAATGTGACCCATGGACTCCTGGAAAAATCTGGTCATGGTGGTGGTAGTGATGGTGAGTGAGGATGGTGTTGGCGATGGTGATGGTGAGTGGTGGTGGTGGTGGTGGTGGTGGTGGTGTTGGTGATGGTGATGGTGGTGGTGATGGTGAGTGGTGGTGGTGGTGGTGATGGTGAGTGGTGGTGGTGGTGGTGGTGGTGGTGGTGGTGGTGGTGGTGGTGGTGGTGGTGGTGGTGGTGGTGAGTGAGGGTGGTGGTGGTGGTGATGGTGATGGTGAGTGAGTGGTGGTGGTGGTGCCTCCATCATGTCATTCCTAATGCCAGTGATGTGACCCATGGACTCCTGGAAAACTCTGGTCATGGTGGTGGTGGTGATGGGTGAGTGCAGGATGGTGTGGTGTTGGTGATGGTGAGTGGTGTTGGTGTTGGTGATGGTGTTGGTGTTGGTGTTGGTGGTGTGTTGGTGGTGAGTTAGGGGGGGGGGGGGGGGGGGGGCGCGCGGGGGGGGGGGGGGGGGGGGAGTGTGGGTGGTGGGTGGTGTCTTCATCATGTCATTCCTAGTGCCAGTAATGTGACCCATGGACTCCTGGAAAAATCTGGTGGTGGTGGTGGTGGTGATGGTGGTGGTGGTGATGGTGAGTGGTGGTGATGGTGGTGGTGTCTCCATCATGTCATTCCTAGTGCCAGTAATGTGACCCATGGACTCCTGGGAAAATCTGGTCATGGTGGTGGTGGTGATGGTGAGTAAGGATGGTGTTGGTGTTGGTGATGGTGGTGTTGAGTGAGGGTGGTGATGGTGAGTGGTGGTGGTGGTGGTGATGGTGGTGATGGTGAGTGGTGATGGTGAGTGGTGGTGGTGGTGGTGATGGTGAGTGGTGGTGGTGGTGGTGATGGTGAGTGGTGGTGGTGGTGGTGGTGATGGTGGTGGTGATGGTGAGTGGTGGTGGTGGTGGTGATGGTGATGGTGGTGGAGTCTCCATCATGTCATTCCTAGTGCCAGTAATGTGTCCCATGGACTCCTGGAAAAATCTGGTGCTGGTGCTGTTGGTGGTGTTGATGGTGAGTTAGGGGGGGGGGGGGGGGGGGGAGTGTGGGTGGTGTTGGTGTCTTCATCATGTCATTCCTAGTGCCAGTAATGTGACCCATGGACTCCTGGAAAAATCTGGTCATGGTAGCGGTGGTGATGGTGAGTGAGTATGGTGTTGGTGTTGGTGATGGTGGTGGTGAGTGAGGGTGGAGGTGGTGGTGGTGGTGGTGGTGGTGGTGGTGGTGGTGGTGAGCGAGGGCGGAGGTGATGGTGGTGTTGGTGTTGGTAGTGGTGGTGTCTCCATCATGTCATTCCTAGTGCCAGTAATGTGTCCCATGGACTCCTGGAAAATCTGGTGGTGTTTGTGGTGGTGATGGTGAGTGAGGGTGGTGTTTGCGGTGGTGATGGTGAGTGAGGGTGGTGTTTGTGATGGTGATGGTGGGTGGTGGTTGTGGTGGTGGTGGTGGTGGTGATGGTGAGTGAGGGTGGTGGTGGTGGTGGTGATGGTGGTGGTGATGGTGAGTGGTGGTGGTGGTGGTGGTGGTGGTGATGGTGGTGGTGATGGTGAGTGGTGGTGATGGTGGTGGTGATGGTGAGTGGTGGTGGTGGTGATGGTGAGTGGTGGTGGTGGTGGCTCCATCATGTCATTACTAGTGCCAGTAATGTGTCCCATGCACTCCTGGACAAATCTGGTGTTGGTGTTGGTGTTGGTGTTGGTGGTGTTGGTGTTGGTGGTGTTGGTGGTGGTGGTGTTGGTGGTGGTGGTGGCGGTGGTGTTGGTGGTGGTGCTGCTCGGTGGTGGTGGTGTGTGCGTTGTGTTGGTGTTTTTAGTGTTGGTGGTTGTTGTTGGTGTTGGTGTTGGTGTGGTGTGTTGCGTGTTTGGTGTTGTTGGTGTTTGGTGTTGGTGTTGGTGTTGGTTGGTTGTTTGGGTTGGTGTGTTGGTGTTGGTTGTTGGTTGATTGGTGCATGGTGTTTGGTCAGATGATTGTTGGTTGTTGGTGTTGGTAATAGTGGTGATTGGTGTCTCCATCAAGTCATTCCTAGTGCCAGTGATGTTGTTCCCATGGACTCTGGAAAATCTTGTTGCTGGTGGCCTAGTGGTCGTGGTTGTGAGTGAGGGTGGGGGGTGGTTAGTGAGGGTGGGTGGTGGTGAGTGAGGGCGGGGGTGTTGGTGTTGGTGTTGAAGTTGGTGGTGTTCTCCATCATGCCATTCCTAGTGCCAGTGATGTGACCCATAACTCCTGGAAAATAACTGGGAGCACTACGGTGTGATGCCGTTAGGTATTCATGAACATTTGTTTACATTTGTTACATGTCTTTCACCCCACACACACAACCCCAAGTTATTCACGTACATGTTTTATGTATCCTATGTCAACGAATGGCTCAATGGTAGAGCTCGTTGAAACAAGAAGGTGCTGGGTTCGAACCCCTACGCGTGCACTTTAACCCCAACTCCCATTCTATACCTCTGACCGGGAACTGACTCCCTCTGAGTAGCTTCCATGCCAGCATCAGGCATGGGTGGGTGTGGAGCTGGCATCCCAGGCTCCCAACTCCTAACCCCAACTACCCCCCAAAACCACAGAATTAAATCCCAACCCCCAGATCCCCTCCAAAAACAAAAAAAATCAACTCCCACTCCTTGCCTCTGACCGGGGAACTGGCTCCCTCTGAGTAGCTTCCATGCCAGCATCAGGCATGGGTGTGGTTGGAGCTGGCAACCCAGGCTCCCAACTTCCAACACCAAACTACCCCCCAAACCCTAAAACTAACTCCCAACCACAATCCCCTCAAAACCAACAACCCCAACTCCCACTCCTTCCCGCAGGACACGGCACTGGCTCCCTCTGAGTGCCTCCCATGCCAGCATCAGGCAATGGGTGGGTGTGGAGCTGGCAACCCAGGCTCCCAACTTCCAACACCAACTACCCCCCTAACCCCCAAAACTAACTCCCAACCACAAATCCCCTCCAAAACCCAACAACCCAACTCCCACTCCTTACCTCAGACTAGGCACAGGCTCCCTCTGAGTGCCTTCCATGCCAGCATCAGGCATGGGTGTGGGCGGAGCTGGCATCCCAGGCTCCCGACTCCGAAACACCAACTACCCCCCAAAACTCCAAAACTAACTCCCAACCCCAACTCCCCTCAAAAAACCAACAACCCCAACTCCCTTTCCTCACCTCATACACGGCACTGGCTCCCTCTGAGTGCCTTCCATGCCAGCATCAGGCATGGGTGTGGGCGGGGCTGGCATCCCAAGCCGTGACATGGAGGATATTGTAATTGAAAAGAAAGCCACTGACCAGTAAGCTCCCCCCAACAACCCCAACTCCCACTCCTCACCTCAGACCAGGCATAGCCTCCTTCTGAGTAGCTTCCATGCCAGCATCAGGCATGGGTGGGGGCGGGGCTGGCATACCAGGCCGTGACATGGAGGACCTGAGTGAGTTTGCCTTGCTCGTGGACTGGAGTTTGGCGGTACTCTGCATAGGCTTCTGCATTTAGGCAAATGCATGTATTTTATGTATTTTTTATTTGCAGTTTTATAATTCATGCATTTTATATTTTTGAATTTTATGAAATTTGTATTTTGCATTTTTATATATGAAGGACTGTTGGAAACTGGACCTGGGGGTGTGTGGCATGTGCTGTGTTAAAATATAAACGCGAACTTAAAACGATATAAACTAAAAAGAAAAAGTCTTGATATATATATATATATATATACAAGGAGCTGCCTAGAGGCTACCATGGAAGGCACTGCTCACCTTACTACCACCATTCTGGTGCCGCTCTACCCCCTCCTTGAAGGAGTACAGCACACGCAAAGTCATGCCAGGCTCAAGGAGCTGCCTAGAAGCTACCAAGAAAATCTGGAAAGAAAAGCACTGCTTACCATCACATACCACCATTCTGGTATTGCTCTACCCCCCCCCCCCCCCCCCCCCTGCCTCACACACAGAACGGCGAGCGCTGCCACCTCACACACACACACACAGGCCCCTTATCCCCCCCCACCCCACCCCACACACATACCTCTTCCTCATTCACAGATTGGCGAGCATCCTTGATAGAGTACGGCAGACAGAGTTTGTTAAAGCCATGGCCAAGGCTCAAAGGAGGTTGCCTAGAAAAAATTTACCAAAAGAAAAGCCGGAAAAGAAAAGAAAAGCACAGCTTACCACACTACCACCATTCTGGTGCCGCTCTACTCCCTTTCCCTCTTGATTGGAGGACCAGCAGATTGCAAAGCCTAAGCAACGCAGGCTCAAGGAGCTGTTGCCTAGAAGAAGCTACAAAAAAAGCCGGAAAGAGAAAAGCAGTTGCTTACCAACACTCCAACCCTTCTGGGTGACGGCTCTACCCCCTCTTGACAAATTGAGTTTACAGAAACGTTTAAAAGCCCACGCCAGGGCTTTTCCATCATTCAAGCGTTGGCTGTTTTGAATCCATGGTGGGACTCCAACACCCTTGAGGGAGATGGACTGGAAGGGAGTCACAGAGGGGGGGGGGGGGGGGGGGGGGGGGGGGGGGGAGAGGGGAAGGTGATTGTGGGTGACGTGGAGTGGGTGCGTCTGCGTGTGTGATGAGTACAGCAAACGGAGGGGAAAAAAGCAGCCAGGGTCTTCTGCATCAACAAGCTGTTGGCTGTTTTTGAATCCATGGTTTGAGTTTCCAACACCATTGACCAGATGGACGAAGGGAGTTGGCCAGAGGGGGGGGGGGGGGGGGGGGATGTGGGGTGAGGGGGGCGGTTGAGTGAAGAAGTGGTTGTGTCTGCCTGGTGTTGGATTTGAGTACAGCAAACGGAAAGCCATGCCAGGCTTCGCTATCATCAGTTGGCTGTTTTCGAATCCATGGTGATTTTAACACCCTTGAGAGATGACTGAAGGGAGTGAAAGAGAGAAGGGGGGGGGGGGGGGGGGGGGGAATGTGAGGTTGGTAGGAGTGGTTGTGTTTGCCTTGTTGTGATTGGAGAACAGCAACGTTAACCTAAAGCCATTTGCCAGGCTTCGCCATTATCAGGCTGATGGCTGTTTTTGAATCCATGGTGACTTTAACACCCTTGAGAGAGATTGACTGGAGGGAGTCAACAGAGGGGGGGGGGGGGGGGGGGGGGGGGGGGGGGGGGTGGGGAGGAGAGGGGGGGGGGAGGGGAGAGTGAGTGGTTGTGTCTGCGGGTGTGATTGAGTAACAGCAAAACGGAAAGGCAAAAGCCACGCAAGGCTTCGCCATTATAAGGCTGGTGGCTTTTTTTGTTTCGAATCCATGGTGGCTTTACCCCTTGAGGGAGATGACTGGAGGGGAGTCCACAGAGGGGGGGGGGGGGGGGGGGGGGAGTGAGTGGTTGGTGTACTGCTGTGTGTGGATTGAGTAAGGCAAAACGGGAAGAAAAGCACGCGGCTCCGCCATTCAGGCTAGTGGGCTGTTTTCGAATTTTCTTGGTGACCTTTAAAACACCCTTTTGAGAGATGACTGGAGGGAAGGGGAGTTCACAAGGAAACGGTCACAGAGGGGGGGGGGGGGCGGGGGGGGGGGGGGGGGGGGGGGAGTGAAGTGGTTTGTGTCTGCGTGTTGTGTGAATTGAGTATACAGAAACGGAGAAGGAAGCTATTGTGCCAGGTCTCCAATTTCATCAGGCTGATTGGGCTTCGTCTTTTGAATCCCGATGGTGACTGAACTTTAACAACCCCTTGAGAGGATGACTGAGGAATGAAGGCGGATGTGAAGAA
Organism: Chlamydomonas sp. ICE-L; assembly: GCA_013435795.1. Classification (NCBI taxonomy): domain Eukaryota; kingdom Viridiplantae; phylum Chlorophyta; class Chlorophyceae; order Chlamydomonadales; family Chlamydomonadaceae; genus Chlamydomonas; species Chlamydomonas sp. ICE-L. The sequence continues at coordinate 8,749,807 of JACBWV010000223.1, forward strand.
AAAAGAGAAGGGGGGGGGGGGCGGGGGAGTGCAGGGGGGTGAGTGGTTTGTGTCTGCGGTGTGTGATTGATTACAGCAAACGTTTTGTAAAGCCACCAACCCAGGCTTCAGCATCCAAAAAAAGCTGTTGGCTTTAGTTTTGAAAACCCTGGTAAACTCAACACCTTGAGAGATTGTCTGAAGGGGGAGAGAAGTCAACAGAGAAAAGGGGGAGGGGGGGGCGGGGGGGGGGGGAGAGAATGTAGAATGGGGTGAGGTGGGTGTGTCTGCGTGTGTGGCTGGACTACAGGCACAATGTAAAGCCACGCCCAGGCTCGCCAATCATCCAGGCTTACTGACTGTTCGAATCCATTGGGTGACCTCCAACCACCCCCTGATAGAAAGAGATGACTGGAGATGGAGTGGAGAAGGTGAAAGAGGGTGATTTTTTGAATTGGATTGTTACATGTTTTTCCAGGCAAAAACTCTGGAGCTGCTCACTATCTTCCAAAACTCCCAGTACCCCCCCGTTGCGATACCCATGGAAACCGGGAGCAGGGAGCAAAGCTTAATGAAATTGACAGAGAGGAGAGAGGAAAGAGGTAGGTGTCTGAGGTGTGTGAGTTGTGGGGGGGTGGGGGGGGGGGGGAAAGGGCCGTTACTTGTTGGCATTTGATACCCAAAACCTTTTGGCAGACAGATGGGACTCGGTGGAGGGAGAAAACACGAGAGAGGTGGGGGGGGAGGGGAAGGGAAGGGGGAGGAGGGGAGGAGGGGGGGAGGGAGGTTTTTTGAGGGGGGGAGGGAGGGGTGGAAAAGGGAGGAGGGGAAGGAGGGGAGGAGGGGGAGGAGGGGGAGGAGGGGGGGAGGAGGGTGGTAGGAGGGGGAAGGAGGGAAGGAGGGTTAGGAGGGCAGAAGGGGAGGGGGGGAGGAGGGGAGGGGGAGGGGAAGGGAGGGGCAGGAAGGGGAGGAGGGGAGGAGGGGTAACTTGGAACGGGGCGCGGGACATTTTGGTGTTTGGCTTGTTGTGCAAAGTTTGCTGAGTGTTAGTGTGTGCGCTGGTTTTGTAAGTTAGTTCGCAACATGCGCCCATGTGTGTGTATGTGTTGTGTGGAGGGACACCCGGGGGGGGGAGGGGGGGAAGGGGGGGGGGGGGGGGGGGGGGGGGGGGGGCGTGTGGGGTGTGCGTCCGTGGGTTGGGCGTGTGCGGGTGGGTGGTGGGTGGGTGGGGGGTGGGGGGTGTGGGGTCCATGTGTTGTAGGCCTGATAAAAGTCCAAGGAGGGCCTGGCTTGTTTGCACACAGTGCCAACCTTGCTCAGGTGGCGGCCATCAGGACGTTGCTGCTTGAGTGATGCAGCCAAGGCTGGGGGCTTGACTTTACCTTGCCAATTGCAAATTCAGGCGGTCTCCGGCATCCTTTGGCCCTATGGCACCCTGCGGGCAACCTTAACACACCACCAAACCCCCTCCTCACCGGCCCCCCCTCTATCCCCAGGCCCAAACCCTCTCCATCTTCTCTCCTTCCTCCTCTGTCCCCAAACCCCAAACCCCCCATCCCTCCTTCCCCTCCTCTATCCCAATCCCCAAAAACCTCCCTCCATGCCTTTCATCCCTTGTTAAGTACCCTTGTTGTGAAAGTAAGGCGTGTTTAGTTGTTAACATAGTTTGTCCGGGGAACCTGATGGCAGGAAAAAAATTGTCGGAAAATCCGCAGGAGCAACCCAAACCGGGGCTGAAGCAGGTCTCCAAAAAAGCGTAACCAATTCGCAAGTCCTGAGGTAGGTATACGGAAAACAAAAAGATGAGCTGCAAAGCCCTGCAAAGGCAGGCGACAAGGTGAGGAACGCAACAGTGGCCACGGGGCCATTAAGTACCTTTCTCGATGTTGGGGAAACCTTCTAGGGCCTACATCTGTCGGACAAGCCACTTCTTCAGCTTCTTATCAGTATGTATGAGTACGGGGTTCGAAACGGGCTAGGTTTTTTTTAGAAAGAACATGTGATGAAAAAAAGTAGGTTAAGGGTGGTTGCACACTTCTGATACGAGCCAAATCGGCTTTTTCCCCTGCGCGTTTTCTATTTGTTCACCCATTTACACGCAAACTGGTCAGGTCAGCAGAAAGGCAGAAAGGAATCCGCTTATTTATGCTTGTTGGGCTTGGCGTTGGGGCCAAAAAGGACTAAAATGGTCACACTGTAACTACCACTCTCCTACTCTTGTACACAAGAGACCAGAAGGGTCATTCAGAGGGACCCCAGAGGACAAACTTCAATGAAAGTTGAAGTGGAAGTTGAAAAGCCTCGCCCAAATATTAATGGGGTTCCGATGACCTTGGCTGTGATCTCACGCAAAACGTTCAAAAAGTGGGAAAATTCCGACGCGAATCCGAAAACAAACGTGTGGGCCCACAACGAAAACTTCCAGGATCCGGGGCACGTTTTCGTTCGTGCCACCCTTACAAAAAACTTATGTACAAAAAAAAACCCCCCCCGTCCTGAGCTTCCAGTACCTGAAGCGTTCGCCGTTCCGTGCAACCTACTAAACCGTGGATTTGTAAACACTTTTAGTGAAGCCCTGGGGCCTTCTCTGCGGCTTTGGTTCGGTTGTCTCTATCAGGTTGTGTCAGTGTTTTTTCCCGGGTTTTTTTTCCTCAGGGATTTTGGGACCTCCTACCTAACATTAAATAATCAACAGGTCCGATTCTTGTGTCTGCACTTTGGGGGGAAATGGAAAAGCACAATAATCGGTATGCTCGATTTTGGCGCGATTTTTTTTTTTTTATTACAGTTTTGCGTGGAAAAGAAACGGATATTCCAGAATTTTCTCAAAAGCTAACATAATTACTCAAATTCACCACCCGTATTACGGCGCCACTGGGATTGATGTGGCCCATGGTGCTTGCATTCGGAGGTGAAACCTTTTCAATGGGTGTGGTGGTCCTACGGTTGGACTCTTCTCTTAAGGCTAGGCCACGGCTAACGGCTTTTATTTTAATTATTATGGTTGGTTTCCTTAAATTCACGTTTCCTGTGAGTAAAATATTTAACACGCGATTTTGAAAACACAATTCAAATTTCAATTTCTAACCTCAATTTAATCAGTCAATGGGCCTGATGTGGCTGTGTCAAAAACACATTGGCAAATGGCATGTGGCCAGCGGTTAATTCAAAGGGGCACGCACGATTTTTGTGCTTTTGAGCGCTAATTTTTGACCCCCTACCTAAGCTTTAAGCGCCAGTTTTTGCAAACCCCCTAATGGGCGCAGCAAGCAAATTTTGCGGCTTTTTGCATTACACAAAGGCGCAGTTTTTTTTGTTTTTTTGTTTTCAAGTGAGATAAAGCGCTGGCCAATTTGCCATTGAAGTAAACAGTAATACCCTGGGGCAGTGGCCTGGAATTATGTCGAATTGACAATCCTCAAACTTTGGGACTTCGCCTCACCCCAATAAGACACGGGTGCAAAAACTGGTGTTACTAATACACTGCGTCCAAAGGCATCTCAAATTTGAAAACCTGTGGCGTGGCAGCCTCTGCGATATGGATTGGCTCTGGCGGTTGGGTATGGAGTTTTCTGGGAACCCTGGTGTGATTTGGACCTTCCTTAAGCAACATGACAACAGGGGCACTGTGCCAGGGCCCGGTGGCTGTTTACTTGTGCCAGGAGAAGGAGACTTTGGACTGCAGGAACGTTTTAGTGATTCACCCACCTCAACCCCACCCCAAAACCTCACCCCAAAGGAGTTTAAGAACCACAAAAATTTGGCGTGTAATGTAATTCCAGTGTCATAAAAAAGTGCTCCATAAAAAAGCTGGGGGCTGCCCCCCCCCCCCCCCCCCCCCCCCTCCACACACACACACCAAACACACACACACAACAAAACACACTCAACACAAACACACACAAACAGACCACAAATACCCCACTTCAACCCACCCACCCATCCACACTAAATAGAAATAAGAGGCACGAATTGAAATTGCATATGTTTATGGGCAGGGTTTCCCTTGTTTCTGGGTATCTACAATGCGGCGCACATTGGCATCCTTCAGAAAATTCACCGAACAGGGAATTGTTGTTAGTCAAAAATACTCAAAACCATTCAATCAGCCCACCCACCCAAACCATTTACCACACCCATTAACCCCACCAATCCATTACCTATCCACACCACCCATACTCACCCATTCACCCCCACCCATTCCTTAACCCAATCCATACTCCCCATTACTCACAATCCACTTTGACTCGACCTTTATGGCCCTCCCCCCCCCCCCCCAAAGAAAAAAAACACAAAAAAAAAAGAACAAAAAAAAACAAAAAAGAAAAAAAAAAGAAAAAAGGAAAAAAAAAAAAAAAAAAAAAAAAAGAAAAATAAAGAAACAAACAAAAAAAAAAAAAAAAAAACAAAAAAATAAAAAAAAAAAAAAAAAAAAAAAGAAGACAAAAACAAGAAAAAAAAAAAACAAAAAAAGAAAAAAAAAATAAAAAACCAAAAAAAAAGGAGGAAACGAAAAAAGAAAAAAAAAACAAAAAAAAAACAAATAAAAAAAAAAAAAAAAAAAAAAAAAGAAATAAAAAGAAGGTAAAAAAAAAAAAATAAAAAAAAAATGGAAAAAGAAAAAAAAAAAAAAGAAAAAAAGAAAAAAAAAAGAAAAAGAAAAACAAAAAAAACAGAAAAAAAAAAAAAGAAAAAAAACAACAAAAAAAAAGAAAAAAAACAAAACAAAAGTAAAGCGAAACAAAAAACAAAAATAAGAAAAAAAAAAAATAATAAAAAAAAACAAAAAAAAAAATAAAAAACCAAACCATAAAAAAAAATAAAAAAAATAAAAGTCAAAATACAAACAAAATAACAAAAAAAACAAAACTAAAAGAAAAACTTCTTTCCCCCCTCTTACTTTAACACCCAACCCACACCCCACAAAAACCCACCCCCCCCCCCCCCCCCCCCCCCCCACCCCCCCCCCCCCCCCCCCCCCCACCCCCCCACCCCCCCACCCCCCCCCAAAACCAAAACCGGGGGCGTTGCCATTGCCCAGTTTGCCACGTCACGTCCGACGGCTAACGGCGGGGCCAACGGTGGGGGTGGGCACATCAACCGCTTTAATCCCCGCCCCAAAAACCGATTATCTTACCCATCAATCCCCCAACCGATATCTTACACCATTGAAAAAAGTAGGCCGCAGATCGGAACTGGCGAAAGTTCGTTCTATCTTTCTAAGAGCATCTTCTGTCCAACCCATGGCCTCTTTTTTTTTTTTTTTTTTTTTTCTTTCGTAGCTAGATCTACTCTTTCTCCGGCCCAGGACCCGTGCGCAGCAAGCGCCCTCGTTCGAGTGTGAAGGCATTTGCTCTTCGCTGTTGTATACAGGTACGTCCAGTGTCCTTTCCTATCGCATCGGACTACCCTTGCGGGTTAATGGTGGTTTAACGACTGTGTATGTGTTTATTGGTGGATATCAGCGTCACTGAGCGGCCCACAAGAATTCCCGGATGCAACGGGGCGAAATTGGTGGAAACCAGGCGCCATTTTCCTAGATTCCGGCCGTGGGTTACGCACGCTGGGTCAAAATGCCCTTCCAAAGCTGCGCATGGGCCCGGCGTTTTTCGCAAACCCAATTGGGACCCCGTAGGCTGTGGTGATCTCGGACAGGCAAAGATAGCTATGTGCCATTGTTGGGGGAAAACGCATTTTCCAACCTCGGATGGAAGGTTTCGGACCATTCTGGACAACTGCCATGACCATGGCGTCCGTAGCCATCGGTTGTTAGGATAGGACCAAGTTTTGGGGGGGGCGTGAAAAAATTTCGCGGTCGACCGTAGTTGTCGATGCAACAGTGGTGATCGCATGCACGACGGGCTTTTGGCTTTTCATTTTGGGACTGATCTGGTCAGGGGACAATTTCCATGCTTCGGCCGCAGGATGAGGCTGAATAGAAGCAGGGCTGCATGGAAGGGCCGTTGGAGATACTTCAAGCAGCGGCATGGTGGTCGGTCTCGGGAAAACTGGCTTCCACTGCCGCGTCGGCAGGTTGAGTGGGTGAAGGTTGGGGGAAGGGGGAGTGGGGAAGTTAGCCATGATACATGTACATGACTTCTTAAGGTTGCTGTTATCAGTTGTTCCATACCTTGATGTATGCTCCTAATGATTTGAGTGAAGTGGAGAGATAGGGAATTTAACCATGGTATGCATTGACTCCCTTGCTTGGTGATCTCGCTATATCCTTGCTGTATGCTCCTAAAAATCAAGAGGCTTAGCACGTGAATCTGATATGTATTATCGATTGGCTGGGTGAGACGAATGCTGATTAGGAAGACCGCTTACTTTTGTTGGATTTTGCTGTCTTCCGCGCAATAAGTTGACAGGATTGGCGAGCTTCTGAAGTCTGGTGAGCTGAAGGACATCATCGCAGTGCCTACCTCTGTCCGCACTTTGGGAGCAGGCCCACGGACACTGGGGATCCCCTTTGGGCTTACCCCTGGACATCGCCCCATATCAATTGTTGGCCATTGGCTGTTACGGGGGCCCGCTCTGATGTTAACATAATGATTGTAATGATGCAATAATAAAATGATACATTTTAAAGTTTTTTTAGTCCCCTTTGGCTACCCTGGACACCCAGCCCGATATCGATGTTGCCAATGATGGTACGCCCTGGTCATGATGATTAATTTTAATAATAATGATTGACATGATGCAATAATTATGTTATTTAATAACTTAGATTGATGATGCCATTGATGGTACGCCCTTCTCGTAAATTGAATGGTACTTTTTTTAATTCCCCTTTGGCCACCCTGGAAACCCAGCCCGATATCGATGTTGCCATTCATGGTGCGCCTTGCTCATATTATTAAAATATTTTTGAATTACCAGAATTAATGATGAATGCAGTCTGAAAATAATTGTATTTGTGTCCAGACTAAATTATCTTTGGCCACCCTGGACATCCAGCCCCAATCCATGTTGCCATTTTGGTGCGCCCTTTCTTAATATTGAATTTATTTTATTGAATTTCCTTTTGGCTACCCTGGACACCCAGCCCCATATCGATGTTACCATTGATGGTGCGGCCTGCTCATGGTATTTCATAGTTTTTTTATTAACCCGATTAAATGAATGAATTAAGTTTTAAATATTTTTATTTGTTTCTAGACTAAACTCCTTTGGCTACCCTGGAACCCCAGCCCCATATGGATGTTTCCATTATGGTGAGCCCTGCCACATGATTTGGATATTTTTTAATAACCTGATTAAATGATGATGAGCAGCCCTGTGTGGTGCGCTCCCTGTATAGATGGCATGCAGGCAGTTGATGCCAGGGCTGGCTGTCCATGCAGGCATGTCATGCCAGGGTGGCCGTCCATGCAGGCAGGGTGATGCCAGGCTGGCCATCCATGCAGGCAGGTGCATGGCCATGGACACACTTGCTTCTGTCACAACTGTTTTTCTTCTCGGGTTACCAGCTTCTAGACAGCTCCCTGAGACTGGGCCTGACCCAAAGATTCCATGAGCACTGGAAAGCTGACGATATCAGCTTCCAGGTGCCTAGCCTGCTTAAGGATTGGATGAAGAGAGAGCCCAAGGAGCTACCTAGAAGCTGCTGCTCATAGCTGAAAAGAAGAGCTCTGACCTATCAGTATGTGTTGGTGGCCTGTTGCAGCTTAAATTTGATATCCAGGTGGTTGACTATAGCAGGCAGCGATTGTTTAATTTGGTTTTAACAGGTTGAATGAAACCCTAAACCCTGAATCCATCTGTGTGTGATGGGTGCTGAGTGAAGCTTGCAGTCCACCTGTTGCAAGTTAAGGCTTAGGGTTAATGGTTATGTTAAGTTAAGAGTAAGGTTCAGGTCAGGGTTTAGGTTTCAGGTTTCAAGAATTTTGAGGGTTGAGCTTTCAAGGATTTTGAAGGTGTAGGGTTTATGTTTTAAAGGTTACCGTGTAACAGGTATGTGCCCCCATGCAGAACTTTCCTCCGTGCTGTCGCGCGGTAGGCCGTGCTCAGACGCAGTAGCTGTCTGGACAAGCGAAACCCCACAGTAACCATTCCCCAGTGCAAGCGCAAGGTCCCTTCATCCTCATTGCAAGGCGAAACAATTTTTGTTAATTTTGATTGTTTTGATAACGATTACATTTTCCCTGGCAATTTTGTTTTTACTGCTGAGACGGTGAACAGCCAAATTCCTGGCTGGTGACATGTAACCAAGTAGAAGTAACAATGTTCATGTTCTTTGTCCTCATGCAGGTGCCGATGAGGTCGACCCCAACTTGGATGTTGTGAAGGGACGTGGTGGGTGCCTTGCCTGCGTGAGAAGATGGTTGAGATGGCCTCTGATCTGTTTGCTCTGCATTGTCGACGGTAAAGACATTGATTTCCATTCAATTGCTGTCCTTGTCTTTTGACATATGATTTCAATAGTATTTTCGTGTGCCCTTATAGCCCAAACCAGCCCAGACCTAGCTATTATTTTCTGTTGATATGGCCTCTGATCTGTTTGTCTGCACTGTCGACGGTAAGACTGTTGGCTCAACTGGCAGCAGAGAGGGCGGGTGGTGTGTGAGATTTGGTTGTTGGTCGTTGGTTGTTGGGTGGTGGGAGTTGAGAGGTGCATAAGAGCTGCAACTAGATCATCAGCACGTGCTGATCACTGGTGGCGCTAGCTTCATGCTCCACCCAACAACCAATAACCAAACAAACAAAAGCCAACAAGATGATTTCCAATTCAATTGCTGTCCTTGTCTTTTGGCATGTGATTTGATAGTATCTTTGTGAGTCTTTCACAGCCCAGCCCAGACATAGCTTTTCTTTCCGTTGAGATGGCCTCTGATCTGTTTGTCTGTATTGTTGACGGTAAGACATTGATTTCCAATTCAGTTGCTGTCCTTGTCTTATGACATGTGATTTCAATAGTATCTTTGTGTGTCTTTTTGCAGCCCAGACATAGCTTTTCTTTTCCGTTGAGATGGCCCCTGATCTGTTTGTCTGCACTGTCGACGGTAAGACTGTTGGCTCAACTGGCAGCAGAGAGGCGGGTGGTGTGTGCGATTCGGTTGTTGGTTGTTGGTTGTTGGGTGGTGGGAGTTGAGAGGTGCATAAGAGCTGCAACTAGATCATCAGCACGTGCTGATCACTGGTGGCGCTAGCTTCATGCTCCACCCAACAACCAATAACCAATAACCAACAAACAAAAGCCAACAAGATGATATCCAATTCAATTGCTGTCCTTGTCTTTTGGCATGCGATTTGATAGTATCTTCGTGAGTCTTTTCACAGCCCAGCCCAGACATAGCTTTTCTTTTCCGTTGAGATGGCCTCTGATCTGTTTGTCTGTATTGTTGACGGTAAGACATTGATTTCCAATTCAGTTGCTGTCCTTGTCTTATGACATGTGATTTCAATAGTATCTTTGTGTGTCTTTTTGCAGCCCAGACATAGCTTTTCTTTTCCGTTGAGATTGCCCCTGATCTGTTTGTCTGCACTGTCGACGGTAAGACTGTTGGCTCAACTGGCAGCAGAGAGGCGGGTGGTGTGTGCGATTTGGTTGTTGGTCGTTGGTTGTTGGGTGGTGGGAGTTGAGAGGTACATAAGAGCTGCAACTAGATCATCAGCACGTGCTGATCACTGGTGGCGCTAGCTTCATGCTCCACCCAACAACCAATAACCAATAACCAACAAACAAAAGCCAACAAGATGATTTCCAATTCAATTGCTGTCCTTGTCTTTTGGCATGTGATTTGATAGTATCTTCGTGAGTCTTTTTACAGCCCAGCCCAGACATAGCTTTTCTTTTCCGTTGAGATGGCCTCTGATCTGTTTGTCTGTATTGTTGACGGTAAGACATTGATTTCCAATTCAGTTGCTGTCCTTGTCTTATGACATGTGATTTCAATAGTATCTTTGTGTGTCTTTTTGCAGCCCAGACATAGCTTTTCTTTTCCATTGAGATGGCCCCTGATCTGTTTGTCTGCACTGTCGACGGTAAGACTGTTGGCTCAACTGGCAGCAGAGAGGCGGGTGGTGTGTGAGATTTGGTTGTTGGTTGTTGGGTGGCGGGAGTTGAGAGGTGCACAAGAGCTGCAACTAGATCATCAGCACGTGCTGATGACTGGTGGCGCTAGCTTCATGCACCACCCAACAAGATGATTTCCAATTAAATCGCTGTCCTTGTCTGTTGGCATGTGATTTCAATAGTATCTTCATGTGTCTTTTTACAGCCCAGACATAGCTTTTCTTTCCACTACAAGCAGCAGCTTCTAGGCAGCCCCATGAGCCAGCCACTGGGCTAAGCCCCAAGATTGCAATAGTACTGGAACAATGATTCTGTCAGCTTCCAGGTGCACTACGTTGCTTTAGGTTTTGTTGGATAGCAAGCCAGGAGAGGTGCCTAGAAGCTGCTGGTCGTAGCGGAAAAGAAAAGCTATGCGTCCAGGCCCTGGGTAGCTGAATGCCGTTATCTTCGTCGCTAGACGGCCGAATCGAAAAAGTAAAGAAGAGCGATAGTTTGTTTTCGCCTCCTCCGCCTGCCTACACAATTTTAGGTGAAACAAAGTTTCGATGAAATCCACTACAGGTGTAGCCAAATAGGGTAGAGAGGCTTGCCTGACCTTCAAAGCAAGTAAGGCTGTTCAAGAAACAAGCACTGTCCTTATTCAGTCATGTCAGGTGTAGCAAAATGTATTCAGATATGTTGAGGGTTCCCTGCAGTAAAAACGCGTTGAAAATCTGCCTTGAGCGGGAGCCCGGGCGCATGCACCTTGCAGTCGAGGACGAAGGCGGGGCCACTTATATGTCGAGGGTTCCCTGCAGTTACAAGTTCTAAGCAGAGTTGCAAGCGACGTGGAAAATTGGCGGAGAGTGTTGGCAACAGAGCGACAGGTGGCAACGGAATGGAGCGAACCGAAGCCAGTTAGTAAGGAGCCAGTTGGCTGACGTGTCAGGCTTCACGTGTTTCGCACGGCCGTCGGTCGGTTGCACAAACAAACGGACAGCGGGGTGACCCTGTGGGCTCCTGCCCCCCAGAAGCCCTCTGCCAAAAACGTTTTTTTCCTCATCATTGTTGCTAGTAGTGGGGGTGGGAGTGGGGGTGGGGCTGAAAATAACACTTATAATGATGCGGTACGAGAATTTCATTCCTGCCCCCACCCCACTCCCTTCGCCCAACCCCAATACAAAGCTCCCTTCAGATTCCAGCCTGATCTCCAGAATGGGCGGTGGCAAGCTGGCCATGTCTGTCGAGATCATGGATTTATGAAGGCATATCCACACCCAAATGCAAACCTCCCTGCGAACTCCAAAATGGTGGTGGTGGGTGGGGGGGTGGGATAAAACTTTGAATGATGCTGTTTGAGAACTTTATTCCTCCTCCCCCCCCCTTGCCCAACCCAAATGCAAACCTCCCTGCAGACTCCAAAATGGTGGGGGGGATAAACTTTCAATGATGCGGTTCGAGAACTTTATCCCCCCCCCCCCCCCCCCTGCCCAACCCAAATGCAAACCTCCCTGCAGACTCCACGATGGTGTGTGTGTGTGTTGGGGGGGGGGGGGGGGGGGGGGGATATATATTTCAATGATGCGGTTCAAGAACTTTATTCCTCCTCCATCCCCCCCCCCCCGCCCAACCCAAATGCAAACCTCCATGCAGACTCCAAGATGGTCACCAGACTTGGCGGCAGCAAGCTGGCCATGTCTGTTGAGATCATGGATTTATGAAGTCGAATCCACACCCAAATGCAAACCTCTCTGCAGACTCCAAAATGGTGGTGGTGGGTGGGTGGGGAGGATACAACTTTCAATGATGCGGTTCGAGAACTTTCTTCCCCACCACCACCACCACCACACACACACACACACCTGCCCAACCCAAATGCAAACCTCCCTGCAGACTCCAAAATAGTGTGGGTGGGTGGGTGGGTGGGATACAACTTTCAATGATGCGGTTGGAGAACTTTCTTCCTCCCCCCCCCCCCCCCCCCTGCCCAACCCAAATGCAAACCTCCCTGCAGACTCCAAAATGACGTGTGTGTGTGGGGAGGGGGGATATATCTTTCAATGATGCGGTTCGAGAACTTTATTCCTCCTCCCCACCCCCACCCCACCCCCACCATTGCCCAACCTCCCTGCTAACCTCCCTGCAGACTCCAAGATGGTCACCGGACTGGGCGGCAGCAAGCTGGCCATGCCTGTCGAGATCGTTCAGTTCTGCCATGAGTACACCCTCCAGAGGTTGGCCAAGCTCCCCGAGGTGGCTGGCTGCGTGGCTAAGCTGCGCATGGAGGGCGAGAAGATTTATGTGACCGACAACAGCAACTACATTGTTGATCTGTACTTCGAGGAGCCCATCAAGGACGGGCATGCTGCTGCCAATGCTATCCTTGCCATGGAGGGAGTCGTTGACCATGGTGAGCCTGATCAGTTGATAGCTGAAGAACCCTTGCAGGTGTATGGGCGTGGACCAAACCTCACCACGCCCACCACCACACCCACCACCACCTTCTCCGTGTAATCGGGGGGAGGGGGGAGAGAGAAAATGCAGCTTATTTGACCATTGCTATCCTTGCCATGGAGGAGGTTGTTGACCATGATGAGCATGATCAGTTGATAGCTGTGGAACCCTTGCAGGTGTATGGACATGGACCAAACCACACCACACCCACCACCACACCCGTCACCACTTTTTACTAATCGGGGGGAGAGGGGGAGGTGAAAATGCAGCTTATTTGACCTTGGCCAATGCTATCCTTGCCACGGAGGGTGTTGTTGAGCGTGATGTTGATGATGATGATGGTAGTGGTGACGAGAACGTGAAGATGATAATGGTGAGGGTGGTGCCGTGGTGGTGGTGGCGAGAGTGAGGGTGGTGGTGAAGGTGGTGATGATGATATTGATGACGAGAATGAGAACATTATTCCTGGTGCCCTGATGGACTCCAGATGTACCCTACTGTACTCCCAATGATACACTTGTCTTCCGCCAGCCTACCCATACATATCCTTACCCTTGACCCTGCACTTCTCTACTTCCCATCCCATCCAACCCCACCCCACCCCGTTCCACCAGCCTACCCATATTCTTACTTTTTATTTCAACCCTTGACCCTGCACTTGTTCCTCCTACAGGTCTATTCATGGACATGGTTTACGTGTGCATCATTGCTGGCAAGACCGGCATTGCCATACCACCCGCACCCATTCACCCACCCACCCTTTCATCCACCCACCCACCCACTGCACGTGTCCCTCCTACATGTCTATTCATGGACATGGTTGACGTGTGCATCATTGCTGGCAAGACCGGCATTGCCATACCACCCGCACTTACCCATTCACCCACCCACCCTTTCATCCTCCCACCCACCCACTGCACGTGTCCCTCCTACAGGTCTATTCATGGACATGGTCGACGTGTGCATCATTGCTGGCAAGACCGGCATTGCCGTACCACCCGTACTCACCCGTTCACCCACCCACCCATTCATCCACCCACCCCACCTACCCACTCACCCACCCATTCACCTACCCACCCACCCACTGCACTTATCCCTCCTACAGGTCTATTCATGGACATGGTCGACGTGTGCATCATCGCTGGCAAGACTGGCATTGAGGTCCAGATGCGCAAGAAGTAGAAACTTTCCACTTTTGAGACTAATTTTGCTTTGACCAGGCCAATTATGGGCTGATTACTGTCTTCCAATTCCGAGTCCCCCTGTGTGATACCCATGGAAAGTTTCCATTGACAAACTGGGAGCACACTAAGCTGAGGGTGGGATAGTCTTCAGACTTGTCCAGGTCCCTTGCACTTGGGGTATAGAGATTTGTATTTAATTATCCAGTTGTACTTCTTTATATCCTCCGTCTTATCCGAAAGATTCACTAGGGATTGGGTACCAGATCTTAAAGCGTGTTACCACTTAATTGAAATTGTTACATCCGTGTAATACCGTTACTCACAGGACGTGAAGTTAAGGACACCATAGCGTAAGCCGGAGCTAGCTAAAGTCACCGTGTGTTACCACTTAACAAGCTTTACTTGTTCAGCCCATCCAGATAGTCAGGAATTAGAGTATCTGGGGTTGGGGCATGGGGCAAGTTCCTTTACTTGAACTTGGTTACATAGCTTCAGCCAGCAATTTGGCTGCTCGCTGTCTTTGGAAGCAAAGAAAAAGTTTCTTCCGCCTAATTGGCTACCCCTTGGACTGTAACGTACAGGCATTATGTTATGTGAGACATACATAGTTGCTCTCAGGTTGCTCCTACTTACTTTCGGAGGAATAGAGAACTTGGATACATGGCCCCAGCCAGGAAATTGGCTGCTCGCCGTCTTAGGCAGTAAAAACATGTTGGGGGAATGGCCTTTCACATAGACAAAATCTTCTGTGTCTAGGCTAGCATAAGGAGACCCTCCCGAGGTAAACATCCTTTCATTTTTTCTGCTTCTGTCGGTTACGTTGCTAACCCAGATTGTGGCTGGTGAGGCGTAGTTAATGGCTCATGTTGTCATGCAACGTAGATCTTGAGAGCAGTTACGTCTCAAAATATTCGGGTGCAGCCCAAGACATAAAAGGTTGAAGTGGAGTCTTGCGAGCGGATGGAGGGGTGTGAGAGCCAGGGTGTTCCTTTTTTTTGCGGAGCCCCATCTTCCTCATTAGCCCCAACTGTCTAACCAACTAGCTTCGGTCTGCTCCATTCCGTTGCCACCTGTCGTTCCGTTGCCAACACTATCCGCCAATTTCCCGCGTCGCTTGCGGCGCTACCTAGGACTTGTTTCGACCATTTTCGATCGGTGTCGATGCATAGGTCTGCGGTCAAGGGCCGACCAACGTTGATTTTGAACTACCTGTAGACCTGTACCCATGAACAACCTTGACCCCAAGGTAAGTCCCGCGGACGGAGATCCCTCGTGCAAGTGTTCCACAGCAGAGATGTTCCACAGTCAACTCAAGGCTTTCCAACTGTCTGCAAGCTCTAGCTGGCGAAAGTCGTTGTACTGCTGGCTTTCCCCCCAAGACCCGCCAAACGATCTCTCTGCGCGAATATTGCAATTTAATTCTCCTTCTCGTCGACCTTGATTACCGATTCAATTTCCGCTAATATCGTCGCGTCATTTTTGGACCAAGATTCCAAACTAGTTCTGCACTAGCAGTCACCGAAGTCACAGCTGAAAGATGGATGAAGAGGTCGGGGCTTTCGATGGACTGACCGAGGATGATCTGATGGATGATGCTGAGGTTGATACCATGGTCCGAGAGGCAATCACTGCAGCTGTGGGAGACAACCAATTTCTGCACAGTAAAATCGATGCATGGAGCAATAACATAGTGGAGGGTTGTCTGAAGCGCCTTGCAGCGTTGAACAAGCCCTTCAAATACGTAGTGACAACCAATTTGACGCAAAAGGTGAGCTTTGCACTTCTTCCTTTTGAACTCCTGTTGTGCGAATCCCTTCCTGGCCCGTTGATTAGCACACACCTTTTGGACAGCTTTGGCAATTACTGACGGAGCCTTCGTGTACTCTCTGTGAATGGCCCACCACTAGGCCGGTGCAGGTCTGCATGCCGCGAGCTGTGCGCGCTGGAATGACAAGACAGATAGCAAGCTCACTGTTCAGTGGGAAAACGATACCATGATCGTTCTCGTCACTGTGTATTGGCTTTCCATTTAAGCTCTGTAGATTTAGTCGACATGTGTAACTGTATTCTTCCCTTTTCTTTCCCCAACCCCTGTTCCCGAGGCTAGGAGAGTTGCGATAGTTTTGATTGCCGAGCAATAGTCAATCGGAGTCAGCACCTCGAAATCGAAGGTCTGTAGTCACTTCGAACTTCAGCAGTGCGTCAGCTTCCCCACAAAGAACGACATGCTTCCTGATAGAGAGGTTCCTCGCGTCCCGCTTCTTTAGCTACGCCGCTGCGTATTCTTGACTTGTGCCAACCCATGTAACCGAGTTCAAGACCAAACACGGCCTGTCCACAGCAGTAATTGCAAATGACTGTGTTTTACTTCACTGTTGTTATGTGACTCCAGCCTGCAGGCTGAACACTGGCCTAACCAGTTGGAAGTAATACCAGTGGTCACCTTTGTTGGTCTGGTAGGTGTGCAACAGAAAAGGGGCCATGGACATGCAATTAAGTTGGACAGGTAGACGAATGCAATGGAGTACCACTTGAAAGTGTAGGTTTGTTGGCTCTGATTCTTTTTTGGGCTACGCGTAGCAGCTTCTAGGCAGCTCCCTTTCCCTGTCCTTGGGCAAAAAATGAAGCTAGGTAGTGCGTCTGGAAGCCAAGATGGTCACCGTGGCCAAAAGCTGCATTGGATCGACGCAGTGGCTGACCAATGGAGCTGGCTGGAAGCTGCCCTGAGTAGCCCCCATAAGAAACAGTGCTTGTTGGTACTTGGTAGATCTGCTGTGCATGCCATTTGTTTCCTTGTTGCCTCAGTCTGCCTCGGGTGCTGAGCTGGGTCAGAGAAAATTGAAAATTAGTACAAGCTGCCACAGGACGTGAGATTGAAGGAGCCCTCCTGTTTGCATGTACCGTACATGCTGGAGAATGGCTGCTATGTTGGGTTAATTTGGTTTTGCAGAACATCAACAAAAACAGTGGCTTAGCGGCAGTTATTTGTACAAAGAAATAGAAGGGCGCAGCACAGGCACATCATCCGATCATGCAAAACCTACATTCACCACCATCACCACCGCCCTCACACTCACCGCCTTCACCTCCACCATGCAAAACCTACATTCACCACCTCCGCCTGACACTCACCGCCTTCACCTTCACCACCACCACCACCGCCGCCCTCACACTCACCACGCTCACCACCACCAGCCCCACCACCACCATGCAAAACCTGCATAAATTATTCCGCCATCTTACCCCATGTTGATCGTAATAATCAAGAGAATGGGTTGGAAGGGGCCACCAGACCACCACAAGTCCACCACCACCACCCTCACACTCGCCACCCTCACCACCCTCACCACTCTCCTCACCACCACCACCTTCACACTCGCCACCGTCACCACCCTCACCACCACCACCCTCACACTCGCCACCCTCACCACCTTCAACACCACCCTCACCACTTCCACCACCACCCTCAACACTTTCACGACCACCCTCACAACCACCACCCTAATCACCACCACCACCTCCACCCTCACTACAACCACCACCCTCATGTTCACCATCACCACCTTCACCACCACCCTCAACACCACCACCACCCGCACACTCACCACCACCACCACCCGCAACACCACCATGACACTCACCACCACCACCACCACCCTCACAACCACACTCAACACACTCAACACCACCACCACCTTCACAACCACCCTCACACTTACCACTCTCAATACACTCACCACCACCACCCTCAACACCACCACCACCTTTACCACCACCACTACTACCCACACCACCACCACCCTCACCACCACCACCACCGCACACCCTCACCACCCCTTTCACCACCACCACCACTACCCACCCTCACCACCACCACCACCACCAAACTCACTCACCACCACCACCCACACTCACCACCACTACCCACACTCACCACCACCACTCACCACGACTACCCTCACCACCACCACCCCTACCACCACCAGCGACAATAATAACCTCACCACCACCACCAACAACAACAACAACCTCACCACCAACAACAACAACCTCGCCCTCACCACCAACAACAACAACCTCGCCACCATCCTCACCTCCACCACCACCACCCTCACAACCGCCCTCACCACCACCATCCTCACCTCCATCACCCATACCACTACCCCCCCACCACCAACAACACCCTCACCACTACCACCATCACCCTCCCCCACCAAACCCACCACCCTAACTCCCCCCCCCCCCCCCCCCCCCCCCCTCACCACCCTCACCCTCACCACCCCCACCATGACCTTCACCACCACCACCACCACCACCACTCGCAACAATAACAACCGCACCATCAACAACAACCTCGCCCTCACCCCCACCCTCACCACTACCCCCACCCTCATTATCACCACCAACTTCACCACCACCCTCATTACCACCACAACCCTCACAACAGCCCTCACACTCACCACCCTCACCACCACCACCACCCTTACAACCGCCCTCACACTCACCACCACCCTCACACTCACCACCGCACTCACCACCACCACCACCCTCACACTCACCACCCGCAACACCCTAACCACCACCCTCACAACCACCCTCACACTCACCATCCTCACCACCCTCACAACCACACTCACCACCCTCAACACCCTTAACACAACCACCACAACCACTCTCACCCTCAACACCCTCACCTTCACCACCACCATCAACACCACCATCACCACCCTCACTACCACCCTCACACTCACCACCATCAACACCCTCACCACCACCACCACACTCACCACCCCCAACACCCTCACCACCACCACCACACTCACCACCCCCAACACCCTCACCACCACCCTCACACTCACCACCCTCAACACCACCACCACCCTTACACTCACCACCCTCAATACACACACCACTACCACCACCACCCTCACTCACCACCACCACCCTCAACACCACAATCACCCACACTCACCACCACCACCCTCAACAGTCATCACTTCCACCACCACCACTCTCAACACCACCACCACCACCCCATCTCACCGCCACAAGACCCCTACCACCACCACCAACAATAACAACCTCACCAGCAACAACAAACTCACCACCACCCTACAACCTCGCCCTCACCACATTCACCACCACCCTCACCACCACTACACTCACAACCGCCCTCACCCTCACCACCACCCTCATCATACCGGAGTTACTATCACAGTATTTCACTATGGATTTCCAGAATTTAATCACTGATTTCAACGAGTAATAGTAAATTGGGAATTTACCGGTACATGTTTCTTTCAAAGCAATGTTTTGGGGGACAGATTGCTTCACTCCCGGGACACTCTTCGTACATCCAGCGTGCCTCGAGTCGCATGTGAGATACTGGCGTATTCATTTAAACCACACCGCGGTCCTTGTTCGGTGGGGAAGCATTGGGGGACATTATTCACAAATAGTGAGAAAATAATCGGGCTCAAGGGACATCCTTTCTAGACTCCCCTGGCAGGGTTGATCTGTCCCGCACGTCTGCTCCCTTCAACCAACTCATGCGTATCATCTGCGTGAAGGTCTTAGGTTGCCCTTCGAAGGCATGCTCCCGCTTTCCGAATACCGGTATATGGAGTTTCCAAATATTTTGTGTTGACAGTATCATAAGCTTGACTTAAGTCTATGAAAGCGCAGTATGTTTTTTTCTTCTTAGTCTGGCAGCCTGAATAAGGTGTCTCAAGATATACATAGGTTGAAGCGTATTGCGATCTGGGTGGAAGCCAAATTATGTTTCAGGATTTGTGTCTCCTTTACGCACCACTCTGTCACCAGATCCCGGAGAACATTTCCATACCTACGATATAGATCAGGACTAAATGCTAGCATTCTATAGTTGTTGAGTAGTTGGGGTTGTGCATATCATTCTTCTTATGAAGGGCCGAAATCCTCGCAATTTTCCAGAGACTGAATATTTATTGAAGTGTTACATCACTTGTGTAATCCAAGGTGGTGCGTCATATGTATATATTACGAGCTTCCTCCCACTACCGAAAGGTGGAAACTGTTATTCGCCGGGTTTCCCCGGTTCACCTAGAGTGACTTAGAGTGCACAGGTCTCCCGCCCTGTAGCACTGTACTGCAGTGCCGCTGCCAGCTATGGCACGGACTCTGATGCCGGTGCCCTGAGGTACCGTGCTATCTCAGGACTTCCTCCTTGCGCATTGCTTGAATGCTGTATCTACTGTAACGATCAGATTCTCTGGCTACTTCCCTTCGTCATTGTGCGCTGCATATAACTCCGGAAAACCAAAAAAACTGATAGGTGTAAAATTCCAATTGTTCCTTGGAAGGATCGAGTGTGTCACCTAAGTGATTCTGAAACCGTTCAAGATGAACACCTTGTGGTATTTGAATATACTGACGCAGCCTAAGTGCCTTACTGGATACGAGAAGAAAGTATCAGAACCTGCTTTGAGTGCTTTTCCAATATGAAAGTACGGTAAAACAATCAGAACCGTTGTCGTGGTCTTCTTGAGGTTCAGGGTTTTCATGCTGGGCAGGTGCACTGTGTTGGGATCTGATGGGGTACTGAACTGTGTTGGGTGTGTATGACATGTATGCACTGGGCGGCTGGGATAAATTCCCCCGTGCATGTATGGGTCTGTTGGGGTTCTGCCTGTAAGGGTGAGTGTCTTGGTCTTTGTCGGGCTCAACTGGGTTGTCATATTCATAGGGCTGTCAATACCGTACGGTATTTTCAATTACCGTACAATATATCGTGATATACCGTACGGTATCGATACCGTACGATATTTTTATACCCTTTTGGGGAAAATCAGTATAAGACCAAGGGGATACAACAGGAAATGCCGTTTACACGTCCATACACTTAAAATCAAGTCAAATGATATGATATGATATGATATTCATTTGTTCTCAGGACTTCTGAGTCATGTCATGGGAAGCCTCTTAGGCCTGCCAGGTTCTCACTCTCATTGAAAGTGATGTCTCTAGCATCAAAGCTCTTGTGGTTCTCGTCCACTACACGGTATGCCTTTCTGTTTTCAGAATATCCAACGAGCCTGGTAATTTTGGCTGATGGAGAGAACTTGAATGCACTCTCTTTGGGTGGTATGTGGACATACCGGAATTCTGTGCTTCCAATAACTCTGAGGTGGTCGACCTTTGGCTTGACGCCATGGAACATTTCATAGGGAGTTTCGTCTGACTGTGATTGAGCTGGGAGGTTCCTGAGAATGCAGGCGTTCTTTACCATTCCAGCCCAGTACCTGTTGGGAAATTTGGATGATTGGAGGAGTGCTGTGGCTCTGTCATGCAAGGTTCTGTTGAGGCGTTCAGCTGCCCCGTTTATAGAGGGGTTTCCAGGAACTGTGAATTCTTGGGTGATGCCTTGGCTCTTGCACCATTCGGTGAACTGTGCCCCAGTGTACTCAACGGCACTGTCAGAGAAGATTTTTCCTATCTTCTTTCCTGTGAGGATTTCATACCTCTCTAGCTCCTGAATAGTGTCTATAGGGACTGTGTCTTTAGTTTTGTGGAAGGTGACTATGGAAAACTTAGAGTGGTCATCTAGGATGTCTTGGAAGTACTGGCTACCGTTGAGGCTAGGGATACGTGACTTCCCACTTATGTCTATGTGAATGATGGCTAGTGGCTGGGTAGCACGTGAGATGGAGGTGGGAAAGGGATTCTTGTCCATCTTAGAAAGGATACGCATTTCACATGGGACCCTACTGAGTTTTCTGAATGCTGCAGGTGTGACGTTGATGCCAATGACTTGGTCTTCTGAGACCAGTCTTGCTAGACCTTTGAAAGAGGCATGTGCATAGCGGTTATGCCATAGGTTGGCTGTTTGTTGGGCGGTACGTGATACAGCTGCCATGGCATGTTGATGTGTGCCATGCATCTAGCAGAGGGTCTACAGTGGGAACTAGGTACAGACTTTTGTGTTTTTGTGCAGTGAGGATGGTGACATTGTTGAGAGTCATAGTGGACTGCCTGGCGTTGAAGTTGATGTCCAGGTCAGGGTTTGCTTTGATAGGTATGCTCATGGAGAGAAGGTTAGGGGTGCCAGTGTTGTCATTCAGGTGGACATTCCTGAGGAGGAATATATTTCCTTGGCCCCCCCTAACACTGGCTGTTCCTGTTCTGGTAATGATAACATCTCCTGATGCTGTTTTGACAATGATGGGGGGTACTACTTTGATGTTGATCAGAAGGGAGGCGGTACCAGTCATGTGGAGGTGGCTACAGTGTCAATGGTCCATGCATTGGATACGTTGGAGGTGTGTGATTTTGATGCATGCAATGCATAGTTGGGTCTGGGATGGGATGCACGGGGTCTGGAGTGAGATGCATGTGGCCTGGAGTGAGAAGCACTAGGTTTAGTAGAGTAGGTGTACCTGAGGTATTTCATCATAGCTCCGTAGTCAGTGTAGGCCTTGACCTGGAGGTTCATAGGGGCAGAGAGGTATTGTTTGGCAGTCGACAATCAGATGGAATCGATGGATAGGGGAGACAGGGATCTCATGTAAGTTTCAACCTTCTTGGTAATCATGGCTCTGACATGGATGTTCCAAGATATGAAGTCGTGTCCATGAAAGACAGGAGGTGATTGCTTGGGCATCAGGGGATAGGACGGCACCACCTTTGTGTGGATCTGAATAGGCCTATTGGAAAGATCTGGACAACGATGGAGGCAGAGAGAGATCGGGGCGTTTTCAGAGAGATTTATTGGAGTCGGAGGTGTCTTGGTCTTGGGCAGTGGTGAGGGCTGGTGGAGGGAGGGATCGATGCGGGCCTGTCGTTTAGCAGATTCAATGCGGGCACGCAATGGCAGCGGCAGAGAGCGTTCCAGTATGCAGCAGCAGCAGTCGATTGAGGTAACGATGAGATAGCGTTACCAAACACTTGGCAATCAATCAGAATTGATCGCTAGAAACTCCAAGAGTCCTATGACGTTGATGTTACTTAGGATTGACACAGAGGGGCGAGTCGTTTTGCTCGCTCCAGTTCAGTTACAATGATTGGCGGTGGAATGCACGTCAAAATCAAAGTTTACTGGTTTGCGCCGAGGCACTTTTCAAGGCGGAAAGTCGGCACGTCATTTCTATGCGCGTGTTTGAAGGGCTGACATAACCTGCGCAATGGTTAGCGTGATGGGCCCATAACCTGTAGTTTTTGGGAGACAAAGACACATGAGTAGTTACAAAGATAAGATAGCTTCACGTCGCCGGATCAGGCAGATGAAGGCAGTACAGTAAGGTACTGCACGGCAGTGCACGGGGCCCTAGCTGGCGCCGGCACTGCAATGAGCACGGTAGGGACTGAGACCTGTGTGCTCAAGGTAACACTAGAGATGGCATAGAAGCCAGTCTATAACATACATAGCTCTGGCCAGCAATTTGGCTGCTCGCCTTCTCTGACCCAAACACAGCAGGGGTCGGTTTGAAGTAGAAACTGCTGCAACATGCCTACATATTAAATATACCACGTAGGGCCTGAGTTCCCACACATTTACACATTTCCCTGGTAATTTAGTTTACTGCCAAAGACGGCGAGCAGCCAAATTGCTGGCTGGAGCCATGTAACCAAGTTCAATTTCCCACGCATTCAGTGCGCAGAAAAATCAAAGCACCTTCTGTCCACCCCACAGCCTTCTGTGGGTTAGCCTCAGGCAGCAGCGCATGTATCAGCTGGCTGTGGGCTAGCCCCAGGGCGCAGCGCATGAATCAGTTGGCAGCTGGCTGAAGCTATGTAACCAAGTTCAAGTCCAAGTGGGCAAGCCCCAGGCAGTATCGTACTACGTAGGTATTTGGGCATGCTGGTTCCTGGGTACCAGGCAGCGATGTTGGGCATGTGTGAGGCATGCTGGTTCCTGGGTTGGCAAGCCCCAGGCAGAGCATGTATACCACTACGTAGGTATTGGGGCATGCTGGAACCTGGCAGCTATGTTGTGCACGTGTGGGGCATGCTAGTTCCTGGGTTGGCGAGCCTCAGGCAGCGCATGTGTCCCACTACGTTGGTATTGGGGCATGCTGGCTCCTGGGTACCTGGCAACTATGTTGGGCATGTGTGGGGCATGCTGGTTCCTGGGTTGGCAAGCCTCAGGCAACGCATGTGTACCACTACACAGGTACTGGGGCATGCGGGTACCTAGCAGCTATGTTGTGCACGTGTGGGGCGTGTGTGGGGCATGCTGGTTCCTGGGTTGGCAAGCCCCAGGTAGCGCATGTATACCACTATGTTGGTATTGGGGCATGCGGGTACCTAGCAGCTATGTTGTGCATGTGTGGGGCATGCTGGTTGCTGGGTTGGCACGCCTCAGGCAGCGCATGTATACCACTACGTTGGTATTGGGACATGCTGTCTGCTGGCTTGGCAAGCCTCAGGCAGGGCATGTATACCACTACGTTGGTATTGGGACATGCTGTCTGCTGGCTTGGCAAGCCTCAGGCAGGGCATGTATACCACTACGTTGGTATTGGGGCATGCTGGCTCCTGGGTACCTGGCAGCAATGTTGGGCATACTGGTACCTGGCAGGTGCATGTACTGGGGCATGCTGGTACCTGGCTGTTATGTTGTGCACGTGTAGGGCATGCTGGCCCCTGGGTTGGCAAGCCTCAGGCAGTGCATGTATACCACTTGGGAGGTATTGGGGCATGCTGATTCCTAGCAGCTACGTTGTGCATGTGTGTGGCATGCTGGTTCCTGGCTTGGCAAGCCCCAGGCAGGGCATGTATCCCACTACGTTGGTACTGGGGCATGCGGGTACCTGGTAGCTTTGTTGTGCATGTGTGACCCCCTTGGTGTGACCCCTGGGTTGGCAAGCCTCAGGCAGCGCATGTATCCCACTTGGGAGGTCTGGGGGACATGGTGACTTTCCCCAGCTGCGGCGTACGGGAAGGTCCCCTGGCATGTATGAAACACCACGCCCCTCCAGACGTCATCTTTTTGAACGTATGGGGGCATGCTGGTTCCTGGGTTGGCAAGCCTCAGGCAGCACATTTGTCTCACTAATTGTACGTAATAGCAATATATCAAATATCAACACTAAGGCTTCCCAAGTCGATTAATCCGCTTAATATAATCCCTGGTTTCTGTGGGCATCGCACGGGGGTACTTGGAAGTAGAAGATGGCGTGCAGCTCAGAGTTGGTTCAAATACCATGTAACAATACAATCCTGTCAGCGTGAACTACTAGGACACGAGTGCCTTATTGGTATCTGATCAGATGTACTAACAGCCCTCGTAGCCTAGCTGTTGTGACAAGTCCAAGTACCAAGTATAAGAAACAACAAGCATGTGTCTCACTAAGTATAGGTACCAGCATGCCCCAAATAAGGACAGTACCAGCAGTACAAGCATGCCCCAAATATGAGCAGAATCCAGCACTCACCCAGTCCCCTCCCCCCCTCAGACCCCCTTTAGAATAAGACTAAAAGAGGCAAACCACCGCCTCTCCATTAGTCCCCCTTGGCCTTGACAAGTTGCGTGTGTGTGTGTGTGTGTGAGGGGGGGGGGGGGGGGGGGGGGAGGTAGGTTGAGGTTGTGTGTGTGTGTGGGGCAGCGTCAGGGAGATAGGGGGGGGGGGGGGGGGGGGGAGCATATTGGAAGTCCAATAGTGCACCAGGAAAAATGGAACCATTGCCATCATCACAACCTTTTGGTGGTTGGCCCCAGTGAAAGCAAACGGGCTGGCCCCCTCAACCTCACGCCTCGCAAAAAGACGTGCTATTTATTTATTCATAGCCTCTTTCAGTGATATACATTGGTCTAGTGGTAGACTAAGTCATTTTCAGAATGATGAGTCGGGGGTTCGACTCCCCCTTCGGTCGCTCTTGGCGTTGCAGGTCATCGTCAACCGCGATGGTAGCTTGTCCAGTTGAGGTAGGAGACCGCTCCCCACCTGCGTACGACGGGCTCCCTTAACACCTCGCCTCATCAGGCGTTATCATTACCTTTATTTATTTATTCATCACAACCTTTTCAAGCTCTTTTTTACTTTCGAGATTCCCCCCCCTGCCATGGCCTTCTGGTCAAGCCTATTCTTCTTCAGAAGCTGCGAGGGACTACTCTCCCCGGTGTCCTTCTTGCCGTCAACACAAGAAGCTCCACCGCCGCTAGCGTTGGCCCCGCTCGTTGTCAGTGGCGTGGGTGTGTGGCGCTTGGCATGGATGCTAGTCATGAGGGCAGCGTGCTTTGCGTATTCTTCATAGTCCTGCAGCGGTGTGTGAGTGCAAGTGATTTGAAAACATTATGATGTCATATACCGGCCATATAGTTGTCAGTGGTGTGGGTGCTGGGTGCTTGGCATGGATGCTAGTCATGAGGGCAGCGTGCTTTGTGTATTCTTCATAGTCCTGCGATGGTGTGAGTGCAAGTGATTTGAAAACATTATGATGCCATATACCGGCCATATAATTGTCAGTGGTGTGGGTGTTGGGTGCTTGGCATGGATGCTAGTCATGAGGGCAGCGTGCTTTGTGTATTCTTCATAGTCCTGCAGCGGTGTGTGAGTGCAAGTGATTTGAAAACATCATGATGTCATATACCGGCCATATAGTTGTCAGTGGTGTGGGTGTTGGGTGCTTGGCATGGATGCTAGTCATGAGGGCAGCGTGCTTAGCGTATTCTTCATAGTCCTGCAGCGGTGTGTGAGTGCAAGTGATTTGAAAACATTATGATGCCATATACCAGCCATATAGTTGTCAGTGGCGTGGGTGTTGGGTGCTTGGCATGGATGCTAGTCATGAGGGCAGCGTGCTTTGCGTATTCTTCATAGTCCTGCAGCGGTGTGTGAGTGCAAGTGATTTGAAAACATTATGATGTCATATACCGGCCATATAGTTGTCAGTGGTGTGGGTGCTGGGTGCTTGGCATGGATGCTAGTCATGAGGGCAGCGTGCTTTGTGTATTCTTCATAGTCCTGCGATGGTGTGAGTGCAAGTGATTTGAATACATTATGATGCCATATACCGGCCATATAATTGTCAGTGGTGTGGGTGTTGGGTGCTTGGCATGGATGCTAGTCATGAGGGCAGCGTGCTTTGTGTATTCTTCGTAGTCCTGCAGCGGTGTGTGAGTGCAAGTGATTTGAAAACATTATGATGCCATATACCGGCCATATAGTTGTCAGTGGTGTGGGTGTGTGGTGCTTGGCATGGATGCTAGTCATGAGGGCAGCGTGCTTTGTGTATTCTTCATAGTCCTGCAGTGGTGTGCGAGTGCATGTGTATACAATGCATTATGATGTCATAGGCAGGCCGTATAGTTGTCAGTGATGTGGGTGTGTGGTGCTTGGCATGGATGCGAGCCATCAGGGCAGCGTGCTTTGCATTTCCTTCATAGTCCTGCGATGGTGTGTGAGTGCAAGTTATTACATTACATGATGCTGCCATATACAGGCCATATAGTTGTCAGTGGCGTGGGTGTGTGGTGCTTGGCATGGATGCTAGCCATCAGGGCAGCATGCTTTGCGCATTCTTCGTAATCCTGCGATGGTGTGCCAGTGAAAGAGATTTCAATCCATTATGATGTCATAGATAGGCCATATAGTGGTCAGTGGCGTGGGTGCGTGGCGCTTCGCATGGGTGCTAGTCAGGGGCGCGTGCTTTGCGTATTCTTCGTAGTCATGCAATGGTGTGTGAGTGCAAGTGAGTATAATACATGATGATGTCATATACAGGCCATATAGTTGTCGCTGACAACCTGTCAGTGGCATGTGTGTGTGGCGCTTGGCATGGGTGCTAGCCTTGATGGCAGCGTGCTTTGCGTATTCTTCATAATCCTGCGATGGCGTGCCAGTGAAAGAGATCTTAATCCATTGTATTGTCATATACAGGCCATATAGGTAACAGTGGTGTGTGTGTGAGTTCACCAGGGCAGTGTGCTTTGCATTTTCTTCATGGTCCTGCCATGGTGTGTGAGTGCAAGTGAGTATAATACATTATATTGTCATAAACAGGCGATATAGTTGTCAGTGTCGTGGGTGTGTGGCGCTTTGCATGGATGCTAGTCATGAGGGTAGCGTGCGTTACATATTTTCATAGTATTCATATCATGGATGCGTATATCATACACTAATGTACGATATATCGCCTGATAATCATGGAACAAGAAAGATATGGACAACCATTCTCATAACTAGGGACCGGCATATCATATGATGTTGACCAAAGGCAAGTATGATATCATACAAATTGCATCATATGATATGCCGGTCCCTATGGGTAGCATGGGTGGGTGGTTATGGATGTGTATGGCTGGGTGGGTGAATGGCTGGGTGAATACCACACAATCCCTATTTGGGAAGTCTGAGGATGCCATTGTGTGCGCCATAGTGTAAAGACCCAGAATCCATACACAATTTCAAGTCATGCCTCTTATTTCTATTTAAGGGGTTGGGGTGGGGTGGGGGGTCAGCCCTCCTCAGGTTTTTAGGCATTAGGGGTCATAACTTTATTACTCCTGATTTTATACACGTATAAATGCGCCATTTGTTTAAACATACAATCTATCAAATACATCATATATACTCGGTATATACCTTTGTATAATCATTCAGTGTACACAAGTATAAATTGTACATTTGTATAAACATCAATCATATTCAATACATTATATACACCTCTGTATAATCATGCATTATGTACATGTATAAATTATATATTTGTATAAACATACCGAGAGAAGGGGGGAAAAGGAAAATATTTGTACCGCATCTTCGATATGGATAGAACACAAGTCGATACTGTCGAAATCATGTCGATACACCCAGGGGGGGGGACCTTTTTCCAACTTTATTTGTACTTTGTGAAACTTTCTTGTCAGAGCGAATTTACAACAATGAGTAGGTCTTGACGAGAGGAGTGTGAATCTGCAGTCGTAAGGTACACCCAGGGTGTAATTGGTGAATCTCCTGGAAGGTACATCCAGCCTGGACGTCACCCAGATCATCGCGCCCAGCTTCTCACGAGCGGCAGTTCTGAATTCCGGTCCTTGACGAGGTTCCTAAAGCAGACAAGCCCCCCCCCCCCCCCCCCCCCCTGCTCCTCCCCACCACACACCTTCACCCCCCTCACCCACCCACACCACACCCAAGCAGATCATCAGGCTCCAGAATACAATTTGATTCAATTAAACCATGATAATGATAGATAGACAGATAAATAACGCCTTCAGTCCTCATTATACCTGAGTGATCTCCTCCAAGGGCGCCGACTACTACTGAGCGCCAAAGAAAGTTGTAACAATAAAAAACTGAATTACTTTGTCTAAACTTGATATTTTGTATATTTTGGTTGTATGGTTGGATAGGCCTTGGCGATATGATGCTCACGGACCCCAATTTAACTTCGCAAAACTGTCTGGGTATCCAGATATGAAGCCTCATAGGCGTGTGTGTGTGTGCGTTGGGGGGGGGGGGGGAGGGGGGAGGGGCAGGGGTGAAAATAACAACTTCCGAACATGCGGTCTGACAACTTCATTCTTGCCCCCCCCCCACCCCACCCAACCCACACACGAAACATACACTATATTAAATACATAAATACATTATATATATTATACAAATGTACACATATATATACATTTATATAAGCATACATGTGCATGTGTCTGAACATGATGTGATGTGCGTTTCCTATGCAATGACTCGGATAATTAGCGCGCACCTCAAACAAAAGCCTTCCTACCTCCTTGTTCGGAGCCGAGTCAGGAAAGGGTTGTATGAGTAGACAGTGGATGGCCAGACACAAGCACACACAACAATGTGCATGTGTCCTATCATGATATGCATAATGTAATGCGCATGTGTCTGTGCAATGATTCGTATAAACTAGCACACCTCAACACAAAAGCCTCTCTACCTCCTGGTTGAGGGCCAAGTCTGGGGAGGGTTGTACGGACACCGGACACATTGCACAGACACAAGCCCGCACACAACTATTAAATGCGCATGTGTCTGTGCAATTATTGGTACAAACTAGCGCACCTCAAACAAAAGCCTCCCTGCCTCCTTGTTCAGGGCCAAGTCAGGAAAGGGTTGTATGGGTAGGCACTGGATGACCAAGCGCAGACACAAGCACACACAACAATGTGCATGTGTCTTATCATGATGTGCATTTTCTGTGCAATGATTGGTATAACTCGCGAATTGCGCTGCGCATAACCTAGCGCACCTCAAACAAAAGCCTCTCTACCTCCTTGTTGAGGGCTGAGTATGGAAAGGGTTGAATGAATAGACAGCGAACAGCATGCATAGACACAAGCACACACAAAAATGTGCATGTGTCTGAGCATGATGTGCATGATGAGATTTCTGTGCAATGACTCGTATATCTAGCGCACCTCAAACAAAAGCCTTCGGCATTCTCATTGAGGACCGAATCTGGATTGCACGGTCAGCGGACACATTGCAGACACAAGCCCACACACCAAGGTGAACTGTGCATGTGTATGTGCATTGGTTCGTATAAACTAGCGCACCTCAAACAAAAGCCTCCCTGCTTCCTCGTTGAGAGCCGAGTCAGGAAAGGGTTGTATCAGTAGACAGCGGATGACCATCAGAACATGTCTGAGGCCCATATCAGCTGTCCAGTCTTTCTTCAGCACATTGACGCAGATTTCCCCGGATGTTGATACGTTGGGGTGGAAGATCTTGGTCAAAAAGATACCTAGTTGAGAGAGTGAGGGTCAAGTTCTAGGTCAGGATGGAAAGGGGATTGGGGTTCTTGTGGTTATTTTGATGTTTTGTTTATATGGTATATTAGTCTTCTTGACGCAGATTTTGCCGAATGTTTGACACGTTGAGGTGGAAGATCTTGGTCAAAAAGATACCTAGACGAGAGAGCTAGGGTGAGGATGTGGAGGGGGTTTGGGTCAGGGTCTGTGTCGGGATGGGGAGGGGGCCTTGGGGATGTTGACACGTAGGGGTGGAAGATCTTGGTCAAAAAGATAGCTAGATGAGAGAGCGAGGGTGAGGATGTGGAGGGGGTCTGGGTCTGTGTCGGGATGGGGTCTGGGCCAGGGTCTGGGTGAGGATGGGGAGGGGTCGGTGTCAGGATGGGGAGGCGGTCTTGGTCAGGGCCTGGGTCAGGATGTGTGTCGGTCAGGTTGTGTGTCGGTCAGGGCTGTTCTCTGGCTCAGGACAGGGTTTGGGTCTGGGCCAGGATGGGGAGGGGGTCTTGGTCAGGGCCTGGGTAAGGGCTATTCTCTGGGTCTGGATAGGGTTTGGGTCTGGGTCAGGATGGGTCCAGGTCAGGATGAGTGTAGGCCAGGATTAGTCCAGGTCAGGGCTGTTCTTTGGCTCAGGCTAGGGTTTGGGTCTACATGGGATGGTGGTCCTTGTCGGTGTTTTGGTGTTATGGCTATATGGTCTATCAGACTTGCGGCTGCTCACTTCCTGCAACTGGATTCGCCATGGGTAATATAGAAAAGTCCTATGCAGCGTCGCAAGCAACACGGAAAATTGGCGGAGAGTGCTGGCAATGGAACGACAGGTGGCAATGGACTGGAGCAGACTGAAGCCAGTTAGTCATGAGACAGTTGGCTGATATGTCAGGCTTCGTCTCGGTCAGTCGGACGGACAAACGGACAATGGGGTGAATCTGGGGGTTCCTGCCCCCCAGTAGGGGGGGCAGGGGGTAGCAAGAAAAACTACAACGCCACACCCCTGAGTGCAGAATGCAATCACAATATCACATGGGTAGCATACAAACTACTACGCCACACCCCTGAGTGCAGAATGCAATCACAATAGCACATGGGTAGTACACAAACTACTACGCCACACCCCTCAGTGAAGAATGTAACCAGGTTTGTTTTTACAAAAAATGATTTTTGCCTCAAAGAGTAGGTCTCCGTGAACCCTGCGAGCTTGAACTATAATTATTACTATTATTATAATCTTGATAATAATAATTATTATTATTATGATAATTATTATAATTGCCTGGCTAATGAAGCTGGGTGGAAGCTTCTACATAGCTTTTCTTTTCAGCTATGAGCAACAGCTTCTAGGCAGCCCCCTGCCTGGATATTGAGCTAAACCAAGTACGACATATTGCACCTTTAAGCAGACACAGTCAGCTGTCCAGAAATGCTGGGATATTTGGGTTTAGCTCAGTGGCTTTGATTTGGGTTTAGCTGTGATTGCTTGGATATTTGGGTTTTGCTGGAATTGCTGGGATGTTAGGGGTTAGCTCAGTGGCTTCGATAGCCAACACTCTCCGCCCAAGACTTGTCAAAATTGAGCCAGCCACTGGGCTAAGCTCAAAATTTAGCCCTAGAAAGCTGATTATGTCAGCTTCAAGGCACTAAGTTGCTCTGAGTTTGGCTGATTAGCCAGCCGGGGGAACTGCCTAGGAGCTGCTGATCGTAGACGAAACGAAAAACAGTGGGAATCTTTAGACTGCACCTTTGCATACCCTATGGCACCCTGCACCCTGCTCAGGTTGTTCAACAGGTGATCTGGTGTTCAACAGGTGTTCGGGGTGTTATGTACATCATTGGTTAAACTTGTAGGGAACGGCAACTAATATTAGTATTTAAAAAACTAATATTGACTAATATTACTACTGTGTCACAAAAATATTAGTTTTCCAAATAAATTCAAAAGATTCTGGTGAGACGGCTTGTCCGACTAATATTATATAACATTATTTATTCACTAATATTACATAACATAGCCGACCGCTATAAACTTGTAGGTGTTGAACAGGTGTTAACACCCTGAAAACCTGTTTAACCACCTGAACAGGTGCAGGCAGCCGTAGGGTAGGGCCAGACTTAGGGCCTAACAATCAGGCCAGGTCAAAAGAACAAGTCATAAGCAGCGTCACAAGCGACGCGGAAAATTGGCGGAGTGTGTTGGCAACGGACTGGAGCGGTCCGAAGCCAGTTAGTTATGGGACAGTTGGCTGACGTGTCAGGCCTAAATTTTGGTCACACAAAAGGACAAATGGGTAACCCTGGGGGCTCCCACCACCCAGAAGGGGGAGCTCCGCCGAAAACAGTGAAGAATCCACTTTCAAATGACCTCCAGGACTCTCCGTATCTGCCGCAGTGTTTTTCTTTTCAGCTACCAGCAGCAGCTGCTAGGTAGCTTTCCTGACTCGATTTTCAGCTCAACCTAACGCAACCTAGAGCAAATTGAAGCTGACACAATCAGCTGCCCAGAAGTGAAGTATTTGGGTGTAGCGCAGCCGCTATCTTGGGGAGCTGCCCAGAAGCTGATAAGAACAGCCGAAAAGAAAATCCCTGATCTGGCCAACTGCCCATGGTTACTTTGCCTGCAGACGGTGAGCAGCCTGACGGCTGAAAAAACATGTAACAAAACAAGAAAAGCAGAAAGACCTACCATGAAATGCCCTTCATGACAACTTTTAGATGCACTAGGTTTGGCTCAAGGACAGAGGAAAGGAGCTGCCTAGAAACGCGTAGCCCCAAAATAAAACAGTGCAGCAGAAAGACCAACCTTTGGGAGGTGCGTTAGGGAAGTCGGACCCTAGGCATAGGCGAAGTCTGAAGATTCCACTTTCAAAAGGTGTGCCCACAGGACCCTCCATGTCCGCCGTAACATCGGAAACATTTTGCTCATTCAAGATGACCTTGATACCTTCACATGGCTTTTCCTGTAGGTCGATTAGCTGCTGCACTACCTTCTTCACCACCTTAGGAGCTAGCTCACTCATAGTTGTACAGTGTTTGTAGTTTTCTGGGGAGTGCGTGTGCTTGCTGGGAGATCTAGCTGGGGAGTGCTTGTAGTTTGCTGGGGAGAGCTAGCTGGGGAGCGCCTGTGCTTGTTGGGAAGTGCTGGCTGAAGTGTTTATGGGTGACCCAAGGGGCTGGAGCTGTTAATTCAGGAAGTCAGGCGGAACGAGGTCGCTGTTGCCGGGGGGCGCTCAGAACAACCGCGCGCAGTTAGCGGGCCGGAGCTTGAGACACACGATACTCCACAGGTTTGGTTGACGGTGGTTTGGGGGATGAAAGGTCGGTGTGAAGTTAAGATTCGTGTTTGTCTGAAGGTTATTGAAGGGTCAATGACACGACTGGAGTGGGGAATGGAGCGTAATTGCTCGAGGCGTCGTATGGCGACTTGCTAAACGGTCTGTCCTTGACTGTCCTTCACTGTTTTGAAAATGGTTCTGTACGGGACCCCATCACGTGAGGTGCGGTACCGTCATCAGGCACCCCGCACCCCGCCTCGGCGGAGGCCTCCGGCAGGGCTCAGGACGGCTCAGGAGCGGACTCTCCCATTTCAGGCCCAGTCCGGCGCCTGTACCCGGAAAAAGACAGCCCTGGCTGGATTTGGTGCTGGGGAGCTGTCACTTTCGGCGCTAAATCTAGGTTGGCCATGCTGCTGCCGCTGCAATTGCTACTGCTGCTGCCTCGCGAAACTGCTCAACCTCGCTTTGTCAGATATTTACGGCCTCCCCTCGCTTTCGATACATCCCGTTTCGTTTACGGCAGCAGCCCTCCTCCCTCGTTCATCCACAGCACCTCCTGGAGGCCCCCCATTTTTTCTCTTGCCGCCCAATCAACAGAAACTCTTCGTCGTTCGTAGCTCTGCTGTTTCTTACATCCTCGGGTCGGCTTTCCGTTTGTACGAACGGCGCCCGTGCCTCGCCACTTCCCCGAGCTGCGTGGCAGCAGCCACTAGAGCTGCTTGAGTGAAAAGCGACGAAAGCATGAAAGTAAAGGTACGAAGACCTGCGATGTAGCTACAAGTGAGCGCAGCAGTTGCTTGAAGCCGCACCATGGATACAGAATGATGGCAGTACCCTGAGGCCCTTCTGTACTTCAGTTGTGCCCACTGCTTGGCAGAACCTTAGGAGGAGCACTTCAAAAGAATTCAATTGCTGCAAAGAGGATTGCAGTATATGAGCCCCAGTGGTTATTTATCTGTATGCATGCATGTATGTTACAGTCACACGTAAGTACATAGCCATGGGCAGCAGACGACTAGGGCAGGTCTTATCAACGGGAGCACCTCAGGAAACTCACCTTTGTTAGGCTCGTGTTGAACTGCTCACTCTGTCCTCTGGTGCCAAGTCAACTGCCCTTGTTTTTCACCTCAGGAACCTCATCTTTGTTAGGCTCATGTTGAACTGCTCACCATGTTATGTTCTGCCTATTCAAATGCATGTTCGAATGCATGTTCAACATGCCTATTCAAATGCATGTTCAGTCCTTTGAGGCAAAAAGGACTTGCCGAGCCTGCAATGACCAAGATGCTGTCTTAAATTTGATGCTAGACAACATGGCCTGTAATCCACCTGACTTTCGAAGAAGAATACATTTGTGTGTGTGCTTTCCATGATGTATCATATTCTAGTGTGCATGCCTCATCATGCTGCAAGGTATGCGGGGTAAAGCTCTAATGGTGGTGTGTGTGTTCCAGGATGTATCATGTTCTTGTGTGCATGCCTCATCATGCCGCAAGGTATGCAGGGTTAATGAATTAGGGCGGTGGTGATGTGTGTTTTCCATGATGTATTCTGTTCTTGTGTGCATGCCTCATCATGCTGCAAGGTATGCAGGGTAAATGAATTAGGGCGGTGGTGGTGTGTGTTTTCCAGGATGCATACTTTTCTTTTGTGCATGCCTAATCATGCTGCAAGGAATGCGGGGTGAAGTTCTAATGGTGGTGTGTGTGTTTTCTATGATGTATACTGGTCTTGTGTGCATGCCTCGTCATACTGCAAGGAATGCGGGGTACAGTCTAATGGTGGTGGTGTGTGTTTTCCGTGATGTGTCATGTTCTTGTGTGCATGCCTCGTCATGCTGCAAGGAATGTGGAGTGAATATCTTGGGGTGGTGGTGGTGGTGTGTGTGTTCCAGGATGCATCATGTTTTGTGTGCATGCCTCATCTTGTTGCAAGGAATGCGGAGTGAATATATTTGGGTGGTGGTGGTGGTGTGTGTTTTCCATGATGCATAATGTTCTTCTGTGCATGCCTTGCATGCTGCAAGGAATGCAGGGTGATTATCTTCGGGGGGTGAGGTGGGGATGATGTGGGATGATAACTTACTGGCCCCAGGCTGGATCTCTTAATCTCTATTTAGTTTATGCCTACCCACTGTTTTGGGTTTTTGCGTAGCCTCGCAAATTGAACGGCACGGTGCGACCCCAGTGCGACGTGCTGTCCCCCGAACCCCGCGGGGGGTAAAGTGCGGAGCCTAGAAGCTGCTGCTTGTGGTCGAAAAGAAAAGCTATGGGTGCTGAGTCATCAGAGTGCTTATTTGGGTTCATCATATAATTAAATTATGACCGTAGCACGAACTCAGGGCCCCCGTCGGTTAAACGATTGTTTGGGGTTCAGTTCATCAGTGTTTTTTCGTTACAGCCCCTACCGTCATGGTTAGGCAAGTCCATTTAGCCTTTTTGGACTGTAATAACATACCCTACACTCACCCTGAGACCTGAAAATGTGGGGCGGTTAAACCCTTTATATGAAGTGTTGAACTGCCGGTGGTGGTGGTGGTGGGTGTAGGTGAGTGGTGGTGGTGAGTGTAGGTGAGTGGTGGTGGTGGGTGTAGGTGTAGATAAGAAGGGGGAGATGGGCATGATGGGAGATGTCAGAAGATTTGCATGAGGTGTCATATAATCATATATATAGTTGTCAAGTACAAAATCGTATATATACCTAAATGTCGTATATTCGTATGATATATCCGGACATATTGACCAAGTCATATGGTGTATCGTACAATATCGTACGATAAATCAAAATATCGTACAATATTTCGTGCGGTATTGAATGATATATCGCCCGATAATCTTGGGAACAAGTACGATATTGACTGAGTGATCCCTATGTAAGGACCCCCCAACCCTCCCCACCCCAGCACCACCAACACCCCAGGTGAGGAGAGGAGAGGAGAGGACCCCTTTACCTGGTCCCCTCCTCTGCCCCCCCAAGTTCGATATTGACATCCCTGCAGATAAACCTACCAGAGGATAGGATTTGTAGGGACCGGCATATCATATGATTTTGACCAAAAAAGAGTATGATATCATACAGATTGTATCATATGCTATTGTATATAAACGGTAACATTGGCCTAGTCAGACTGCCGGCATCATGTGATATCATATGGTAGCATATGGCCATCCCTACAGATAGGCCTACCAGAGGAGAGGCTGGAGCCCTTTTTCCGAGCGACGCATTGAAAATTGAGCAGGTCGGTGCGACCCCAGTGTGGATCGTTGCACGGTAAAAAGTGCTGAAGGTTATCCTCGCAAATTGAGCAACTCGGTGCGACCCCAGTGCGACGCGCTGCTCCCCAAACTTCGCCGAGTGCAGAGCCCAGGGGGGTCACGGGGGGCATTTCTGGCTAGTATAGCCGGACGCGTTGCCATGCAGCAACAGAATGGCAACGCACCATTCTGTTGCTGCATGGCAACGCGTCGCACACAAAATAACACTTGGCTTGAGCCTTGTGCTTCCTGTTTCCCTTGGCACGTCTATTTATTTCTTATTTATGTATTTACTTGTTTACTTATTTAACCAGGAATTGCAATCGCAGATGCATGTAGACTGCTTAACCAGAAATTGAATTTAATTCTTTTAAATTTATTTATTTCACTAACATCTTGAACCTTGTGCTTCCCTTTTCCCTTGGGACAGGTGATCCACCGTGTGGAGGAAGAGTACACTAAAGAACGGAATAGCGACCTTCGTAAGGTGCACCGCAACCACGACACCAAGCTCCACCAGTTTGAGAAGGCGCACGAGTACACGCGCGCCCTCAATGCGGCCAAGCTGGATCGCGTGTTTGCTAAACCCTTTGTGGCGGCGCTCACCCACAGCGACGGCGTTACAGCTTTGTGTCGAAGCCCCAGGAGTGTGAATGCACTAGTGTCAGGTGAGGGAAAGGCGGAGGGGAGGGAGATGATGGGGGGGGGGGGGGGGGGGGGGGGGGGGGGGGGGGGGGGGTGGGGGGGGGGGGGGGGGGTGGGGGGTGGGGGGGGGGGGGGTGGTTGGGTTGGGGGTGGGGGGGGTGGGGGTGTGGTGTGGGGTGTGGGGGGGGGGGGGATAGTGGAGAGGGGGGGGTGGGGGGGGGTGTTGGGTTGGGTGGGGGGGGTGGGGGGGGGGGTGGGGGGGGGTGGGGGGGGTGGTTGTTTGGAGGGGGGGGGGGGGGGGTGGGGGTGGGTGGGTTGTGTTTTTTTTTGGTTCTGTTGTGTTTTTTTGGGTTTGTTTGGGGGGGGTGTGGGGGTTGTGGTTTTGGTTTGGTATGTTGTTTCGTTGGTGTGGTTTTTTTTTGTTTTGGTGGGGTTTGGTTTTTGTTTTTTGGTTGGTTTTTTTTGGTTTGGGGTTTGTTGTTTTTTTTTTTTTTTTGTTCTTGCTTTTGTTGTTTTGTTGATTTTTGGTTTTTTTTTGTATTTTTTTGTTTTTTTTTTTTGGTTGTTTTTTGTGGTTTGTTTTTTTGTGTTTTTTTGTTTTTTTTTGTGGTTGTTATCTTTTTTGTTTGTTTGTTTTTGTTGTTTTTTGTTTTTGTTGTATTTTTTTTTTTTTTGTTGTTTGTTTTGTTTGGTTTGTATGTTTTTGTTTTTTGCTTGTGTGTTTTTTTGTGTTTGTTTTTTTTGTTGTTTTATTTTTTTTTTTTGGTTGTGTTTTTTTTTCTTTTGTTTTTTGGTTGGGTTTGTTTTTTGTTGTTGTTTTTCTTCTTATTGTTTGTGTTTGTTTTTTTTTTTGTTTTTTTTGGTTTTTTTTTTTTTTTTATTTGTTTTTTATTGGTTTTGGGTGTTATTTTATTGTGTTTTTTTTGTTTTTTTTTTTTTTTGTTTTTTTTTTTTTTTTTTTTTTTTTTTTGATTTTTTTTGTTTTTTTTTTTATTTTTTTGTGTTTTTTTGTTTTTTTTTTTTTTTGATTTTTGTTTTGGGTTTGCGTTTTTGTTGTTGTTTGTTGTTTTTTTTGTTGTTTTTATTGTGTTTTTTTTTTTCCTTCTTTTCTTTTTTTCTTTTCTTCCTTGCCCGTGTGTTTGTCCTCAACCCTTTGTTGGTGGGGGAATTTTTTATGGTATTGAGGAGGGGTGGGTATGGTAGGGGTTATTTGGATGGGAGGATTTGGTAACTCTTTTTATTGTTATTGCCTCTAGTTTATCTGCTTTTCTTGTATTAGTCAATTTAGGATGGTGCGGGGAGTATTTCTCTTGATTCTGGGGGATATGATAGGAGCGGGTAGGCGGTGTTTGTATTTCCTATTCCGCGATCTTCCCTTTTTCCCTACCCCTCCTCCCCACCATTCAGTTTTTGTCTTCATCACAGCTTCAAGCAGCAGCTTCTAGGCAGCTTCCCTGACTGGCTATCCAGCCAAAGCTGGCGCAACCTAATGTGTCTGGAAGCTGACCAAATCCACTATCCAGAACTGTCAAAATTGTGGGGCTTAGCGTAGTTGCTGGCTCAGGGAGCTGCCTAGAAGCTGTTGCTCGTAGCTGAAAAGGAAACTGTGCACCATTCTACCCTGTCTGCGCACTCAATAAAATATTTCGTGATGTGCAGAAGTCCCCCTTTACTCCGTCAAGCCGCAGCACATTTGGAGTGCATTAGGGCACCAGTAAAAATGTAATCATCGTCATTATCATCGCCATCATAATCATTATCATCAGCAGCACCATCATCATTAAGGGCGCCTGGAGGCGCGTCCCGAATGAAATTATTCGAATCCTTAATTCAATGTATTATATTAATTAAATTGAATTGTATTTAATGTTGCGTTATTTTAATTCGATTTATTCCTTTCCATTTCATTTAATTTACATGATTTGAATGCATGTAATTGCTTTAAATTGTATCAATTAGAATAGAATAAAATGAAGGGCGCCTGGAGGCTTTAAATTAATTGAATTCCAACGAATGGATTGATGATTTAGCATTGTTAACTATAAAGTGACGAAAAAGAGATTTTTTGAAGGGTTGTTGATTTTTAAGCAGTATTGAACGTTTCTGTAATATAATGAAATGCATGTATGTAGAGTGACTTTTTTTAAAAGAATTTGATGCAAGAAAAACGAGGCCAATCAGGTGTATGGTTGATTTTACGGGATTTGTACAAGATATTGCATGTTTCGGCCCAGCCCAGACGTGAACGGTATGTCCCGTCCTCCTGAACGGTTTTTTGGCCAGCGGCAGGTGGCGTGGCTTGCCCCTGCCCCCGTGAACGGTATGTCCCGTCCTCCTGAACGAGTTTTTGGCCAGCGGCAGGTGGCGTGGCTTGCCCCTGCCCCCGCCCGGTGCCCCCGACCCTGCCCCCGACCCCGCCCCGCCCCCGACCCTGCCCCACGCACGGCCCTGAGGTGGGGTCCGAGGGCTAATTATAGCACAAGTGCCCTAGGGGATTGTTTCGTCCAATGTGATGCTTACATGTTTCGCCTCGAATTTTTTGACAACAATTCTGCTCCCAAACCTATGTATACGCACATGTTTAAGTGGTTAAAATTTGAAATGTTAGCTCAAAACACCCTGAAATCAAATTGTTAACCGATAATTGTAGCTTTTTGGCCCAACCTTAGCTCCTTTTCGTGAATTGCGATGCTCATATGTGCTCTGGTCAGAATTTGTCCGGTGTAAATAAGTCTTATAATTCATCAAAAATATAGAATGTTCAACTTTTTTGATGTTTTTCATAAGACCTGAAAAATTCGTTTGTGACACACGGACGAACGAACGGACATTTTAATGGGGCTAATCCCTCTTCAAAAAATCTGGAGATTTTTTTCATTCGGGTATCATTCTGCCCTATCTGAAGCCACGCCACCTGGCCTATGTCTGAAGTCACCCCATTCTGCCCTGTCTGAAGCCACGCCATTCTGCCCTGTGTCTGAAGCCACGCCACCTGGCCCTATCTGAAGCCACGCCATTCTTCCCTATCTAAAACCACCACTATCCTCTATCCTTCTTCCCTTCCCTCAGGCGCGGCAGATGGTGAGATTCGGATCTGGGACGTTGCGCTTAAGAGAACCCTCCGGAAGCTAGTTGGCCACACAGCAGCGATCCGAGGGATCTCCTTTGCCCCTGATGGAGAGAACATAGTGTCTTGCAGTACAGATTGTACTGTACGGCTGTGGAAAGTGCCTTACGCTCCCTTCGAGTCTGGCATTGTGGAGACTGAACAAACACCCGTGTTTGAGTTTCAGGTACATGGGTAGGGGTGAGGTGGCTGGGGGGTCGTTGGGGGAAGTGTGTAGGTAGGTAGAGGGGGGGGGGGGGGGCTGGCAATATGGAGACTGAACAAACACCTGTCTTCGAGTTCCAGGTACATTCGTGGTAACCAACCATTGCTTCAGGGTTGGGGGGGGGGGGGGGGGGGGGGGGGGGGGGGGTAGTTGGATGTAGGAGTGAGGTGGGGGAAAGTAGGGGTTGGGGGGGGGGGGGGGCAGGTAGGTAGGTAGAGTCTTGCATTGTCAAGACTGAGCAAACACCCGTGTTTGAGTTTGAGGTACATGGGTGGGGGTGGAAGTGAGGTGGAGGGGTGGAGGGGGGGGAGGTGAGGAGGTGTGTGTGTGTGTGGTGGGTGGGTGGTGGTGGTGGGGGGGGGGGGGGCATCGGCCACCACTAACGCCGCAATAACTTTGCAACCACCCACCTTGCACTACCAGTGTCCCACCCTGCACCCACCCCACCATCCACCTCCCACCCTGCCACTCCGCATCATCTCAAGGGCAAGAACGCTTTCCAAGGCATCGAACACCACTGGGGCCGCAGCCAGTTTGCCACTGCCCACCTTGCACCCCCAGTGTCTCAACCTGCACCACCCATCTCCCACCGCCCACCTCCCACCACCCACCCTACACCTCCCACCTCCCACCCTGCCACGCCACACCACCTCCAGGGCAATAACGCCTCTTGAGGCATCAACCACCACTGTTGTCGCAACAACCTAGCAAGTACCCACCTTGCACCACCCCACCACCCACCTCCCACCCTGCCACGCCACACCACCTCCAGGGCAAGAACGTCTTCCGGGGCCGCAACAACTTTGCAACCAACCACCTTGCACCCCCCACCTCCCACCTCCCACCCTGCCACGCCGCACCACCTCCAGGGCAAGAACGCCTTCCGAGGCATCGACCGCCACTGGGGCCGCAGCCAGTTTACAACCACTCACCTTGCACCACCAGTATCCCACCCTGCACCTCCCCACCACCCACCTCCCCACCCTGCCACACCGCACCACCTCCAGGACAAGAACGCCTTCCGGGGCCGCAACAACTTTGCAACCAACCACCTTGCACCACCCACCTCCCACCTCCCACCCTGCCACACCGCACAACCTCCAGAGCAAGAATGTCTTCCAAGGCATCGACCACCACTAAAGCCGCAACAACTTTGCAACCACCAGTGTCCCACCCTGCACCCCACCACCACCCACCTGCCACCCTTCCATGGCGCTCCACCTACAGGGCAAGATCGCCTTCCGAGGCATCAACCACCACTGGTGTCGCAACAACTTAGCAACTACACACCTTGCACCACCAGTAACCCACCCTGCACCTCCCACCACCCACCTGCCACCCTGCCCCGCTGCACCTCCTTCAGGTCAATAACGCCTTCCAGGGCCGCACCAACTTTGCAACCACCCACCTTGCACCTCCCACCTCCCACCCTGCACCCCACCACCACCTCTAGGGCAAGAACGCCTTCCGGGGCATCGATCACCACTGGGGCTGCAGCAACTTAGCAATTACACACCTTGCACCACCAGTATCCCACCCTGCACCCCCCACCTCCCACCCTGCCACGCTGCACCACCTCCAGGGCAAGAACGCCCTCCGGGGCATCAACCACCACTGGTGTCGCAACAACTTTGCAACCATGTACCCCTCCACCACCCACCTCTCACCCTGCACCCACCAGCTCCCACCCTGCCATGCTGCACCACCTCCTGGGCAAAAACGCCTTCCGGGGCTGCAACAACTTTGCAACCACCCGCCTTGCACCACCCAACTCCCACCTCCCACCCTGCACCCTACCACCACCTCCAGGGCAAGAATGCCTTCCTAGGCATCGACCACCACTGGTGTCGCAACAACCTAGCAAGTACCCACCTTGCACCACCAGTAACCCACCTTACACCACCCCACCACCCACCTCCCACCCTGCCACGCCGCACCACCTCCAGGGTAAGAACGCTGTCCGGGGCCGCAACAACCTTGCAACCACCCACCTTGCACCACCCACCTCCCACCCTGCACCCCACCACCACCTCCAGGGCAAGAACGCCTTCCGAGGCATCGACCACCACTGGGGCCGCAGCCAGTTTGCAACTGCAGGCAGCGTAGTTGACATCTGGGACCACGAGCGCTCCAGCCCCATCAGCAGCTTCACCTGGGGAAGTGACACGGTCACCTCGGTTCGCTTCAACCCTGCCGAGGCGGATGTGTTTGCCACAACAGGAAGCGACCGCAGCATTGCACTCTACGACCTGCGTGTGGCCACCCCCATCAGGCAAGGCTCCCTGTGTGTCTGCCTGTTGGCCGGTTTGTCTGACTGTCTATGTCTCTCAGTGTCTGTGTCTGTCTGTCTGTTGGTCTGACTGTCTCTGTCGGTTTCTGTCTGACTGTCGGTATGTTTGTCTGACTTTCTGTCTGTTGGTCGGTTTGTCTGGCATTCTCTCTGGCTGGCTGGTTGGCTGGCTGGCTGTTGGTCTGTCTGACTGTCTGTCTGCTGGTCTGTTTGCTTCATCCCTGCCGATGGCGGATGTGATTGCCACAACGGGAAGCGACAGCTGCATCGCACTCTACAACCTGCGTGTGGCTACCCCCATCATGCAAGGCTCCTTGTGGGTTTGCCTGTTCCCGGGGCATGCATTACTGTCAGAATGGTGAACTACAGGCACACGGATGCGATGTCGGTATCAAGATCTAGATGCCGATGTAGCATCCGTGTGCCTTTAGTTCACCATTCTGACAGTCGGTTTGTCTGTCTGTTTGTTTGGCTGTTTATCTCTTGCTTAGTTTCCTTGTGTGTTGTTCTGACTCTTCATTCGTATGCTCATTTTCAGGAAGCTTATCATGCAGGCTCGCTCCAATGCGCTGGCGTGGAATCCGATGGAGGCGTTCAACTTCGTTGTAGCTAATGAGGACTGCAACCTGTACAGCTACGACATGCGAAAGCTGCAGAGCGCAACATGCGTGCACAAGGTACCGGGGCTTTTCTGTTTGGCTTTTCTTAGCAGCTTCTAGGCAGATCCCTAAGCTAACTTCGTTGTAGCAAACGACAATTGCAACCTTTGCAGCTACGACGTGTGAAAGCTGCAGAGCTTAGTATCAGCTGTGATGGACGCTGACTACGCCCCAACGGGCCGTGAGTTTGTGGCAGCCTCATACGACCGCAACAGACTTACTTCATTACTTGATTGATTGATTGATTGAATGGATGATTGATTGATTGATTGATCCCTTACTCACTTACTCACTTACTCACTCACTTACTCACTCACTCACTCACTCACTCACTTACTTTCTCACTCACTCACTCACTCACTCACTCACGTCCTCACTCACTTACTTACTTACTTGCTTGCTTGCTCGTATTCAACGTTTCCCCACAGGACTTTGTATCAGCTGTGATGGACGTTGATGATGCCCCCACGGGCCATGACATATTGCTATATTCAAGATATGTTACTAGCATTATGTTTATGTATTCAAATTTCAAATATGGGGTTTAAATTTAAATGTGAAATTCGCCCCACTGTATTCAATGTTTCCCCACAGGACTTCGTATCAGCAGTGATGGACGTTGACTTGGCCCCCACGAGCCTTGAGTTCGTAGCGGCCTCTTGCGATGGTGTCATATTTGCTTGCTTGCTTGCTTGCTTGCTTGCTTGCTTGCTTGCTTGCTTGCTTGCTTGCTTGCTCACTCACTCACTCACGCACTCACTCACTCACTTACTTACTTACTTACTTGCTTGCTTACTCGTATTGAACGTTTCCCCACAGGACTTTGTATCAGCTGTGATGGACGTTGACTATGCCCCCACGGGCCGTGAGTTCGTAGCGGCCTCCTACGATCGCTCCCTGCGTATCTTCAAGTACAACGGGGGCCACAGCAGG
Source organism: Chlamydomonas sp. ICE-L (assembly GCA_013435795.1). Classification (NCBI taxonomy): domain Eukaryota; kingdom Viridiplantae; phylum Chlorophyta; class Chlorophyceae; order Chlamydomonadales; family Chlamydomonadaceae; genus Chlamydomonas; species Chlamydomonas sp. ICE-L. The sequence goes on from JACBWV010000223.1 coordinate 8,794,493, forward strand.
GAGGTGTACACGACTAAGCGCATGCAGCGCGTCTTCTGTACTCGCTTCAGTGGAGACGCCACTTACGTGTTCAGTGGCAGTGATGACATGAACGTTCGGGTTTGGAAGGTGCGTTTGCATTAGGGTCTAGGGTTTGCTTCATTTGCAGCAGTGGTGATATGAACGTTAGGGTTTGGAAGGTGCGTTTGCTTTATTTACTTTATTAAGGGTTTAAGTTTCGCTTTATTTGCAGCAGTGGTGATATGAACGTTAGGGTTTGGAAGGTGCGTTTGATTTAGGGTCTAGGGTTCCCTTCATTTGCAGCAGTGGTGATATGAACGTTAGGGTTTGGAAGGTGCGTTTGCTCAGGGTTTAAGGTTCGCTTCATTTGCAGCTGTGGTGATATGAACGTTAGGGTTTGGATTGTGCGTTTGCTTTAGGGTTTAGGGTTCGCTTCATTTGCAGCAGTGGTGATATGAATGTTGGTGTGTGGAAGGTGCGTTTGCTTTAGGGTTTAGGGTTTGCTTCATTTGCAGCAGTGGTGATATGAATGTTGGTGTGTGGAAGGTGCGTTTGATTTAGGGTTTAGGGTTCGCTTCATTTGCAGCAGTGGTGATATGAACGTTAGGGTTTGGAAGGTTTGTGTGATTGTTTCAGTGGTGATGCTATGGTGTTGTGTATGTGTTTAGCCGCGGTGATGATTAGCGGCTGTGATGAAGTAAATGTTAGGGTTTGGAAGATGCGTGTGCTTTAAGGTTTAGGGTATGCTTCATTAGCAGCAGTGACAAAATGAACGTTAGGGTGTGAAAGGTGCAGTCTGTCCCCTAACACCACACCCTCCCTGTGTACACGCAACTCAACAGCATACCAAAGGCAAACCAAACCAGACCAAAGCCACCCAGCCAACCCAAGTCAAACCAAACCCAGCCAAACCAAACCCAAGTCAGACCAAACCCAGCCACACCAAATGACCAAACCCAACCTAGCCAGCTAACCCAAGTCAGACCAAACCCAGCCAAACCAAACCAAACCCAGCCAGCTAACCCAAACCAAACCAAACCCAGCCAAACCAAACCCAAGTCAGACCAAACCCAGCCACATCAAACCCAACCCAGCCAGCTAACCCAAGTCAAACCAAACCCAGCCAAACCAAACCAAACCCAGCCAGCTAACCCAAGTCAAACCAAACCCAGCCAAACCAAACCCAGCCAGCTAACCCAAGTCAAACCAAACCCAGCCAAACCAAACCTAACCCAGCCAGCTAACCCAAGTCAAACCAAACCCAGCCAAACCAAACCCAGCCAGCTAACCCAAGCCAAACCAAACCAAAGCCAAACCAAAGCAGAAAAAAACTAAGCTAAATGGAATATTGCAAGCTGGAGCGACAAAAGCCTCAGTGTAGCCACCGAAACCAAAAATTAAATTCTTCCCACCTACCTGCCCTCACCTACGTACAGGCTGATGCTTTTGAGCAGCCTGGAGTGCTGCTGCCCTCTCTCCTCTCACCTCTCCTGAGCCGCCTCCCCCCCCCCCCCCCCCCCCCCCCCCCCCCCCCACACACACACACACTCACGCACAAACAACGCTCTTCCCCTCACCGCTCCTCACCCCCCCTCTCCTCTGACCTACCTCCTCTCCCTTCTCCTCTCCTTTCACCTACCTACAGGCTGATGCCTCTGAGCAGCTTGGAGTTCTGCTTCCCTCTCTCCTCTCACCTCTGCTAAGCCCCCTATCCCCTCTACCCCCCCCCCCCCCCACACACACACACACACACACACACACACACACACCTCCTCCCCTCCCTCCTCCTGTCACCTCCCTCCCCTCCCTCCTCTTCTCACCTACCTACAGGCTGATGCCTCTGAGCAGCTTGGAGTGCTACTGCCACGAGAGAAGAAGAAGAACGCTTACCAGAAGGCTCTGGTGGATCGGTACAGGCACATGCCAGATGTCAAACGCATTATTCGTCACAGACATCTGCCTGCGCCAATCTACAATGTAAGTCCCTTTAGCCTATTTGGGTTGGGTTGGGAGGGGAGGGTTGGGTTGTGTTAGGTTGGGTTGGGGAGGGATGGGCAGTGTGTGTGTGCAAGTGTGTGAGTTTAGGGGTGAGTTGGACAGGAGTTAATTGATGGGAAGAGTGCGCTACACAAAAAATATTCGTCGCAATCATTTGCCTGCTCCAGTATACAATGTAAGTCCCTTTAGCCTATTTGGCTACGCTTGGACTGTAACAACATACACATTACAATATTCCGGTTCGGCGATTGGTTCGATGGTTAATCATTTCTCTGGACTGAAGAAGGTGCTGGGTTCAAATCCCTACGGGTGCGCTTCAGTGCTCGCAGTCGCTGTCAACCGCCGTGGTAGCACTGTCCAGGTAAAGTAGCAGCCCGTTCTCCACTTCCGTAAGACTGGGCTCCCTTAATACCACGCCCCAGTAGACGTTATCATTACTCATTACTTGAAGCTTAGTCTGCTCAACTTGCACCAGTTGCGCCTGGAGAGCGGCGACCTCTGCAGCTGAAGCATAACCTGCCTTGGTTACTGAGGATTCACGTTCCTTGGCGGCACTTAGGTCATTACGGTCATTAGTCACATAGTTACTTAGCGCTTAGCACTTATCATTACACACTACAATGTAAGTCCCTTGGGCTGTAACAACATACATACTACAAGGTACCAGGGTTATTCAAGGGTTGTTCAAAATCTACTTTTTAAGAGCTAAAATCGAAGTCTTGTGATCGTTAATCTATGTTTCCAATATAACAGTCCCTCCAAAATCTGTGTTTATCCTTACTTAACTGACTGACTGACTGGCTTGCTTGCTTGCTTACTCACTCACTCACTCACTCACTTACTCACTCACTCACTCACTCACTCACTCAATTACGGACTGACTGACTGACTGACTGACTGACTGACTGGCTTGCTTGCTTGCTTGCTCACTCACTCACCCACTCACTCACTCACTTACTTACTTACTTACTGGCTGGCTGGCTGGCTGACTCATTTACTTACTCACTCACTCACTCACTCACTCACTCATTAACTAACAAGCAAAAATCCCTGCATACCTCTCAGGCAGCCAGGCTTTATCCACCATGGAACAAGCCGAGTACTGACTTAGTTGCTCATTAACTAACAAGCAAAAATCCCTGCATAACTCTTAGGCTGCCAGGCTTACACGCACCATGGAACAAGCCTAGTGCTAACTTACTCATTAACTAACAAGCAAAAACCCCTGCATACCTCAGGCTGCCAGGCTTAAACGCACCATGGAACAAGCAAGTGCCCGCAAGGCTAAGCGCCGAATCGAGCACAGCGCTCCCGGCTCCATTGTGGTCAAGTCTGACCGCAAGAGGAAGATTATTGCACAAGTTGAATAGTGTTGTGACACCCAGAGTTTTCTGTAAGCTGCTACTTGCAGCACAGGTACTAAAGTATGCATCTTGGTGTATTGAGGGTGCTTCGTTAGAGCCCTTCCGGATTGCTTTGGGGGGGCCCAAAAAGCTGCTAGGAGCACTTCAAAGACTGCTAGGAGCACCATGGAGCTACGTTAAGAAACTGGTTCTTTTCCTTGAAAAAACTCCTGGTGACAGCTAAGATGTTACGTTTGGGGGCACCTCATGCCCCCCCCCCCCCCCCCCCCCCCCAGGTCCCATGTGCCGTCATGTGGGCGTCTCTGTATCTCACTGCACCGAACTACTAGACCCCCGCCCCCTGCTGACCGAAATGTCTCGAACAATGGTCCTACCTAGTAAATACACCCTAATAAGTAAATAAGCAGCCAGTGTCGCCTGGCTGGAACTTTTGTAATCCGTACAATCGTTATCCAAACTCAGGGCCCCCGTCGGTTAAACGATTGTTTGGGGCTCAGTTCATCAGTGCTTTTTCTTTTTATGCCCTTCCTATACGGTTGGACAAGTCCCTTTAGCCTATTTGGCCTACCCCTGGACTGTAACCATACATAAATATAATCCGTCTTCATACTGCAAGCAGTTCACTGCTTGAATTTGAACTTGGTTACATGGCTTCAGCCAGCATTTCGGCTGCTCGGCGTTTTCGGCAGTAAAACAGTAATACCAGGAAAATGTAAACGCTGACAAATCACTTTCCCCGTTTTTTCTCCTCTTCACTCCTTCAACTTCTTGTGCTCCCTGGTCTAGTAGCTCTGTATCTGACTGCACAGAGCGACTAGACCAGGGTACTTCAAGAGGACCCCCAACTCTGCTGCCTTCGACGCAACCAATTGTATAGCCTGCGTCCTGCGACGCAATGGACCCTTCCTTCTGGTCAACGGATGAACAGACCCTCACCACGTTCGTCTGCCAAGGAGGACACAGCGTCCTTAACACCCCTGTACTAGACCCCCCCCCCCCCCCGCCCCTTGCTGACCGAAATATCTAGAACAATAGTTATAGCTACCGTAGTAAATAAGCAGCTGGTGTCGCTTGTCTGGAACTCTTGTAATCCGTCTTCTTACCTTACTGGCTTGGCTTGGCATAGCTTGGCTCCTGACTCTTAGAATCCGTCTTCTTACTGTAAGTAGTTCACCAGCTAAACTTCTCCTTTTGCTCCGACAAATACATGCCAAGCTTTTGTTGGCCTTCCTGCTGTTGATCCTATGAAGTATTTATTTGGTTATGTAAACCAAAAAAATAAGTTAATACAATTCTGATATGTTGAGTTGTTGACCAAATTATTTATTTGGATACCAGTATCTAAACCAGCAACTAGTCGATATGAGTAAACATTTTGCCTTTGCCTTACAATTTAAAAAAGCTTTAAACATTTTGTATCGAGCGGTTTATTTACATGAGCCTGAACAGCTAGATATCGGAGGGGCATCCTTTCGAGTGTACATGATTTGATTTGAATTGCTCATGTTACAGCCAAAGACGGCAAGCAGCAAAATTGCTACCTGGAGCTTTGTAACCAAGCTCAAGTCCAAGCAGCACTGGCAGTCAGTACAACCAGACATTAAAACAAACCTGTCACCGGGAGTATATAAAAAAAAGGTAGGCCACACCACGCCTAAAAAACCTGGGCAGGGCTGACCCCTCCCCCCCCCCCCTTAAATAGAAATGAACCCTTTTTGAAAAACTTAGATATGGATTCTGGGGGGTTACAGTATGGCGCACATAATGGCATCCTCGGAATTCCCACATAGGGATTGTGTGATAGTCAAAAACCACCCATATTATCAACCCATATCCTCTCATACTCTGGGCTGGGGTTAGGTTTGGGTTTGGGTTTGGGGGGTGGGGGGTTTGGGGGGGTGGGGGTGGGGTGGGGGGGTAAATACTTATTGCATGAGGTCCAAAGTGGTGCCAATAGGCTACCCTTACCAAGGCCTACTTACAGGTGGTCTCAGAATTTCATTTGGAGGTCTGAGTAAAAGTTAGCAAAAAAACAAATGAGGGCTGACCCCTCCCTCCCTCCCCCCCCCCCCCCCCCCCCCCCCCCCCCCCCCCCCCCCCCCTAAATGAGGTGCTCAGAATGACCTGAAAAGTCACTTTTAATATCGCCTAGTTACACGCCATTACAGCCTCGTTCTTAGAAAAAATCGATCGGCCTGACTGAAAATTCTGTGGCCTTGGCACCTCCTGCTGTCAAATGAAAAAATGTGACTTACCCGTACACGCCTTAAATATTGGCAAGATTAAATATTGGAAAATGTCATTTCTTCCCTAAAACTGAGTCTCAGAGAAGCATGGCAAAACTAACTTGGCAAAGGGGTCTGTGGCTTTGACTGGCCCAAGTTCAGACCTGAAATCTAGTTGGCAAAGGGTCTTTTTGCTTACATCTTATTGTTTCATTTCCTTGTTACATGTTATCAGCTAGAAAGCACTTCGAAGAGTGGAGAGAGATGTATGCAGCGGAGACAGACGCGCCAATCTATACACGGAGACAAGAATAGCGTTACAAGGACAGGCGGACGCCAAAGAACACCAGCGGTGGGAGAGGCGGATGCCTGTAACCTGACTAGACCCTAAGTCAGGAAACTTAAGCCAGGCACCGGCTATACAGAGTGTGTCAGTGAGAGACCGATGACGCAGTCAACAGGAAGCTGTCACCGTGTCATGAAGGATGACACAGTCTACGGGAAGCTGACACAGTACAGACAGAAACACTGTCTGGGCCGATAGTTCTAAGGAAGGACATAAGTAGTCACCAAGTCATAAAACGCGTGAGAGCACCGCAATTCATGCTGACACTCCACCTATGACACAGGTGACATACAATACTACCTCTCCACCTATGGCACTGGGGACATAGAACTATATGTAACATATATAAAAAAAAAAAATCAAAGAACTCCGAAAAAATCGAGAGAACTTCAAATGGAACCCAAAGGGTTATAGGAAGGAATGAAACAAGGCAAAAAATTCTAAAACAATTTGCCAAGCTAGAAAGAGAGGAAAAACTAATCTCAAAAATGGGTAACAACGGTATAGAAAACCCGATCCGGGAATAGGAACCTAATGCCAAACTTTGATAACGAAAAGAAACTAATATGACCAAATGCAAGGATGACCCTAAGAAGAAGCGGTCATACCTAACATGCGGACAAACCTCCAGAACACAGCAGGATCAAGGGGCTTGGTGAAGGGGTCAGCACAGTTATCCACGGTGTTAACATAGGCAACATCCAGTGAACCATCCTCCACCAGCTCCTTGATGTAGTGATGAATAACATCAATGTGCTTGCTGCGAGGCAGGAGCTGCCAGTCTTTGGCCCAACTTAGAGACCCTAAGTTGTCACCCTGAATGGTAACCAAAGCACAAGGCAGACCCAGATCCACCCTCAATTTCTTCAACCATTGTACCTCCCTGGCAGCCTGGGACAGGGCCTGATACTCAGCCTCACTAGAGCTAATGGCAACAGTAGGCTGCCTCTTGCTCATCCAGTTCACTATGCACCCCCCAGCTAGCACAGCAAAGCCAGTCTGAGACCGCCTGTCAGACCCATCATCAGCAAAGGATGAGTCACTAAAGACAGTAAAAGAGAACTCAGGGTTGTGGGTGTAAGTGAGACCCAGGTGGGAATGTGTTCTCAAATACAAGAGCAACCGCTTGGCAGCCCCCCAGAGAGGGACGGTAGGGTGAGCAGAAAACCTGGACAGGTAGCTCACAGCAAAAGAAATATCAGGCCTGGTGCAAGTAGCCAGGTATAGCAAAGCACCCACAAGAGAGAGGTACTGGCTATTAGACGGCAGGGGTTCTCCGGGGGCGTCAGAAACGGTGGACTTGGCCATGGGGGCAGCAAACCTGGGTGGGGCAGCATCAGTAAGACCAAACTGCTCCACCAGATCAACAATGTAGGTGTGCTGAGAGATGTTGATCTGAACACACCTGCCTTCAGAATCAAGTGTAACATGCATGTCCAAAGAGAGGAACTGAACCGGAACACCCATCTCTTTGACCTCCCAGCCAGCCTTTTCCATAGCCTGGATAAGCAACACATACCTATCCAGCTCACTAAAAGCACAGATAAAATCATCAACATAGGTCAGAACATAGCTCCACCCACCATCAGAATCCTTCCTAAAATACAGAGCAGGTTCAGCCTTGCACATAGTGAAGCCGTGTGCAACCAGAACCCGCTTGACATCCCTACTCCAAGCCCTGGGTGCCTGCTTCAATCCATAAAGAGACTTGAGCAGCTTGCACACAAGGGGAACACCGTTGGGACCAAGGTGCTGAAAGCCCTCAGGCTGGCGGCAGTACAGGTCCAGACCAGGTTCCAGCTTAGCGTTCAGAAATGCAGTTTTGATGTCCAGCTGCCGAACAAACATCTTTCTATGAGTGATGGCAGCCAGGAGCACCCGAAGACCTGCTTTAGAGGAGACAGGGGCATATACGTCATGAAAATCCAGCCCAGGACGTTGCAGAAAGCCACGTACCACAAAACGTGCCTTGAAGCGTATAGAACCATCAACCCCAATCTTCTTCACAAATAACCACCTGCCTGACAGGATCTTTTGCTTACGAGGCTGTGGAGTGAGTACCCAAGTACCATGGGCATGTAGGGAAGCCATCTCATCCTTCATAGCAAGAAGCCATTGATCCCTGTCAGGGTTGGTAGGGAGCATGGCAGCTTTATAGGTTAGTTCAGTGGAGGGGGCAACAGATGCTCCCACGTACAAGCAGTTTACTTGTACATGAGCAGCGGGGATATCAGCAGTATCAGCAGTAACCGGTAGTAGAGCCCCCAGTGCAGAACTACTGCCTGGTTGAACAGGGCCGGCCTTATTTGCCTCTAATTCAACGAAGCCTGGGTCGACCGGAACACCCCAGCCATACGCAGTATCGGAGCCTGACCAATGATCAAGATCATCACTTGCACTATCGGCAAAGGCTACATCATCACCCGGGCTCCCGATTAATCTATCAGGAACGGCAGGAGGCGAAGCGCTCACCAACCCCTTCGAGCCATCCAAGATGATTGGAGCAGGGTGACTATTAGACAATGGACCTATAAGAGGCTCCACTATGATCTGAGATTGTCGTAATCCTAGAGCTTCACCGACGGAATTTGACGCAGAGGAGGGCCTGGCGACCCCCTGAGATTCGGCTAAGATTTTATCCGTAGGAACTGCAGAACCTCGCCCGCCCAGTGCATTCTCACGCAATACAGTACCAGCAGCCCCTGACCTGGGACGCAGAATCATCCTATGGCCAGGACAGTGGTCAACAATTGGGGAAAGCAAAGGATCTAAGGAATGGCCCGCAGCCTCAGGCATGTGTCCGTTGATAGCGGCAGGGATGCTAGAAACATACGGCGACCCGTCATAGGGAGGAAGCCCAGGAATACAGTTATAGCTAAACTGTTCATAGAAGAGTACATCACGACTCTCTACTACCTGGCGCAACTTAGGAACCCAAATAAAATAACCCTTACTCACCAGAGAATACCCAACCAGTCTACCAGATAACGCCCTTTCGTCCAGCTTGTTACGTTTCTTCCCATTGACTAACGTGACATAGCAGGGACATCCAAACACACGTAACAACGACACATCAGGCATCACCCCATAAAACAACTCATAAGGTGTCTTGCGTCCCTGATTGGGCAGTCGGTTACGAAGGTAACAAGCAGCTAGGAAGGCATAAGGCCAGAAAGACTTAGCTAGCTTTGATTCCAGGTGGATACTCCTAGCTATAGACTGCAAGACCCCATTATACCTTTCCACAGTTGCGTTCTGCTGGGCAGTGTACACCAACGATAACTCATGTACTGCCCCAACCGATATCAGCCAATCCTCGAACCATTTAACTATAAACTCCTTGGCCCTGTCAGATCTCAGACACTTAAAGGCAAACCCCTGCAGCTGATTTGACCATCTGAGGATGATCGTTTGGACTGCTAAGGGAGCTTCATCCCTGGTCCTCAAGCACAATACTTCAGCAAAGCCAGAGAATTGGTCTATGAGGCACAGGATGTAAAACTCCCCACGCAGACCCCTAATATGAACTGGTCCCATTATATCCAAGTGAAGTCGTTGGAGAGGTGCACGGATCTCAGTTTTGCTTTCTTTAGGAAAAGGGAGACGTTTGCCCTTAGCCTTGTGACAAGCATCACATGGGATCTTACCCAACTTTTGCACTTGACCCAGACTGAGGGGTAAGTTCTTAACCATACCACTCTTGACAAGTTTGTGTAAGGCACTATAGCCGGGATGACCCAACCGCCTATGCCACAACCATGCAGGAGTGGTAGGGAGAACAACTCCACCGTCCTCATCAACATCAAGTGCAAACGCTGGATAATTGTCAGCAACTCTTAAACAACGACTGGAGGTGTGACAAGGCCTACATGCAAACTTGTACACACCATCACTGGAGGCAGGGAAGGACCAGAGAACAGAAGAGCCCTGAGTGGCAGTGCAACTAAGACTATCAAAAGAAACCTGGCAGTGGAGAGAATGAGCTACAGCATTTACTGACAGGAGATTCACCGGACAGTGAGGGATATAAAGAACATTGGTTAGAGTGATTGATGTTGGTAACCAATCACTACATAACACAATGGATCCCTTACCCTCTGACCGTTGAATCACCCCGTCACCAAATCGAACCGTAGGCCCAACAGCAGAAGATTCAAACACAGTGAACAAAGACTTATCACCCGTGATTGACATTCCAGCTCCAGAGTCCACATGCCAGACACCCTCAGAAAGACTAGGGCTACACACGTTAGAGAACTTCGTAGTGCAAGAGAATAGGACAGAGCGTACCTCCTAGTTCTTGGACATGGCGTACCCATCAATCTGAGCCTGCAAGGAGGACAACTGCTTGCGAGTCAGCGAACCTGGAAGGGCCAAGGCAACGGGCACGGGTTCAACGCCCGGTGCACCAGCCTTGGCCTTTCGCAGGTGCGGATGTTTCGTCCAGCAACGGTCCTCCGAGTGGCTCGTTTTGGAAAGACAGGGGCCCCAAGTGCAATCCAAGCGCCTCTTGGTAGTCCCGGAACCCTGAGGACCAGGTCCCCTGCCACGCTGAAAAGCAGCATTGGCAGGGACTTGGGGAGGATCGCGGGACCAACCAGGATGCCTCGGATCAAACTTAGGGAGAGACACGTTCAAGAAATCTAATGATCTATATGCTGCCAGACAGGTCCAGTAATCAACAGGCTGGTTCTGATGCAGTGCGAGACCAAACTGTAGCCGCAGAGAGTCGAAGCGGGGGTGCATGATGCCATTAATAATAGTATGCATGGCATGGCGCTGAGGCTGTGGGTATCCCGCACTGCGGAGGTCAGTGCACAAGCCCCGGACCCTGCGAAAGAACACATCCACAGGTTCAGAGTTGTCCATGGTTGCACGCCGAAGCTCAACAAGCATGAGAGGGACACGAGCAGCAAGAGCATCAGAACGCTGTCTTCGGATATGCAAGAAGATATCCCGAGGAGTGGCAAAATCCTGATACACATTGACCATCGCATCCGTCATGTTCGCAAGCATCATAGTGAGACACATGAACTCCTGACGTTCCAGGGGCAGGGCACTAAAACCCAACAGTGCAGGATCTACACGAGACTCACCATGAGAGGCCGAGGGTCCAGCAGCAAGAGGATCAGGCACAGGAGCATACGAGGCACGAACCGACATAAAATACTCGGCAGCAATGCCAGCATCATATGCGCGCTGATCATCTAAGTTCCTAATGAGATCTAAGGAACGCGCAACACTCGCAACGAGCTCGAAATCAGGCCTAACAGGAACAAAACTGAGAGGGACCTTCACATACTGATACCCTCGGAGATCATTGTTCCTACGCCCAATCCCACCAAAGGTAACACCTCCAGGGGAAGGGTAGTTAATCCCTGCCTTCACAGATCCTAGAAAAGCACGACACTCATGACCCAGCTCAGAGTAAGCCATCACACGCTTAGGGCGACCCTTTCTATCTAGATTAGCCCGAGTGGCTGCCTCATCCAGCCTACCGTACAAAGTGCGATCAAGAGAATTTCCAGCATACTGGGCTTGGCGAATAAGCCGGCAGTCCCGCACAGCCAGCCGCACAGGTGGTGTGCCATCAAGCAGATGTTCCCAGGATATGCCGGACAGCGTAGGATTCATAGACGGCGGAGGGCCAGGCGCAGGTGGCAGATCCACCGGTGGAGGTGGAGGGGGCTCCTGCGAGGTGCCAGCAGCAGATCTGTGGACACTCGTGGCAGCAGCCTCGCGAGCCCGAGTATGGTAAGCACCAAGAGCCCGCTCTGCAGGGTTGCGAGCCTGCTCTGCAAGGTTGAGTAGAGGACCCAAAGGACCAAGAGACGAACTCCGCAGCAAAGACGGCTTGACCACCTCAGGTAGGTCCGGTGGAAGCGGCGCAAGCAGAGCGGCAGACGGAGGCTTGAAGACCGCAGGAGAAGGTGCCAATTGAGGCTCATACACCGGAGAGACAGTGGAGGTGTGGAAAACCCTAGTAGCAGAAGAGGGAGTGACTCCACCGAAGTCGCCACTTCTGGCACTCTGTAGATCTTCCATACAATCATCAGAGTAATCTTCCTCTGAGTCGTCAGACTTGCCGTAAGCATAGCCATCTTCATGGCTATGGAGAGCAAGGTCTACAGTGTCGTAGGTAAAGCGGGCATCAGCGGGTGGAGGCGACCTTGCATACTGGATAATATGTGTGGAAACACAGCATAGGCGCATCAGAATATCCTCAACCTCAGGTCGGAGACGTTGGACAAAAGGAGAAGGAGACGGAGAAATGGAGGTATTGGAGGGGGGGGTGGCTTCCATGATGGCGGAAGGAGACTCATCTCCGGCAGCAGAGGCCGCTGGCGCGCAATCATCTAGCCAATCAGTGGGAACACGAATCTTTAGAGGAAGAATTCGGTCGCATCCATTACTGATAATGACGCTCTCCATACCGCGCGACCAGGAAATACCATTCTGTGGGGTAAGTTTCTCGAAGCCGGCAGGAGGCCCACGCGGAAGTTGCATTGTAAAGCAGTGGTAGAAGTAATAAGCCCGTAACCTATCAGCTAGAAAGCACTTCGAAGAGTGGAGAGAGATGTATGCAGCGGAGACAGACGCGCCAATCTATACACGGAGACAAGAATAGCGTTACAAGGACAGGCGGACGCCAAAGAACACCAGCGGTGGGAGAGGCGGATGCCTGTAACCTGACTAGACCCTAAGTCAGGAAACTTAAGCCAGGCACTGGCTATACAGAGTGTGTCAGTGAGAGACCGATGACGCAGTCAACAGGAAGCTGTCACCGTGTCATGAAGGATGACACAGTCTACGGGAAGCTGACACAGTACAGACAGAAACACTGTCTGGGCCGATAGTTCTAAGGAAGTACATAAGTAGTCACCAAGTCATAAAACGCGTGAGAGCACCGCAATTCATGCTGACACATGTTCACCGAGTAGTTTGGCCAAGCTTGCTGTAAAACCATGTTATAATTCAAATCAGGAGCATTAAACTTGCTAGGGCTTATTAGCCAGACCGGTACATGGCTCCAGCAAGCTAAATTGCTGGCTGGAGCCATGTAACCAAGTTCAAGGTCAAGTATATCAGTATATGTTCACAAAGTAGTCTGCCCAAGCTTGCAGAAAATAAAAACATGTAGAAATTCAAATCAGGAACATTTAACTTGCTAGGGCTGAGTAGACAGACCCGTACATGGCTCCAGCCTGCGAAATTGTACAGTACCGTGGTAACCGTAACTTGGGGAGCTAAGGTGCACTCTCTATGTAGTCTGTACTTTATGTATGTATTTGAGGTCATGCAGGAACTAAGTTTCAATATAACTAGTTAACATAAAACCAGATGACATTGGGCCGTTGGCACTTTCAGAAAGCTACCAATCAGAATTCTTCTGAACTAATCGGCCAATATTATTGCTGCTTTATAGACACCTCCGTCTTTACGTTTTTACGTTTTTTTGTAGCTATTGGATTCATGGATCAACTTCTCATATTTTACATCTCAAATCAACTCAAATCAACAGGGGATCAAACCTATATTATTGCTGCTTTATAGACACCTCCGTCTTTAATTAGGTAGGAAGATTTTGTGGCTTACAGATTACCAAAAAATGATATTCCTGGGTACCACCCTGGTTTCTATACGGCAGTCCTAAAAGTATGGAGAAATTATATGGACCTATGTACTTGCATATGAGATGGTCTCATAAACATGGGGGAAAAAGTACATGTGTGTTATTCAGCATCAGCTTATATGCAGGTCCTCTGACTGGCTTTTCAGGCAAACCAGGCAGGAAGAAGTTCTAGCTGGCGGAATTACCGAGAATGATATTCCCGGGATAGCCTAGTGAAAATACAGCAGTTCAGATAGGGGGTAAAAAGTACATGTTTTGGGGTTGGGCAGCAATTTCTAGGCCGGTCCCCAGACTGGCTTTTAAGGCAAATAAGGCTCAATTTGGAGCAGTTTCCAAAGCCACCAAATAAGGCTGACTTTTGAGCATTTTCCAATGCCTCTAGGGGAGCTTCTAGGCAGCTCCCCTAACTGGCTTTTCAGCCAAACCATGCCAAAAGATATTGTGGCTGGCGGAATTGCCTAAAATGATATTCCCGGGTACCACTCTGGTCACAATACAGCAGTTCAGAAACATGGGCAAACAGTACATGTTTGTATGTTCTAGCTTCTAGGTAACAGCTTCTAGGCAGCTCCCTAGACTGGCTTTTCAGTCAATCGAGGCTGAATCTGGAGCATTTTCCAATGCCTCCAGGGGAGCTTCTAGGCAGCTCCTCTGACTGGTTTTCAGCTAAACCAGGCCGGAAATATTTTTGGCTGGCGGAATTACCAAAATATGGCAAAGCTGGTCCAGAGTGCTTGTAGGCCCAATATTTTTCTTTTTCTTTAGTGGTTCTGCCTCGGTCCTGGAGGGGGTAACAAAATGCATGATCGCATTGAGTGTGAGTACTATATTGGAAGCTGGCTACAAGGTGCTGCGAACGACGGTTACTATAGGTGTGTGAGTACGTATAACAATTGGAAGCTGCCTAGAAGTTGCTGCTTACAGCAGAAATGTACAAGTCCCATTAGTATATTCGGAAGCTACCTAGAAGTCGCTTCTAGACTGTTAGTTAACATCATCCCCCCGTACCGTTTTGACCAATGCAGGCATGTGTTGCCAAACAGGTTTCAGTAAGTATCCCCAAGCAAACTGTGATTTTAAATGCTATGTAAAAACAGGATGCCCATGGACCCTTAAGGCTAAAATTCCATCGCACTCCGCTATTATTCTGGTAACATTCCGCTAACAATTTGCCATCAGGTAACATTTACAGTGTTAACCAGTATGTCTTGTTAATCAGCAGTACATTCTAATCGGCAGTTCTGCAGCATTCCTTACTTACTAGCGCATATTATATCATTAACGAGTACAACGATTTGTGACAGGCTGTTGTGGGAAGGCATGTCCAGAGGAGGATTGCCCCTACAGTTCCATGGTCACTCGGTCCAGGATTCCTAAGTCAAATTCGTTAACTCAAAGAAGTGTAGCCCGTGAGAATGCATCACGCAGGTAGCGCATAATGCATGACCTGCGGGAGGAGGGGGCAAAAATAATAACTGGTTGAAATTAATTTGTCTTCTGCCTTACTATGGGGAGCTGATGTACAGAATTTTGAGGCTGGGACCCTAGTCTTGTTCCCACTCACCCACGCACCCACCTCCCTTGTGTATGTGTCCTTTAATAAGTAATGTTCACTAAGGACGGCAGTTGTATAACGATTCATGTGCAGCATTGTAACCCTCCCCCCCCCCCCCCCCCCCCCAAAAAAAACAGAAGACAATGCCATAAACACACACCTGTTGCCATTGGAAGGGGCCTATTCTGGGCCTTTAGTATGGCGATGCCGTCACATTGGGCTGGACCTATGTTATTCATTGGAACATGCAAAGTTGGAGTTGGAGCCTTTTCTTCTGTTTGAGTATGGGCAGCTGACGCCCTCGGCTGGGGTTCTACCTCGCTCTCACTCTCGGGTTCTGTCTCGCTCTCGTTGTCGCAACTGTCACTACGGTCAGAAGACGTGGGTTCGACCGATAACATAAGATATAATGGATTGGAATGCGTTCAGTTGTGCGCCTCTCAGCCTTTATACCTGTCTTCGAACCCCATTGAAGAACCCTCGAATTCATTGTCTTCTCCCAGGCTAGTCATGTCACAGACTAGTCGTGTCCCAGACCGATTGGCCGATCCGATTGGCCGTTCCGATTAAGTTAGTCCACTGTGCTATAAGAGTCGTTCGCCTTCTGTAGAATCCACTTAAAACCTCCTGAAAAATACCTTTGTCGTTGATAGCGTGCAAAATGCCCTTATTTTCACCAACCCCGGGTGCTATCACATCAGCGAGCCGGTACCGCACTGCTGCACGGAAATGAAAAAAGGAAGATCAATACGTGTTTGTGGACTTCAGACTGCAGAGCGTTGCTTTGAATTTAACGGGGCGCGTTTCTAGCTCAGTCTAATTGGGCTGTGTTTCAATCGCAAAACTGCTGCACGGAAATGAATGCGCCTTGTACACTTGTCACGTGGAATTACGACTTGGGACCTTGGACCTCGGGATCTTAAACACTGGACCTTGGGACTCTAATCCTTGAACGCGAAGCTTCTCGAACATCGAAGGCTAGCGACAAAGCAAAGTCAGCGTGTACGTTACTGAAGCGCTGGAGACTAGCGACAGCTACGGCCAACAAAAGGGCCGAGTCGAGGGGAAATGGGGGGAAATAGTCGAGTCTCGGAAATAGTATATTTTAAAAAGGGTTAGTGACAGCTACGCTGTCCCAACCCCAACCCTTTCCGGCACTCAGGGCTCGTGATAACAAAGCTCGAATGTGAAAAGGGAGCCCATTTCATGTCGAATCCTTCCAGTCAAGACAAATTGCGAATAGGACGGATTTGAACCCCCCACCCCCACCCCTTCGAGGCCGTCAAATATTTGCTGTACCTTATTGCCGGGCTTTTTGCCAACATTAAATTTCTTTGGGGTTTAAGGCTTCAAGCCCTGCTGATAGTGCTACTAAATACCGGTAATATGTATAATTTAATGAGCTGAAGATTTTAATTAACTGCCCAGGTTGAAATCGAGCCCCCACCCCCCCACCCGGCTGCAACTTGTTGGTCCCCAACGTGGCCCTTTTTGCGCCTTTCCGCCGTTATGCGTCTTCGTCTGGGAGATTTTGTGAGATGGGATGTGGGAGAGGGTTACCTTCTATTTCTTGAAAAAATCGTAAAAACGTAAACTCGTTGACGTCAAGCGTCTTTTTTTGGAGTGTTATCGGCCAATAAACAGGAATCACAAGCCAGGCCAGTGTTGGCGAGTGTAGGTACACACCTCTGGTACACACGGCAACACATAGCTACACTCAGCTACAACGAATATATGTCCAGCACGGATCTGATCACCTGTACAACAGGTGTTGTCCGAGGACCCCCTTTGGACTGCTTCCTTAAATCAGCTTTTCAACAGCCTTGATAGATCGAGGAACACAACGTTTCCACAGGAGTCTGGTTCTTACACACGCCCTCTGGCGTCTTCGTTCCCTCCCCCCTTCTTTCTTTCTCTCCGCTGTACTTCGCGAGTCCAGCTCGCTGCAAACATTTGCGCAGCACTATGACGTGCAACAATCAGTCGGCTCAAGATGCTGTCTTGGTCAAAAGCGGGCTGACCGAGGATGCGTTGTGGATCTGTCATGAAGCTCTGCTGCCATGCTTCGACTCGAAGACACGCGGAACGTGGAGACTGGTATGCAAACGAGCTTGCCAGGCAGTTGAAGCTACGACCCGAAGCTTAGCATGGGATGTTGTCGACGACTGCGACCCGTTAAGACACCCACTCCATATCCAGGTCAGGACTTCAATTCCATTCCATGTACAGTCCTGACCTGTACATCTTGGGACTATGGCCCTCCTTAATCCCCTGGTGTAGAAGTAGGATCAATACCAGGATTAATATACCAGTTTGCCCTTCCAATGTCTCTGAGCAGCTTCATTCGAATTCATTTTCAAATTCAAATTGTCTACTGATCAGAACTGGGCCATTAGCGTCCAACGTCACATCCCTTTTTCAGTTTTCTACAGAATCATACATAATGTATTCCATGGCCATGAGTTGATCAGATCTGATAAGTAATGATAACGCATGGTGGGGCGCGGTATTAAGGGAGCCCCGTCTAATGGTGGTATGGAACGGGCTGCTACATTACCTGCACAAAGCTACCATGGCGGTTGACAGCGGCCGCGAACACTGAAGCGCACCCATGGGAGATTCGAACCTGGGTCTTCTTCGTTCATGTAGCTCAACCACTGAGCCATTCGTCGAAACGGGGATATCAGATATGATACCAATATGTCATCAATGTGCTCCCTATCCTGGGGTAGCTCGAAGCTAGGATAACCAGCCCTTTCCCTGCCGGCCATATGATCTTTTGAGTCTAGGGCTTGCTTAGGGAAACCCACCCTTTGAGGCGAAAATCTTCCATGTACAAAAAGGGAGGGGGGGGGGGGGGGGGGGGGGGGGGGGGGGAATATCTTTCTGGTGATACTGCTCAGTGCTCATTGACTTCTTGTGACTCAACTGGTGAGACCCACCCGGTGAGGCAAAATCCTCCATGTAAAAAAAGGGAGAGGGGGTTAATATCTTTGGGGGGGCACTGTCTTCATTTAGTGTTCATTGACTTCTTGTGAGTCAACTGCTGCATGTTTTGGCCCCACACCGTCACTGCTTCATTATTAGGCGACACGGAGCAGCTTCTAGGCAGCTCCCTTTTCCCATCCTTGGGCCAAGTTAGCTAGCATGTCTGAAAGCTGACATAGGGGGCATTCGAATGCAGCTGAACGCTTTGGGCTTGATCCAGCGGCTGGCTATTGGAGCTGGCTGGAAGCTGCCATGCGTAGCCCCGAAAAGAAACAGTGCAAACTTGTATGCAAGGTAGATGGGTATGTCCCCCACCTGTTCACCCATGCGAACATCATCCACCCCCCAGTAGCCATAATTCATCTTATCATGCAAAAGAAAACATGTTTAGCAGCTATCAGGTATTTTTGCCCCAATTCAAGTTCAGCTTTAGTCAAACTTACATTGCAGGCTTTGCCTGCAATACGTGTTGCCGGGATGTGATGTCAGCATTGTGCAGTACAGTACACATATTATTACAGTACACCTATCTCATACCCCTTTTATGTTGTTCCCTGTAGGACGACTATGCACCGGACATGGCTATCCTCCACCGGTGCCATGGGCTTCAGAGAGTGAGCCTGATGAGAGCCATGTACTTGACAAACCTTTCAGCCCTGTTAGCGTGCACCAATCTGCGTCGCCTAGATCTGATGGATTGTGTGCAAGTTAAGGACCTCACAGCGCTGTCAGCATGCATCAATCTGCATAACCTGGATCTGACTGAGTGTGGTTCACTTCAGGACTTCACAGCCCTGTCAGCGTGCAGCAATCTGCATACCCTCTGCCTTTCCAAATGTGAACAACTAACAGACATCACAGCATTGTCAGCTTGCAGCAATCTGTATCACCTGGATCTTACTAAGTGTGGTTCACTTCAGGACCTCACAGCCTTGTCAGCGTGCAGCAATCTGCATACCCTCTGCCTTTCCAAATGTGAACAACTAACAGACATCACAGCATTGTCAGCTTGCAGCAATCTGTATCACCTGGATCTAACTAAGTGTGGTTCACTTCAGGACCTCACAGCCTTGTCAGCGTGCAGCAATCTGCATACCCTCTGCCTTTCCAAATGTGAACAACTAACAGACATCACAGTCCTGTCAGAGTGCAGCAATCTGCACACCCTGGATTTGTCTGATTGTGATCGCCTTCAGGGTATTACAGCCCTGGCAGCGTGCAGGAATCTGCATAATCTGAATTTAGCGGGTGATCTACGACTGGACATCTCAGCCCAGTCAGCGTGCAGTAATCTGCACACCCTGGATTTGTCTGGTCGTGAACGCCTTTGAGGTATCACGGCCCTATCAGCATGCAGCAATCTGCACACCCTGGATTTGTCGTATGATTCGCAACTTCGGGACCTCACAGCCCTCTCAGCGTGCAGCAATCTGCATGCTCTGATTATGAACGGATGTTGTCACCTTCAGGACCTCACTGGCCTGTCAGCTTGCGGCAATCTGCATAACCTGGATTTGAATGAGTGTGGTCGCCTTCAGGACCTCACAGGCCTGTCAGCGTGCAGCAATCTGCATACTCTGAATATGAACAAATGTTATTCACTTCAGGACATCACAGCCCTGGCAACGTGTAGCAATCTGCACACCCTGGATTTGTCTGAATGTAATCGCCTTCAAGACATCACAGCCCTGGCAACGTGCAGCAATCTGCACAACCTGAATTTGTCTTCTTGCGAGCGACTTAAGGACTTAACAGCCCTGTCAGCGTGCAGTAATCTGCACACCCTGGATTTGTCTGGTTGTGAGCTACCTCAGGACCTCACAGCCCTGTCAGCTTGTCGCAATCTGCGTAACATACATCGCATCGAATAAGATCCAGTTGGGGGGATAAGATCATCCATCCAAGGTTAAGCCACTCTCTGTAGTTCAACAGACGCACAGCATGCCAGGGCAATACGCTCCTGCATGGGCGCAGGGTACTTCAGGAGGACCCCCAGCTCTGCTGCCTGAGACACAACCAATTGTATAGCCTGCGTCCTGCGACGCAACAGACCCTTCCTTCCTGTCAACGGGCCCTCCCCACATTGCGTCTTGCCACGCAACGGACTCTTCGACGTTGCGTCTGCGACGTAGGACGCAGCGTCTTGAACAACCCTGCACGGGTGCATGCTTCCAAGTGCAAGATGATTCAAAATGCTTCAAGGTGCTTTACAATGTGTCTACATGGGTCAAGATTAGGGAATGACAATATGATATCATATGATACCATGTCATCATATGATATCATATGATGCCGGCAGTCTGACTAGGCCAAAGTTACCATTTATATACAATATCATATGATGCAATTTGTATGATATCGTATGATATCATACTCGCCTTTGGTCAACATCATATGATATGCCGGTCCCTAGTGAAGATGCGTCAAGATGCTGAGATGTAAGGAATTGACCTTACATCTCTGAGATGTAAGGTCAATTCTAGGCTGTTTAAATCATTAGATAAATGAACAATTCTGACTAAGTTCACAGATATAAGCTTTGCCCCATTGTTGGCTCCTTACAGCATGCAAGTCCAAACAGCTTCAGGGTTTTTTATTTAAGTAATGTGTCGCTATTAGCGATGAAACCCATCGCTTTCGAAATTGGCCTAGCGATGAAAGCGATTTGAGCGATGCAGCTAGATCTGGCCCTCGAGTCCCAATTGGCCTGGCCCAGGCCGCCTAGGAGCTGATCTGGCCTGGAACTCCTCCAATTTCTGGCCAGGCTCCCCCCTCCCCCCCCCCCTTGCAGTAACACCCACACGTGGTAACTCTCGCCGTAGTAGTAGAGGTCAAGCCCTGGCTGGCAGTTACACAAGAGGGGTCGAGTGCGAGCTGCAGCCTTGTTGCTGTTCTCAAGGACAATATTACATTCCCATCTGTCGAATATTCCAAGGATGCTCCTTGATAAGAGAAAGACTGTTCCCCCTATGGGTCATGGCCAAACAGATGTATTACACAATGAGTTTACTTGCGTAGGCTGATCGGCTCGATTGGAAATCTTGAAAAACCAACTGAGTGGGTAATTGCGCGCAAAGCAGAAGCTGTTACAGCTTGAGACAGTATGGTTGGAACTGGTTGGAAGAACAAATACATCCAGTAAAATAAATCAATGTGGGTCAAAAATCAAAAAATAAATTCCATGAAATGTGTAAATTCATGATTTTGTTTCACCCTAAGTGATAGGCGTTGTTGGTGCGCCAAGACTTGCAGACTCACAAAGGTAGAGGGAAACCATATAGGCTTCAGTTTTCTCACCCAAAATGTAGCAGACCCGTGCAACATCGCTGAGAGCGAATTAAGACGCGCTATCAACTTGTTGGAAAACCAGTTTTTTCATGATGCCCTTCATGGGGACCAGGTGCTTTTCGACACGAGAGATTTCACAGCTCTAACCTTTTCACAAGAGGTGAAGGATTGCGCAACAGGGCGTATGTCTCTTGGTTCTAGAAGCACATAATTTTAAACAAGGGCGTGACCGCCCTTGTGACGTGACTGCCTATGATTGTGACGTGACGTGACATTTTGACGTGACGTGTGATGTGATGTCACGTGATTGACTTAGCAAATTGGTGAACCCTTAGGGTTTGCAGCGCATCCGTTTTGCTCCTCCGATTTGCTCGCCTTGCATTGGGGTTTACCCCACTTTACCACTTCACCACTTCCCCCTACAATGCCCCATCTACTCACAAGTCCGCCTCCAATTGTGTGAGCTTTTTGGTGATTATATTATCGATAGCGAACATCAGGAAAGGGTGACACAATCTCACCCAAGGCACGCAACTTCATTGATAACCAACCACGATAGCATGATTTGCGACATCTTTGAAACAGGGTACTTCCAAGCGCGCGCTTGTGCACGTTGGCGCGATGCCTTTTTGAGCCCCACTGCGCGTTTCGCTCGGTTTTTTGCATCCCTCTGTGGGCACAGCAAGCAATTTTTGCGCTTTTTGCAATGCAAAGCGCAGTTTTTTCATCTTTCAAGTGCGCTAAAGCGCTGGCCAATTTAGTCAATGGAAGTACACTGCTTTGAAAACACCAACCAGCATTCTGTAGCTAGATTCACCATAGGATGCCAACAACTAAGAAAGCGTACATGTACGCGTACACTACGCAGAACATAGCGAGACAACTGTTTCACACTAAGTTATAAATTTATATAATATGGAATTGGTGCTGGTGCTGGTGATAATGCTTGCCTGCTACCATCTTGCTTGCTTGCTGCAACATTTCTTTTGTTTTTCTGAGGATTTGTTGGAATACCCCTCCCTGATATTGCGGAGTGGGCTTGTCTTGGGCCAATAATGGCCTGTCGATGACAGGGTTATTTTTAAGGAATGAAAATCCTTGAAAACTAGAATCATGTGGTGCTATTGTTGGCCAGACCTTGTTACACATCTAGAGATTGTGGTGCTATTGTTGGCCCCGCTTAGCCTCTTACAATAGCACCAGCTTAAAAAGTGTGACCAAACGAACACTAAGTGGAACAACCCAGAACTTTGAATTCGGACCCTGGTTGTGGAACCCATATGGTCAGTGCGGGGAAAAGGGCCAATGACCGCACACTCTAAAGAGCAAGAATAACCGCACAATACAGAGGGGCGAGTGCGGGATGACTGGAAATCCCAACCTCCGCAACAAAAATCATAGTTATCTTTGAAATGACTGCGTGGGAATGACCGCACACTTCGAGGAGGTGGGTTTACTGGGTTAGACCAACAGAAAACAGTTTTTCATTTAGTACCCCCAGAAAAACAGTCAGCTAGCCAGCCTCAAAAGCAACCAGTCAGTCTGCCAAACACCTGTCAGCCTACCACAAGCCCACCCAGCCAGCTGGTCAGATAGGGCTCCCTAGATCCCTTAGTAGCCCTGATACCCCTGCGCTTCGTGGCAGCTAGCGGCCAAGGTCGAAGCTCGCTATGGAAAGAAAGAAAGCAATACTCTAAGCGAAGCTATGGAAGCAAGCAAATCGAAGCCACCTGTGGGAGTAAAGCAATCCCAGTTGATGCGAAGCTGTGGAAGCAAGGGAAGTCGAAGGGAACTTTGGGAGCAGAGCGAGAAATTCGAAGCGAAAGCTCCCCCACCTTATCTCTCTGCTCGCGCTTGTTCTTTCCATCGACGAAGACATCCTCAAAAGTCAGCTCGTCGTCCACATCGTCGTCCACATGGGCAGGGCTTGGCAAGGGGGCAGGGCCAAGGCAGGCTCCCCCAATGACGATGCCCTATTTTGCTGAGTCGAAAAGGCTGGAGATGGTCATATACTTTTCGACAGGAAGCGTCTTTTGGCGCGTGTGACTCGTGCTCGTGGCGTCAGTTGGGGTCAAAAAAGGGGGCGCGAGTATTCCAACACCCGCGCCCCGGGCTGTTACTTGCTAGCCCTAACTGACTTTAGTACTGATGTATGTGCGATGACTAAGGGAAGGCAGACGCGAAACTAGAGATGCACGGTGCGATTTCAACCAGGGCCTTGTCGTCAAACTAGAGATTTGGGGTGCGATGAGCAAGGGCCAAATACGACTTGAAATCGCACCAGGCCAAAACGGAAAAGTCTAAAAATCGCACTTTCCGCTGAATCGCACCCTAAAAATAACCCTGGTCGATGACAATGTAATGTAATTAATTTTGTTATATTCGTAAAAAGTCGATTTCGAATCTGAACAGCACTCTCCGTAGGTTAACTCATGAGAGCTTGAAACAGTATGGTCACTTTTTCATTCAATCTCCTGTAATAAGCTCCTATACGGGTGCATCCTTCCATGTATCCATGTAGCCGAGTGTATTTTGAAAATCATGTCTAGATATTGGTAGTTATTTTATCCGAGCCCCCCTTCCAGGGGGGGTGGGAGCCCCCAGGGTTACCCCCTAGTCAGTTTGACCTCCCCCCTGAGACGAAGCCTGACACGTCAGCCAAGGGTCTTGTAACTAACTCGCTTCCGTTGCCACCTGTCCCTTCGTTGCGAACACTCTCTGCCAATTTTCAGTATCACTTGCGACACTTCATGTGACTTTTTTTATTACGATTCTATTTTCGCTGGCAAATGATTTTTTGATGCCGAAGACGGCAAGTAGCCAAATTGCTGGATGAAGCCATCACATGTAAACAAGTTCAACTTTAACTTCTGGGAACGAGAAGAGACTATTACAACCTGATTGCCCAATCTTAGAATGCCCACCACACACACTCCAGTACCCCCCCCCCCCCCCCCCCCCCCCCATACCAGCAGACAATTAAATAACCTGTACACTATTTTCTTCCATAACAATTAATATAGGGACATAACCCAAATAATAAGTTGGTCACACGATTCTAGTGTTTTCCTTTCCAACTACGAGCAGCAGCTTCTAGGCAGCTGCCCTGCCTGCCTATCCAGCCAAATCTAACGCAGTCTAGTACACCTGGGCATTGATGCCAATGGTGGCCCACACCTGTTGAAAAAATCAGGGTGCCTGGACCCCCCTCATGTTCGGCCTTGCTGCGGGCATGGTGGGACTTCAGGGGTGCTGGCGTGTGATTACTGATTAGCGAGACCAAGACTGATATCAGGTGACAGCTGCACATGCGGCCGACATATCTGCATATGCGACAGGTCCTGGGAAAATAACCTGAACACGGGAAACACGACCCAAGGAACTAGGGTTGTTGGTAGCGATGCATTACTCGGCCAGGGCCGACAAACTTTACGTATAGACCAGTGGATGAGTCAAGGAGCTGCCTAGAAGCTGGTGATCGTAGCTGAAAAGAAAAGCACTGCATACAATACGTTATGTGAAAGCCTACGGCTACATAGCATTAAGGCTATATAGCACTAAGGCCCTTGTCATACAATACATTTTATAAGTGATCTACAAGCTCGATAAACACATGGTGTGTTGTACAAGTGCACTATTCGAATTTATGATGTTACTATCAAAGACGAAAAATAGCCTTGAAGGCTTCTATGCTTTCTATTTTGAGCCCCCCCTCATGAGGGGAGGGAGCCCATAGATTCACCCCATTCTCTGCTTGTCCTTCCGTCCGACCGACCGAAAAAGCGAAGCCTGACACGCCAGCCAACGTCTCATAACTAACTGTCTTCAGTCAGCTCCAATCCGTTGCCACCTGTCGTTCCGTTGCCAGCACTCTCCGCCAATTTTTGCAAGCAACGCTGCATAGGACGTTCTTTTGAGCCCTTCCTATCACGGTTGGGCAAGTCCCTTTAGCCTATTTGGCCTACCCCTGCACTGTAACATACATACATAAATACGAAGGCCGGAGCCATGTAACCCTCTGTATCCTTTTGGGGATACACAAAGTAGCTTCTAGGCAGTTCTCTTTCCCCATCCTTGGGCCAAACCTGAAGCTAGCTAGTGCACCTGAAAGCTGATATGACAGTAACTCCCATGCAGCGGAAGACTTTGGGCATGACCCAATGGCTGGCTGATGGAGCTGACTGGAAGCTGCCATGAGTAGCTCAAAAAAGAAACAATGATGTAACCAAGTTCAATTGCAAACAGTAATAACGCGCATTGAAGACCCATCCAGGGTTGTTCAAAACGCTACGACTTACGTCTCACAGGACATAAATCCAGTAGGGCGGTTGCAAGGGGTCTCACAGGACTGTGGGGTCTCACAGGATACAGGACACAGGACTGTGGGGTCTCACAGGACTGTGGGCTCTCACAGGATACAGGACACAAGACTGTGGGCTCTCACAGGACACAGATCCAGTAGGTTGGTAGCGTTTGTTGGAGGGTCTGTTGCGTCTCAGGCAAAGGCACAAGCAAGGCTACTACTTATAGACTATGGAAAGTCGCCTTGGTGCTTGTGCCAGCCGCCGCCGCTGCCAAAAGTCGCCAAAGTAGACCGCCGCCGAAGTAGCTGCCGCCGCCAAAAGTTGCCTTGGTGCTTGTGCCAGCTGCCGCCGCCAAAAGTCGCCTTGGTGCTTGTGCCAGCTGCCGCCGCCAAAAGTCGCCTTGGTGCTTGTGCCAGGCACAGATTTTGGAGGGTCTGTTATGTGATTATGTCAGGTGCAGATCTTGGCGTCCCCGAAACAACACTGGTGCCATCCATAACCGTCAGCTAGCAGCTTGTTCACATTTACATTTTCCTGGCCAATTTTGGAGGGTCCGTTTTGTCTCAGGTGCAGGTCTTGGAACTGGGTGCATCCCAAGATGCAGATCTTGGAACTGGGTGCATCTCCTGATGCAGATCTTGGCACCCCCTCGTACAACACTGGTGCCATCCATAATCGTCAGCTAGCAGCTTGTTCAAGTTATCATTTTCCTGCCCAATTTTGGAGGGTCCGTTGTGTCTCAGATGCAGATCTTGGAGCTGGGTGCGTCTCAAGATGCAAATTTGGGAACTGGGTGAATGTCAAGATGCAGATCTTGGAACTGGGTGCGTCTCCTGATGCAGATCTTGGCTGCCCCCCGTACAACCCTGGTGCCATCCATGACCTTCAGCTAGCAGCTTGTTCACGTATACATTTCCCTAGCCAATTTCTTTTTACTGCCAAAGACGGTGAGCAGCTAAATGCTGGCTGAAGCTTGGTAACCAAGTTCAAGTAGCAAGTAGCAAACATTGCTGCCTCTACTTGCTTCCCTTCTCACTACCCCCCGGGAAGGCGTCTAACGCGTTTTGGTCCCCGTCCACATAGTACCTGCAATAGTGGGTAAACAGAAGGATTGAACGACAAAGTTAAGAAATATCAGATCGCCATGGCCTTGGAATCGGCACCTGTTCCTTTCCACCACCCACTACCACCACCACCACCACAATCACTACCACCTCCCCCCCCACACACACACCCACACCCACCACCACCACCAGTGGTACCTACAACAGTTGGTGAACAGAAGGATTAAAATATTTTTTTGTCCCTGTACAAACATTTTTTGTCCTTGTACCAGGAGGAGCCCAGGCCTCAAAATTTTTAGTCATGCCGATCGATTTTTTCTGAGAACAGGGCTGTAATCGCATGTATCATGGCCATATTTGAAGTTACTTTTCAGGTCATTCTGAGCACCTCATTTAGGGGGGGGTCAGCCCTCATTTTGTTTTTTGCTAACTTTTTACTCAGACCTCCAAATGACATTTTGAGACCACCCATAAGTAAGCCTTGGTAAGGGTAGTCTATTGGCACCACTTTGGACCTAGTGCTATAAGTATTAACCCCCCCCCCCCCCCCCCCGACACACACACACACCCAACCACCGCCCCGATCCTCCACCATGCGACAACACCGAAACGCCGCCATTCTACCACGTACTACAAGTTGGGTGGGACCCAAGGGGAAGTGTAGCTGAACCATGCTGAGATAATTGTCCTGCTACTTAGATGCTACTTTTTTTTTTTTAATAATGAGAACTCCAGTTTTGGGCTGCCCCCTGCAAAGTTGAAGAGTGACTACGGTACTCGGGCAACCCAGAGGGGGTGCAAAACTGATTTTTGACTATCACACAATCCATATGTGGGAATCCTGAGGATGCCATTATGTGCGCCATGCTGTAAACCCCCAGAATCCATATCTAAGTTTTTCAAAAAGGGGTTATTTCTATTTAAGGGGGGGGGGGGGGGGGGGGGGGGGGGGGGGGGTCAGCCCTCCCCAGATGTTTTAGGGAGGGTTTGGGCTATCTTTTTTTTTCCTCCTCCCGCTTGTTCAAACATTTTTTGTCCCTGTACAAACATTTTTCCTGTTAATTGTTTCTAATGCCGAAGAAGACGGCGGGCAGACAAACAGCTGGCTGAAGGTATGTAACCAAGTTGAAGTACAAAATCAAAGTGTTGGGAGTACAAAATCAAGTGTTGGGAGTTAGTTGATGTTGCAGGGCTTCATATACTGGTCAAGTATCGTTAGGCCATGCAGTGGGTGAACAGAAGGATTCAATGTTTTTTTGTCCCTGTACACACATTACATTTTCCTGTAGATTGTTTTTAAAGCCGAAGACGGCAGGCAGACAAACAGCTGGCTGAAGCTATGTAAGCAAGTTGAAGTTCAATTTATGTACTTGGAAGTGTGGTGTAGTAGCAGTGTTTCTATCACCCATTCCACGTTTGCTCCACTTGGAAATGTTAGGTGAGAACTAGACCATTTAATCATGAGTCAAATCATTTTATTAATATTACTGACTAAGACAGCTAGCAGCAAAAAAGCTGGCTGAAGCTATGTGACCAAGTTGGAGTACGAAATCGAAGTGTTGGGACTACAAAATCAAAATCGAAGTGTTGGGAGCACAAAATCAAAGTGTTGGGACTTAGTTGATGTTGCAGGGCTTCATAAACCGGTTATGTATTGTTAGACCATACAGTCCAGGTGCCTTCTGGACATCTAGCTAGGTTTGTTTTCAGTTTAGAAAGTGTGTTTTTATAGCTTCATGGGTTTAGGCCTCCTCCAGGAATAGCGTCCTTATAGCTCATAGCCGATATATATTAGTAGGACAGGGCAGGGATTTTTTTTCCGGAATACATTCCGATCGGAATACGAGACCCCGTTTTGGACGAAAATGCCGGAATGAGAAACTTTTTTTTTTTACTGAAATTGACTAAAAATGACCCAAATCAACCCAAATCGGAATAAGGATCCTGTTTTTGGTGGAAAATGGGCAGGAATAAAATAAAAAGGAATAACATTTCCTCTTTTTGATTTGAAAAAAAAATCCCTGGGATAGGGCGATGCTCTCTCCCTCAAATCCAGCTTTTTCTAATTTTCCGATTTTCGTTTTTGTGTGTTTTCTTAGTCTCAATTAATTCTTACACCTTGTTATTTATTTCTATTTTGCTGACATGAGCTAAATTGAAACCTGTAGCTGATAATCATAAACTTACCAAACCCAACATATATTCATGGGATATAGCTCATTATAGCTTTTAGGGCCATAGATTTGGGTTCTTAATAGCGGCAATTTGGTCCAAAACGGGGTCAAAAGTAGCGAAAGCTATATATAGCAACAGATAGCAGAAACAAAAATCTCTGCTTGTCTGGGTGGTAGCTGACATGGAATGTGGCCAACATTGGAGGCTGAGGGGCAATTTCAGCGACAGCATTCATCATAACATATCATGAGATAGGCAAGGACTTAAGGCGGAAAAACACAACTTTACAAACAGACAAATAAGAACCTACTTAATAGCTGCCTTCATTCGTTCATGCTTATCTGGGTGGTAGTTGCCATGGAAAGTGACCAACATTTGAGGCTGAGGGGCAATTTCCGAGCCAGCATTCAACATCGAAATCTCATTAAATAGGCAAGGACAAATGGCGGAAACAAACATACAATTACAAATAAGAACCTACTTGATAGCTGCCTTCATTCGTTCATGCTTGTCTGGGTGGTAGTTGACGTGGAGGGTGACCGGCATTGGGGGTTGCTGGGCCTTGGGACGGTGGCGGATGTCCTTGAAGAGGCGCTTGGAGTTCATGAACTTATCAATGTCCATCACACGGACAGAAACCTGGAGGGGTGGTGGTGGGGGGGGGTCATGGTGGGGGTGATGGAGCACAACCATCAGAGGAAGAAGAAGCACAATGATCAGATAAAGATCCTTCACAATTGCAGAAATGCACCTACTATGACACCATAATACTAAGTCAGACAGCGCGTCTGACTTTTTGCACTACGAAGCGCTGACCAATTTGACGTTTGTGCGCTTTAAGCGCTGACAAAATTTGACAAACTGTAGTACCCTACTACTATGACACCATCAATCCATAATACGATGTCAAGACGCCCTAGCTAGATCCCGGTTTGGCTTAAGGACAGGGAAAGGGAGCTGCCTAGAAGATGCTACTTGTAGCCCCCAAAATGAAACAGTGAGAAGGATTCACCCCAGGGCCGGCGTAATCTCTATCTGACATAACGTGACAGGGAGGACAACTTGTTTCTTCTTCATGCAACGCTTTGCAAATTGAGCAACTCGGTGCGACCCCTTGGACACCCAAAGTGCGAAGCTCTAGGGGATTCGTGGGTCATTTCTGACTAGTTTAACCAGACCCATGCGTCGCCATGCAGCAACGGAATGGCGGCCCGTCGTCGAAAAAACAAGTCCTATGCAGCGTTGCAAGCGACACGTAAAACTGGCAGAGTGTGTTGGCAACTGAACGGCAGGTGGCAATGATGGAGCTGACCGAAGCCAGCTACCAGAGACAGTTGGCTGATGTGTCAGGCTTCGTCTCGGTCGTCGGTCGGACGGACAATGGGATGAATCTGGGGGCTCACTCACCCAGGAGGTGGGCCTCCGCCAAAAACAAATTGGGAAGGACTCAACCCAGGGCTGACGTAATCTCCATATGACATGAATGCAAGAGGAAGGACCATATGATATCCTTTGATGCCGGTAGTCTGACTAGGCCAAAGTTACAATTTTTTTGACGACGGGTCGCCATGCAGTGATGGAATGGTGACCTGTCGTCGAAAAAAAAGGATGACAAGGACTCACCCCAGGGCTGACGTAATCTCCATATGACATGAATGCAAGAGGAAGGACCATTTGATATCCTTAGATGCCGGCAGTCTGACTAGGCCAAAGTTACAATTTTTTCGACGACGGGTCGCCATGCAGTGATGGAATGGCGACCTGCTGTCGAAAAAAACAAAGGGAAGGACTCACCCCAGGGCTGACGTAATCTCCGTGAGACAAGAAAAAGATTTCCTCGTTGAACGCAGTTTGGTCCCAGTATTGCTGTTTAGCCAAGCGATCATCCAGTCTAGTCATCAGGTTGGTCACCTTCTTGTTTCCCTTCAACCAGAACAGGCCTACATGTGTGGGTGTGGGGGGGAGTGTGTGGGTGTGTGTGTGTGGGGGGGGGGGAGTATGTGGGAGTGGGTGGGGGTCATCAGGTTGTCCACCTTCTTGTTCCCATTCAACCAGAACAGGCCTACACGTGTAGGTGGGTGGTTGGGTGTGGGTGTGGGTGGGGGGGGGGGGGGGGGGGGGGGAGTGTGTGGGTGTGGGTGTGGGAGTATGTGGGAGTATGCATCAGGTTGTCCACCTTCTTGTTCCCATTCAACCAGAACAGGCCTACACGTGTGGGTGTGTGGGGGGGTAGGGGGGTAGGGGGTGGGGTGGGGGTGAGGGGGGGGACCAGTCAGGTCATCAGGTTGTCCACCTTCTTGTTCCCATTCAACCAGAACAGGCCTACACGTGTGGGTGGGTGGGTGGGGGGGGAGTGGGTGGGTGTGGGTGGGGGAGTATGTGGGAGTATGCATCAGGTTGTCCACCTTCTTGTTCCCATTTAACCAGAACAGGCCTACACGTGTGGGTGTGTGGGGGTGGGGTGGGGTGAGGGGGGGGACCAGTCAGGTCATCAGGTTGTCCACCTTCTTGTTCCCATTCAACCAGAACAGGCCTACACGTGTGGGTGGGTGGGTGGGGGGGGGAGTGGGTGGGTGTGGGTGGGGGAGTATGTGGGAGTATGCATCAGGTTGTCCACCTTCTTGTTCCCATTTAACCAGAACAGGCCTACACGTGTGGGTGTGTGGGGGTGGGGTGGGGTGAGGGGGGGGACCAGTCAGGTCATCAGGTTGGTCACCTTCTTGTTCCCATTCAACCAGAACAGGCCTACACGTGTGGGTGTGTGGGTGGGGGGGGAGGGGGGGGGTGTGGGTGGGGGGGTATGTGGGAGCATGGATCAGGTTGTCCACCTTCTTGTTCCCATTTAACCAGAACAGGCCTACACGTGTGGGGGGGTAGGGGGGGGTAGGGAGTGGGGTGGGGTGAGGGGGGGGACCAGTCAGGTCATCAGGTTGTCCACCTTCTTGTTCCCATTCAACCAGAACAGGCCTACACGTGTGGGTGGGTGGGTGGGGGGGGAGTGTGTGGGTGTGGGGGGGGGAGTATGTGGGAGTATGCATCAGGTTATCCACCTTCTTGTTCCCATTTAACCAGAACAGGCCTACACGTGTGGGGGGGTGGGGGGGTAGGGGGTGGGGTGGGGTGAGGGGGGGGACCAGTCAGGTCATCAGGTTGGTCACCT